>LPNX010045197.1:67819-166379 GCA_001517045.1 Pseudotsuga menziesii
TCATGATTTCCCCAGAACTTTGAATAAGGACTGCGACGCAGCCCTAGGGTTTCACGGTGGCCGACAACGGCGAACTGCGTGGCGTGGAGGCTAAGGTTAGGGCTCGAGGAAAGGGCAGCGCACAGCCGGGCATCTATCATGAAAAATCCGGCGAAAACCCCATCCAAGACGCTTAAGGACCTTATCATACAAGAACTGAACCAGGTGCAGGCGGCATAACGGCCGCCTGCACCGCGTCTTCCTCTATCGCTAGGGACGAACTAAAACAGAGGAGGTAGATGAAAACGCGGTATTTTAAAGAACAAACCCCCCCCCTCTAACCGCACAAGCTATCCAACCCCAAAAAGATAAAACGCGGGCGCAACTACTAGGGAAACGAAAACGACAACCCTGGCCGTGGGTATAAAAAACTCCGTATGTGAACGAAACGGGACTACGGGCCGTAGTTCTACACAGCATAAGTCACCAAGTCAAACCCTTGAAAATACAAGCAAAAAAAAGGTAAAGATCATATCTGGCAGTAATGCACACTGAAAAGGCGTCAATGATCGAGCTCCTAGTCGACAGCTGGACGCGGGTACCGGTACGATGCTTCCACAAGACTCACGAGCTCGACAGTGTTGACAGCTTGGGCGCGATAAAACAACAATAAAAACCCAAAAACACGCCCCCGTAAATATAAAACCTCACACGTGCGACAAGTCAACTCAGTCGGAGCGGACTCAAAATTTATATCGGGCGACACAAATCAGCCCTCTCCGCAACGGCGGACCATCCTCATCACTCAATCACCCGCAACGGAAAAAATAAGCCACGTTATCAAGAGCCGCAGTCGGGCGGCGGCAAATACATTGGTCGGACGACCAGGAGTTCGGCCACCCCTGCAACGACGGATGCAACGGGGAAGTCAACACTCTACAAGGCTCCGATACACGTAGTCGGCAGTATACAGCATCTCCGGACTTCCCATTGATCCACAACGGCGGCGAGGGTAGAGTTCATCCCCTTCCGATGCGGCATGAAGACAACGCCCGCAACAGCCACAAAATTTTACCACCCGCAACGGCAAGACGAAAAGATTAACCCCCGCAACAATCGGCGCACAAACACGACAACCAATACTTGGAACCTACCCGCAACGTCGGTCGCGATAAAAGTCATGCAGACTTGAACAGCACCCGCAATGGCGGGCTCGACAAACTCAACCAAGAGTTCAAAGGCACCCGCAACAGCGGAGCGGAAGAGAAAAATAGGAGCTGAAGAACACCCGCAACGGCGGGACAGCTAAAAGAAAAACCTCCCGATATAAGAAAACTTTGAAACGAAGGCTTTAACAAGTTTTGTAAAACAGCAAGCTGCTCAATTTAAGATGGAAATTAAGGCGTGAAATGAGGAAAACCAAGTGATTTGTGGCACTCAAAATGTCTGGGAGACGCTTTCAAAAACCAAAAGCCAAAATCAAATAGGCTGAAAACAAGAGGAAGTCTGACTAATTCGAAGTAAAGGAGGGTCCCAAAATTTTAGAATTTTGGGAAAATGTTGCAGCTGCAACACACTCTTCCACCTCATATTCTGTCGGATTCTCTTCACACATATATTGTACTTTGATCAGCTCTGCCCTAATATTTGTGATTTCGTCCATGGCCTTCAGCGCCAATTTATCTGTTGTACCTTGTCGTTCATCCAAATGTGTTGTTCTCTGTTGTTTCCTTGTGTGTGCCTTGTTAATGTGCTACTCCAACTCTTTTAACTCTATCTCCTTTGTTACTTGCGCAAGTGGGGGCATCATTTTCAGTGATCCCCTCAACGCTATCAACTATTCTTTTGCCTCGCCAATTTGCACGTCCAGTTGATGCAATTGCACATTTTGTACCAAGCTACCCCAAAAATATGTTATTTCCTCCATCGTATTTTGTGTTGCCTTCTCTAGCTTCGCAATATTTGTTGTGGTATTTCTACTAGCTTCTTCGGGGGTGTGCTAGGTACCGCTCTAGCCTGCAACTTCTCATTCTCCTTCCACAAATTTGCGTCAACTTTCTCTACTCGTAATACTTTCGCTTCCACAAACATTTCAAACTAACTTCTGGTACCTCTTCGTAGGCCAAGGAGACTAACCTTTCTAGTCATTTCTTGTCCTCGAATGCCTTTTTCTTTTTGCTTATGATTTCCTCCTTTTCTTCTTTTAGCCATTAAAACTCCTCTTTAGCGCTTTTTGTTTCATGTTTGGACCAGACTATTTGATCGTGGGTTGTTGCTTCACAGTCTCTAATCTCCTCGCTTGCTACAAGATGAAGTTATTCTAGTGTAGACATCAGAAGCAGGTTTAGGTCGAGACCGACCAAGTCGTTCCCTCGTAGTGTAGCATATGCATCCTTGTCCCCCATTGTTATCGCATGTGGCAGGATCTGCACTAGTTGCACTCTTGTGCTGATGTCAACTTTGACCGCCCTTTACATCGCTCCTTCTTGTGGCATCCTCATCTCGAGCACTACAATCATGAGTGTCTGCAGTAGCTGTGTAACTTGATGAAAGTATCTCATTGCATGTTGTGTCACCTTTTCTTGATTCTCATTGGTTGTTGTAGTAATTTCTATCGAAACTTTGTTTACCTTATCATCAGAGAGTCTTGCGGTACTGCTCCCCACACCTTGTTCGAACCGACGCTTTGTATGTGCTTCTTCCTGTTGTTTCTCTTACTACGACTCTATTGGAGTTTCTAATGAGGCTTCATCTTGTGGATTTTCTTCCTCCTCTAAGTCCTTGGGCTCATCCTGTTCTTTTCAGACATCCATTGGTGGTCCATTTCCTGGGTCCAATAGTTCTTTGTCACTTACCGAGACTTTCCATTCCATAGGCCATTCATCTATGATGACATCCATCTCCTCATCCGTTAGCTTATATTTTGTCATAATCCATTGCTTTTTACGATCTTCTCGTGCCTGAATATGTATGGCATGGGATCCCATTGTCAATCATGCAATCTTAATCTAGTACTTCTTTGCGGCTTGGTATGTAAAATGCAGCACTTTGACTACTTCCTCTCATAGTGCATCTAAGTATAGGTAAAACTGAATGTTGTTGGTCATTTTTCGTTCCTTTTCATTGAGCGCCCACATATTTTTATACCTTATGCCTCAGCATATGTTGACAACGTCAACCTCCATTCCTTGATAATGTGTTGGTTCCATCCATCCGACCAGCCCAATGAGTATTAACAACCAAGAATAAGTGAATGGATTACCGTCCTCTTGTACTAACACTGCATCCTCCATCAGCTCATTGAGTAGGAAAAGGGACCAATTCAGTTGTGCACTACTCTGCGGATGTGATAACCCTCGATGTGCACTGATTCAGGCAATTATTTCAAACTATTTTGACTGTCGACAACTTTGTTGCAATTTGAACTTCTTGATCATTAATGGTATCGATCACATATTCCCTCTTATCCTTTACTACCCTGTATTTGTTTCGCAACTTCACTACCAACTTCTTGTCATTGTACTTTCAACATAATTACTATGATAGATTGACCCCTACCTTAGGTAGGCCTATTATATGGGATATCAAGTCGACCTTAATTGGGATCTTTGTCCCTAGCATAAATAAATGCCATGGAAACATGCCAACAACATCTTCATGCATTCATTAACTTATTTGGATCGTCCAAGATGCAGCATATGGATGATCAACAGCAGCTCGGACTACTGCAATCCCAATGCCAATTGTGCAGGCTATCTGGTAATCGGACCTCCTTCGTCATGTGCTCTTTCCTCATACGTGCCCTTGGTGCATTCCAGAAATGCCAGGATATCGTAGTCGTTGTACTGTAGATTCTATGATTACGACACTATATTTGTTGTCACATGGACACCTTTATGCATTGTCGGCATCTTAATGGTGTACTTGTTTCTTTTTCCAACCAATACTATCGGTGCCCCTTCCTTCCTCGGTAGTACATACTTGGGAGTGTCTTCTACCGTTGGCTCTGGTGGCTTGCCTCTTGTAGTCGTTTCCTCTTTTGTCATAGTTGATGGACCTGATTCCCCCTCTACTACAATCCCCCTCATCGAACCTCAGATTTTCTTGGTTCTTTTGTCTGGGGTGATCAGACGATTAGTGCTCCTCTTCTTCCCAATCAGCCTCCCTGTTGCAAACACAATTTATTTCATTTCTTGTATTATAGTTTCCCTCGTAATTGGTGTTTCTTGCGTGCTTATGCTTGAAATAATATGTGACATGGCCTCTAGAACACTTCTCTTTGTGCTTACGCTTCTCTTAGCTCTAACTCTTCTTCTCTCTTCTCTGATTCTTCCTCTCGATGCACACAATCCGTCGAACCATGCCCCTAGATCTGATTTTATAGCCTCTTAGGCTTCCGTGCAAGGGATTTGAACCATCATTACCAAATCTTCATGAATTGACTATATCCTCCATCGATTAGGAAAATCCAGTGCATGCCTTAGTCATTAAATGAAAGTATTTCCCACTTACGTCGTCACACGTCTAGTGTAATTGTTTCGTTTATTACCTGATTTGACAAGTTTGTGCCTTGTTTGGTATCGACAAGTTTCAAATCTTGTCGCGATTCAACTTTTCTCATTGCTCTTCCTCCTAAAAACATACATTACTTCAGAATTCTCCATATTTCTTTTCATTCACGGTTGTTACCATTGGTGTCGCACCTGGCTATCCTGACAAGGCTTTAGTCGACTCCCATTCACTAGTTTTGGAAGAAGTACTTCATCTAAATGTTGCAACTATACCTCTGTCAACAATGAAATGTATGATGTAGGGACCAATCCAATGCATCTAAAGCTTACTTGGGTTCTTTGCAAACTTGTTGTCATAGAGGAGAACCATGTATCCATGCTGAAAGTTTTTTGTTTTTACGTGGAAATCATGCCATGCCTTCTTTCGATCCTTCTCTACTTGCCGATGAAATATTTTGATGAAGAGGTCCTCTTCAAGGCATACTAACTGCATGAATCTTTCTTCAATTGCTCCTTCATCGATCATTCCTGTTACAATTACTATGCGTAGACTAGGGATGATATATTCCATCGACATAACCACTTCTTGTCCATAAACCAACTTGAATGGTGTTTGGTGTGTCAGTATTTTACATTTCATTTTGTAGGCCCATAATATCACAGGGATTTTCATATCCCAATCATCACAATTCGTATCACATACCTTAGTAAGTGTGTTTTCCAGTATCTTGTTGAATGCTTCTATTTCGCCATTCGCTTGTGGATGGTATGGAGTGTTTTTCTTGTGTTGTATATAGAATTCTTCAATCATCACTTTGATTATCTAATTGACGAAATGAGCTCCTTGATCGCTCATCAATAGCTTAGGACATCCAAATCGAGACACCACATTGTTGAAAAGGAACCTTGTTGTTGTCGCAATTGTGCAAACTTTTATTAGTAGTGCATCAGCCTGTATCATTAGATAATTAGTCGCTGTGATGATGTATCTCACACCTGTTCTTTTTCCTGGTGGTTTGATAGGTCCCATGAAATCAAATGGCCACTTGTCAAATGATTTTAGTGTTACCTGAGCTACTAATGACATATTTTCTCTCTGTGATGGTTTTCCCATTCTTTGACATAGATGGCATCTTTTAGCATAATCTGTGTCGTCGCCATGTACTGTCGGCCACCGTAATCATGCTCTAAATATTTTTCTAGCAGTTTCACGTCCTCCATAATTTCCTCTTGCAATCCCATTGTGTGCTTCTGCCAACATTCTTTCTTTCTCATGCGGAAGAACATATCGTCGTAGAATTTCATATGGCCCCATCTTGTATAGATTCCCTGCGATCAGTTGGAATCCAGCATCCCTGACAACTAGTTTTTTCTTCTGAATAGTGGTGAAGTCCTCAGAGGCTTTTCTTGTCACCAAAAATTGAATAATTTTTTCATAATGGTCATCGACCATTCCGACTCTAAATAGTTGTGCATCAGGTAAACCATCTTCAATGGTTCTTGGTTCTTCACCTGAATCTATCCTTGATAGGTGATCGGGTTCTGCATTCAACTATCTAGGTTTCACAATGATCTCAATATCAAATTCTTGGAATAGTAACAACCACCGATCGATATTTCCCACCAACCCAGGCTTATTGACCAGGTACTTCAATTCTTAGTGATTCGTAAACATTTTAAAATTTCCTCCTAACATGTAGTGTCAAAATTGTTGCAATGCATACACACTCACCAATACTTATCTTGTTGTCGTCGTGTAATTTTTCTCCGTAGTAGACAACTTCTGACTTGCTACAGAAATCAAGTGGTAAGTTGATCCCTCTCTTGGTTGGGCCAATATTATTCCTAATGAAACTAATGAAGAATCAACATGGACATGGATCTCCTTTGTCTAATCCAGAAACACTAGTATTGGTGTTGCGACCATATTTTATTTCAGCATATCGAGGATCCTCTGACAATCATCGTTCCATTTGAACTTCGCATATTTCTTCAATAATTTATCCATTGGTGCAGTGATTTCTACATATCCCCTTATAAACTTCCAGTAATACCATGTGTGGCACAATGTTTCCCTTAGTTGTTTTACTGTCGTTGGTGTTGGTAGGTCGACAATTATCGTGATATTGGTGGCATCGACCAACATGCCTTTCTTACACACAATGTGTCCCAATAGGATTCCAAATGGTGCGCAAGATATTCATTTCTTCAGATTCAATGAAATTTGATGTTTTCAACACCTTTCCAACATCAAGAAAAGGTTTGTAGTATGGTCTTTTACCAACCCATAGATGATACAATCGTCCATATAGACTACGAGGAATTTATTAATGAAGTCCTTGAATGCAACAACAACTATCCTTGAAAAAATTGTTGGCGCATTCTTGAGGCCGAACATAATCATTGTGTACTGAAAAAATCCCCAATATGTTACAAAAGTGGTTTTGTTTCTATCCTCCTTCGCAATTATTATTTGATGATAGCCTGAAAATCCATTCGTAAATGAATAGATTTCCTGTCCTCCAACTCCTTCGAGCACTTCGTCAGTGAATGGCGTCAAAAAGGGATTGTGAATACTTTCCATTGAGTTTCCTTAGATATACATAGATATGAATTTCATGAGTCTTTTTTCCCTGCACAACCATCGAACTGATCCATTATGATTCTTTGACATGCTCGATAATTCCTGCATCCAACATTCGCTCTAGTCTATCCTTGACGCACTCTTTGTATATTGGATTCAACCTAAATGGTTGTTTCTTTACCAGTTTAAAATATGGTTTCAGAGGAATATTCATTTTGCCAGGGTCCCCTGAAATACCTTTCATCTCAGAAATTTTTGTTGGGAATAAGTCCTAGAACTCGTGTAGTATATCAACGACTTTCCCCATCGCCGAATCATCCCAGTAATCTCCAATACTAGAAAATTTTGGGTCTTTTGTTGTCCTAATATTGACCTTCTATATTCAACGGCTACATGAATTTGTCGCATGGAATTTATGTTGCTCCGATGTTGCAGTTTCCTTTTGAATCTAGAATATCAACAGCTCTCGGATCATCTTCGTCATTGGGTTCTCCTGTAATGTCCTTATTGATTAATTTTCCCAGTGTGCTCAAATTCACCAAATTTCAACTCTAGGTATATAGATAGAATTGATTCCAAACTCCTCCAATTACTTTCAAATTTGGTGAGGAAGGTCATGAGGGGTGATGGGACACATTAACACATCTATCAAATATATAATCAACTGAAATACCCAACCAGGGTTTTCGATTTGGAAGGAAAGAAGTTGTTGGTTGTGGAACTTGATCTTCTAGATTCAGAGATGTTATTCAATCGTGTTTGTACCCCAAGTTTAATGTACACTCGTTCCCAAACTTTGGGTTTCAGGGTAGTGCCCTGAAAAAGGAGGTTTGGATGTTGGGATGTTTGTTGGCCAACATTTTTGCGGAGCCATGGTATTGGGTTAACTGTAGTATTTTCCCATGGTTTTTCCCCTACAAAAGAAAAGCATTGTAATACGGGTGTGGATGGTATGGCATTGTATTTTATTGTATTGTAAACAATCTCTGTGATTGTGTGAGAGAGAATGTGAGAGTGTGAAGAGAAAGTGCAGCAGAGTTGTTGCAGGTTGTATCCCTTCATCTTTTTGGATGCTAATAAAAGGACTGACAATTTATGTGTGGATGTAGCCCATCTCTTGGGTGAACCATGTTATATTTGCATCTCTATGTAATGTGTTAAATGTGTGTTTGCATCGTGTTTAATGATTTAACAATATATATGTTATTTCTCTGCGGTCTTGTTTCTAACAGAAGTTTCAGGACAAAAGTATTCAATTTGGGAGGTGGAAATTCCCCCTGGGTCCTGGAACAAATATCTTCCAAACATTGTAAAAACTCCACTAATTGTTGATATTATACTTGGATATATTATAAGACATTAATTATAGTATATTTGCAGCATTATATTTTTTTTGGGGTCGAATAGGTGTCCAAGAGAACTCAGGCAATTTACTAGTAATTTTGAGGCTCAAACCCCCAATGGTAGATGGTTCCAAATAGCTCCAAATGTTCTTAAATTGTACCATAAGGTGTATGAAAGATTTTAATACATAAAATTTGTGTCTATAGGTGTCTTTAAACCATCAAATTAATTTTGCAGCTCACTTTGGCAATCTGTTCAATGTATGGATTTTTATGAGCAACTTGTCGTTCAAATCCCCTAGGAGTAGATGATGCAAATGACTTTCCAAAGGCACTCAATATAGCTCGAATTTATGAATGGAAGTAGGGGAAATATAAAGGAAATTAATATGAACTCATATGCATCACCATTAAACTTTTAATGTCTGCTATAACTCCCCTAAATCATATGCAAAAAGACTAGTTTCAACCTTGGAGGAAATGATAGGCAATCTTCTCCAAATGCTATGAAACTCAACAAAATGACTCCAAATGATTATGTACTGAAAATTAAACTCATATAATAGATAAATAACATTCCATTCATCCATAAACCATCATTATTTTACTTATCCATTCGAATCCATCAACATTACATTGGTTCACAACAAGGTAGTGGGGAAATGGCACTGTTTCTTCATTGTTTAACATTTTTACATGAAATATTTTGGAATTTCGACCTGATAAATTATGAAGATTAATAATAGAGTATAAATTTCATTCCATTCATCATAAAATTAATCATAGAGACATTCTTTCATTCGAAATCATCGGCATTACAATGGCATACATCAATCTAGTGGGGAAATGGTCATTGTTTGCTCATTAATAATCACTTTTACATACAACCATTTGGTATTTCGACCTGATACTTTCTGAATATGAATAAAATAGTATATAAATATTATTACCATCATAAATGGTCCATGATAAGCTCTCCCAAAGAGTACAATATCTCACCCAAAGCACAATCCCTCCATGAGCAAGAATATGCAAGAAAGACTGGAAATGGTTGAGAGAATGTGTTTCACTACAAGAAACCATGAGATTCCATGTAGCTTACACCTGAAAATACAAAATCCATTAAATCTCCATGAAATACCTGAATGGCCTCTCCCAACACCAACTTGGACAGTAATCTTTCACCCTCGAAATTGGCTAAGGCAAGAAACTAGTCATCCACTAGCTCTCTCTCTTCACAAATGCAAATTTCTCAAATGATCAAAAGCTTCCTTCATTCTTTGTTCTTGAAATTTATAAAGTTTCCAAGCTCACTATGGGTCGAATTCCTTCCAAGATATGAATTCCAACTCTAGTTGGGAAGATATTCCAAAGAATGTCACTTGTACAACAATTCCTAGTCTCCCACTTCCCCCAAATCGCATGTGGAAGCATCTTAGCTTTCCTAACTCCCTTGAGCTCCCTCTTGGAGATATTTTTATCCCTGAAATGTCATATATGTCATATTTCAGCCTTTATATCTGATTTGTGCCATATGTTTCATAGCATCTTCATCATTGTTGTCATAGAGCTAGGGAATCTAGTCAAGTGTCTCACTAGCTCCAAAATTCCTCTTCCTCTTCCATGGGAGTTACTCTTCCACTCCAATTAGACCTTAATTGATTCATGCCAAGTATATTAACCTTCCAACTCATCACAATACCCTTGGGATTCTTATGCATTTGAAATGACAAGAGGAGGATGCCATGTGGCATAGAAAATCTAGCTTGTGTGGGTCCCACATCCTCCATGTGTCTTCATGATCAATTGCCACTTTGATTTTCCCTTGTATTTATTTATTTAGCTCCTTTATTAAATATTTATTTCATTCTAATGTTCAAACATCATTTATTTTCCCCTTTATTCCAAATCCCAAATCTTTCATCCCCAACCTAGGAAACTAGTAATTTTCCTCCTTGGCAATTATTTGACCCTTAGCATCAATTTGACAAACTCTCATGAATATGGAAAATGTGATTAGGCCATTGTGACCCAATGAAAAATTTGGGAAATGCAATCTCCTGACACATTGTAACACGTCATCATCATCTGCGGTGCTAGTGTCCATTATGATTCCGTCGGTATCTCATCTAGAACTATCTCAAATAATTTTTGTGGATGTCTTGTAGCACATTCTGGATGAATGGATTTTCATTCATGAAACTAAAAGTATGGCTGAAGTTGACAGCCAGTTATTCCCACATTGTTTTTTCCCTTCACAGCTTTGTATAAACATACCATCTCTATGGTATTTCATCCAGCGTATTGATGAACATGTGAACCCATTCCTCCTTCGGCCTCAATTCCCATGGTGTTTGGCATGTTGCTAGATGGTCGCTTATATCATTGCTTCCATCATATTTATTTCTTTGGTAGCATTAGTCCTCCCTGAATCGAAATTCCATCAATCTTCAACATATTTTCTAGTCTTCTATCAACGCCTTGTGTGTAGCCCACCATATTTTAGCCTTCAGTGCCTCTTCCACTGCCAACAAGCATTGTGGTTCGAATACTCTGTCTTCAAACTCGTTGATAAAAAATGAAAAGTTAGGTAGTCCTTTGTAGGTCGACGGATCAAATACTTCTGTTGCTAACCATTTCATCAATTGAGTGATTCATGTGCACTTCCTGACTGATACTTCATGCAACCGATTCTGCTAGTTTTCTAGCTCTTTGTCAGAGTCTAAAGATGTTGAGTTGATACTCCACCATCCTAACTCTCCATTTGTAGTGGGATTGATGTAGTCTTCAAATACATTGTAATCATTATCCAAACCTCTGGCGACTTCATCTTTTATTGGTTTAACATATCGTTTTCCTTCAAGGGGATCCAACGTGGCAATTATCCTTGTATCATGATTCTCAAATGTCATCGTTCGTTTATTCAAATTGATGACCGTTAGGTTTTCCATTTCCCTGTCAATTCCCAACAGTGTCGGGTATGGGGTGGTATCATCGACAATATCAATAACATCGAATTCTGCATACGTATTCATTCCTTCCACCTCGATAGATAGACGAGGCACTCATCCAATTGGAGAAACCTTGGCCTGATTTTCTAGACGAAGTTCTATGGGGGACCAGACTAACTGTGGATTCCCCATAATTTCCCATGTTCACTTTCTTAGGATATTCACATCTGGTCCTAAATCCAAGATGACTGAATCTACATCATATTCACCGATATGTACATTCATTCTCATTTCTCTTCATGTTTTCTTCTTTTGCAATGAATTAACTAGGAGATCATGTCGCCTTTCTTCCTATCGATACAAAAAGTTTCTATTTCTGTTAATGCACATTGATCATTTGCTAATGTTAGATAACTTTCTAGAAAAAAATTCAAGGTACTGACCTTTATTTTCGGCCTTGGTGAGTTTTTCGAATAAAAACTTAGCAGCATCTCATAGATAGGTAACTTACCATTATGCTTGATCAAGGCATATTTTGCTTCAAAGAAAGTTTCTATATTTGTTTCTACATTGAATTGAAATTTCTTTTGAGCTGTAGGATGGACATTTAGCCTTGGTCTGTCATCTCATGTCATAGCCCCTCCTCTCGTTACTACACCAACACGTACTGGATGAGTCTGTAGTTCAGCCGATGTCTTTCCGACATTTGGTCCAAGATTTTGATTTTGATTTGCATTCTGGTTTCATTGCGGTTCTGGTGCATTATTAACTTTCCATTTCGCAATTAGCTGTGGACATTGTTCGATGGTGTGATCTGCTGCACTATAATAAGTACAGTGGGATGCTATATTTGGATAGCTCGTCTAATAATGTCTCATAAATCTGCAATTAGAGAAAGTAATTGGTCCACGACCTCAACCCATAGCTCCTCCATGACCAAATCCTCCATTACGACATCCATGAAATCCTCCTTGTAGTTGGTATGATGGCTGGTTATACTGAGAATGGTTGAATTGTTGTTGTGGTTTGTTATACCTTGGTTTTTGTTGAGTATACTGCGGTTGCAGTTGTTTATATTGCAATTGCAACTGGTTACACTATGGTTGCAGTTGAGGTATTTCCACGGGTTGTTTCTCTTCTCCCTTCATAAAGTATGTATCCATGGTCCTTTCTTGGAGAAAATCATTACCTCTGCAACCCTTTTCTTCATGACCAACTGATTGACAAAAGTTGAAGAAAATATTAGTTGGTTTCAAAACAACTTTATGTAAGTATATGTATTCCTCTGATCGATGTCCTCTTGTTTGAAAAATTCAGCACCAGGGAAATCCGCCTTGAATCAGTGGATTTGGTGCCCCCTACTATAAATATTCTTAAAAATCCAGACACTAATCCTTATGATGTCCCTCAGAACGACATCAATTGCACCATACTTCTTTGTAGACTTATTTTCCCTTCTTAATATCCTACAGTTGGATAGGAAGGTTCTCCAACTTGGACTAGATTTGGCTCATCCCAATCCTTGTTTCGTCGACTAGTAAATCCTCCAACTTCATCATGATTTCCAGGACTTCTGCCTAAGATGAGATATTATGTTGCATCAGTGGCATGTGGATATGGGGTATCTGGGTTGCGATGAATCATTCTTTTTGTTTCACATCACTCATTCTAAATTTAATCTTGTCCATTATACTTTTGAATTGTTAGTCTAAATATCACACCGACTTGTTCGAGAACTTATTTATTTCCTTCAATTCGGTAAATACTGTGATTTTGATTTTGGTTTCTTAAACTCATCGATCAGTCTAGTCCTAATTTGTGCTAGAGTTTTCTGGGGATTCCCTATCTGTACTTGCACAAATTTCATGTACTAGTCCAACGCCCGGCCCCGAAAGGTCATCACTAGTTTTCCTTTCTTGATATCATCATCTTGTACTTGTTTTACTGTCCACACTACTTCGCATAAGAACCAATATTGTTTGGGATCCTCGGTCCCATTACCTTCAAATAAGGGTAGCTTTACATCATCACCCGCCATATTGGGTATCCTCCTAGTACTTGTTGATCTGCTACTATCACCACTGTGCTGACACATAGGATATCCCTACGATGAACTCGTGTTTCTTCCTCCTAAGTTCTGTGTGGTGCACGAGGTTGTATATATGTTGTAGATTTGGGTAGGTCCTTCCTCAGGTTCAGACGTAGCCTGGTCATTTCCTTTATCACCGTAGGGTTACTTAGTCCCTTGCGATGCCTTCTCTCTTTTTTGTTCCAGTCACACCAGGACTCTCCTCGGTCCTCCTCCTCTTTTCTTGTCGAAACCTCGCCCCACTTCACAGGTGACCACACTCTTCTATGGCTTCCCTCACAGTCTCGTCGTGAATCTCATCCATATACCCCATATCATTCCATCAAAGCCTTACCTTCGTAGTACCCATAGCCTCTGCACACTAGGGATTTACTCGTCAGGATTCATCTTTAGTATTCTTTTTTCATAGATGAGCATCTTTATCCATAGTTGTAACAACAATAGAAATCTCCCCCTTGGTCCCTTAAAAAATTCCCTTTCTGCATTGTTGTAATATTTTATTATGTCGACAATGAAATCATGAAAGTACCCTTCCAAAATGATGTATATCCATACGTCAACAGCCCTTGAAGATTTTTTGTTCACCTTTCGCAATTGTTGGGTTAGTTACGGAATCCACTGATCAGGTTCGTCTCCCTGGAAATTATTCTTCTGAAAAGTAAGTTGCACCAACCACTCATATAGTACTATCAAAAATTGAGAGAATAATATTTTGTGAATATCTAAGTAGATATATTTTCCCAACCAATATTCTATCGTCACTCTCGGGTTTTGGTTCTCTTCTTCCGCAAACTCTTGGGCTTTCTTGTCAAACCAATAATAGAGTTCTGGCTTCATCAAATTCCACAACATGACCTCTTCTTCTTTGCACTATGGTCCCAGCAATGGAACAATTTTTTGACACCTTTCTGTCAATAGGGGTTCACTTCGCACTATTGTCGACATCCATCGACATAAACTTCCTAAACGTCCTCCTGCAAGGGTTTTACACCTTCCATCAACACATGCAAAGAAAGTGCAGTCTCACCTGAGATGTTTGAGGGAGGGCTACAGGAACCAAGTTTCTGTAGAGTGAAGAGGACTTTGCATTATCTTCTACTCAATCACAACATCAGCCAAAATTACAGGTTTGTAACCGCACTATTAACTAGATCTACTTATCATCATCATTCGCAATCCCATTAACCTAGACTCTAGATCGGCAAAGTCATCAACATACATTAAATCGATAAGTGTTGTGATACTTTGCATCATTCACATAACATTTAAAGGGAAAAACATGGATGTAGCATAATCATTCATCAACTTATCTGATCCATCGCAAAACACCCAATAATACAGAACAAAACTTAAACAGATTTTAGATCAAAAAACATCTTCATATATGATATAATCCACAAAAACAAGCCATTACAATGTGGAAGATCCAGATCATTAATTCAATTTATAAATCAGAGTCTTCACAAAAACATTACCAGAAATGAACTGCAAAAGACAAAAACATTCCTCCGTCAATTGATGCTAAGCCAATAGATGATTTTTTATTTGCAATTGTAACTATGCTTATAGGCTCACTAGGTCATTACAAAATGGTCCACTTGACCAACCGCTAAATAACTCAACCAAAATATCCTAGTTTGTCGGTTTCTTAATCTTCCACATTTGATTTGTATCTTTGTCGACATCCTTCCTGTCGATGGTGGTACCGCACTTTGTGCGCTTCAACCCCTTGCTAATAGACAAGATACACCTCTTCCTTCAAGTCTCCATTCAAAAAGGCATACTTGACATCCAACTGATGCATTTTCCAATAGTGCTTGGTGACTAATGAAATCATCTCTCTAATGGTGTTCAACTAGGCTACTGGAGCAAATGTTGCTTCATAATCAATACCCTCCTTTTGTGAATAGGATTTTGCTACCAATATTGCTTCATATTTATCTATACTAGCATCAACCTTGATATTAGATTTAAACAACCATTTGGAACCTATGGGAACTTTACCCTTAGGAAAATCTGTCAATTCCCATGTGTCATTCTTCATTATAGAGTTGTACTCTTCAGTCATTGCATCCATCCATTCCTTCTTATCTTTTGCTTGTTCAAAATTCAAAGGTTCAACAACATTCATTACCTGAGTCATTGAGGCATGGTCTCTGAACCTTATAGGTGGCTAAATATGTCATTTTGACCTCCTTTTGTGTTTCAATTCCTATTGGAGTTCCATCAAACATTATTTTTCTTATTGTAGAGTCTTCACCGCTTCTTGGTCGTGAATCTTCACTGCTTGAAGTATCCATGCTACTTGAATCTTCTTCTTGTTTTTGTTCATGTTCCACATTCTCATTTGCATCTTCCATAATGTACTCATAAGGAATACACCATGTATTATTGTTGTCCACATGTGGAAATTCATCTGCATCTTCATGAAATATTATATCTCTACTTGGAAAAACTTTATCCGTGCTAGGATCAAACATTTTGTATGCTTTATGATTATAATAGTAACAAAGGAAAATGCATTTGATAGATTTTGCATCATTTTTTCTCCTATCATCTTTAGGAACATGTGAGAATGCATTGCTTCCAAATACTCTTAGATGACCTACTTCAGTATTATAACTATAAAGAGCTTCAAAAGGAGTTTTATGGCCTAAGATTGTAGTTGGACTTCTATTCTTCAAGTAAACAACAGTGCTAACTGCTTCAGCCCAAAACCGTTAGAGATATTTTTACCTTTCATCATGCTCCTTGTGCATTCCATCAAAGTTTTGTTCTTTCTTTCAGATACTCCATTCTATTGAGGAGTATGTGGCACTGTGACTCATTGTTGGATCTTGTTATCCTTACAATATCTATTGAAGGCTCCTGAGGAGTACTCCCCCCCCCCTTGATCTGACATGAGGATTTTGATGGGATTTCTTGTTTCCTTCTCAACCATGTTTCCGAACTCTTTGAATTACTAAAATACATCACTCTTTTTCCTCAAAAAATAGACCCAAGTATATTTAGTACAATCATCAATAAAAAGCAAGAAGTATGATGCACCATCAAGTGACAATGTTTGCAAGGGACCACAAACATCCATATGCACTAGTTGAAGGATGTCCCTCTTATTTTTCTTTGTATGTGTAGGGAATTCTTCCATGTAATGCTTTCCTAGTGCACACCCTTTGTATTATGCATGTTCATTCTTCAACGATGGAATCCCATCCACCATTCCTTGTCTTTGCAGAAGCAACAAATCATTATAATTCAAGTGTCCATACCTTGATGAGCATGTGCATGTGGCAGTTTACCTTATCAATCATATTTTAACTTAAAATTTGACTCACGGGCCCTCTCTCCAACCTTTGAGCCATACAGTGAATTTAGATGGTAGATGAACACAATTTTCAAATTATAGCTTCTTCATGTTGGTGAATCATGGGGATATTCTCACCCAAGTCTCCACAAGTTCTTTCTCTTCACACTGCCAACAATGCCACATAGGAAGATCAATTCTTCTGCACACTCTTGGAAAGCACTAGATCACTCTGCATAGGCACAAAGTCACACACACGATAGTTGAATGACAGGTAGTGTGACACCACACAGAATGTTTGGGTCACACACAGCTCGGAGTGTTGAACGTGACTCCTCCTTCTACTCACGACAAAAATGGAAGGCTCCCTCACCAAGATACTCATCTCTGATACCAACTTAAAAATTAGAATGCAAGAAAACCAACCATAGTGGGCACACATAAGAGAGATAGTGCTATCGCAATCTGATTAACTATGGAGAAAAACTATTACATTTATAGGCTCACCAAGCCTCAACCAAATCCCTAAAAACATAGAGATACTAAACTCTCGTGAGCACAAAACTCCAAGATGGTTACAACAAATCAAAACGAACCCTAAACAACTTAAACATTATACTATATATTTCTCCATTATTCCAACAGGGGATGTCGAAGTCTGGGCTACTGACTCGATTGTAATTGTAACAAGGAAGTCATATTGGAAGGTGGTAGTCATATTGGAAGGTGCATCTCAATCACTTCCTTGAAATTTGAGCTAATGTAATATAATGTTATGTTATGTTATGTTATGTTTTATTTTTGTTTATTTAATATCCAAAAGTAAGTATAATTGAGCGAAGCATGTAGATGGAAGTATTCTTTTTCTCTTGAAAATGAAGTGAAACCATGAGCTTATTATCTCAAGTCAAAACAAGTTAACAAGATTCTATGTTCCATTTCCCTCTCCATGTTTCCACAGGAAACAAAAAAAAGAGAATAGGGTTTATCTTTTGCTAATTTGGTTAAGCATGATTAATCATGGTTGACAATGTTTAACCATGGTTGACTATGGTTCACCATGTTTGAATATGGTTAATGATGGTTTAACCATCCTTGACTATGTTTAACCATATTTAAATATGATTGCCACATTTTATTATGGTTGACTATGGTTCAATAAGGATGACTATGATCGATTATGATTGACCATGGTTGGATACCTTAATTTTTCAGTAAAGATGATGTGATGCAGTAACTGCTATGTCTTTGATGATACAATATGATTGTGAATTAATGTGTTATTGTATATGGACTTGTTTTGTGATGATTAATGATTGAATATATGATGGAGAGTGGAAATATTATGGAATTCCACTCTAGGGCCTTTGAGGCTAGGTCATTTTATAAACCACGATCTTGTGGGAGCCCATAACCAAAAGGGAGTATGGATTGGGGAAAAAATCACTCAGTAATACCCTTCCAGCTATGATTTTGATTCCTGGTTGACCAAACCTTGGTGCGATCGATGAGGTGAACAGAGGAGACCAAAATTTGGTGCGACCGATGAGGTCTCATACCGAAAGTCCAAGGCTTGAGATACACCAATGGTAGAGGGAGGTATATGGAGAAGGGATTTTGATGCCTGGGGTTAGTTTCCTTGGAGGGATATGGAGGGAGTCAAGGCCAACCTTTCGAGATTCATGGTTGACCAATATCTGGTGTGGTGGATGAGGTGACTAGATGTGACCAAAATCCAATGTGACCAGTGAGGTCAAAATAGATACCGGAAGTAGACCAAAATCCAGTGTGGTCGATGACGTCCATAGATATGTTTAGAAATTATGCTAACCATGAATATTTCGATGCTTATTGTACTCTATGTAGACAAGTTACAATAGAGGGCCCGTGCCATGGCAAGCAAGACCACCTGGAGTGTTGGTGTGGAGGGTTATGGAGGTTTCTCGGGTGGTATGATTCTCAGGGAGAGGATGAGTAAACGATGAGGGAATTTTATGGGGAAATTTGTTGTCTTTATATCTAATTGAGGCGTTATTTATTTATTTATTTATTCTTACTATTTATGTCATGTTTTTTAAGTGTATGATGAAGTTAATGCATAACTTGTATGAATGGTTGCATATTAGACCCTAGGTACTTAAACAAGAGCTTGTTGCAAATAAGGGTGTTTGATTGTATTAGTGAATAAGGAGAATTATTTTGTACTGGTCACAAGCAAGATTTATTATCTTCACAATTACACACACACATATATTATGTAGTGATACTTGTTAGAATAGTAGAGTCAAGCTAAGCTAGTTAACCTATCTAAGCAACCAACAACATATCATAAAAGATAAGAATAGGAAAAGAAAAGGACAAGAGAACACCGATATACGTGGTTCACCCTAATGGGTTACATCCATGGGAAGGTATTCTTCTATTATCTCTAGAATGTCTTCTCCAATCTTACAAGAGAGAAAAGCACAAATACCCCAAATACCCCAAATAATATAGATGATGTACAACATTTTCACAATAGTACCACTACTACAACAAGAATACATGATATGTACAGACTCACTTGACCCTATTATATACTAAGAGATGAGGAGGAATTACTATCACATATTGCATGTGGGATAATATAATTCTCCAAAATAACATCTCTTAATACAATACCATGGACAAATGCTCTACACAAGTAAATACAACACCATATAACTATGGGTTAAATGTATTACTCTTTTACATAAGATTGTAGACAACTTCCGACATAATACAAAGACATTATTACCTTCCAAGGAATATAATATATTCCAACACTCCCCCTTAATAATGGCTTGGAGAAGGGCCCACACTAACACTAAGGAAAGAAGGAGTCATTACTGCTCCCCCTTGATGACAACTTCCCGCATTCCAAGCAAGGAACGACAATGCACAAAATTCGCCTTGGTGAAGGATTTGGTGAAGATATCTGCTGCCTTCTACTTGGTAGGACAATACTGAAGAGAAAGAATACCATTTTCCACAAGTTCACGAATGTAATGAGCATCAAGGTCGAGATGCTTTGTCTTGGAGTGATATACCGGATGATAAGCAAACTAGATTGCACCCTGACTGTCACATTTCAACACAGTAGACGATTTTGGAGCCAGGCCAAGCTCTGTAAGAACATGCCATAACCAAACGGCTTCTTTAGCTTCTTCTGGCTACTCTATATTCTGCTTCACATGAAGATAAAGAAAGAGTCTTCACCTTCTTGCTCAACCAAGAAATCGGACTTGAACCACGTTGAAATACATAACCTGTAGTGGACTGTCGATCAAAACTGTCACCTGTTGAATCAGAATCTATGTAAGCAGAGAGTGAAACTGTAGTACTGCTCGGAAAAAAACACCATAGTGTAATGTCCCTTGTAAATATATCAAAATCCTCTTGGTTTCCTGCCAATGACTTTCATGAGGTTGTTGCATGAACCGAGAAACCAAACTAACAGCAAAAGAGAGATCTAGTCGGCTGCGAGTTAAATATATCCAAATGCCTACAAGCTGAAGATAAATAGTAGCATCAACAAGCGGTGTGGTACACTCAACAGTTAACTTTACACCAGACTGAAATAGCATAGGAGCAGATTTACAATCACTCATATGGAAACGAGTGTAACACCTCGGTTTTGACCCCATTTGCATTAAATGTATATGATGTATATATTGTAATCAATCATGGTGTGGAGCTATAGGAAAACTAAGCCCTACCATCGATTTAATGTTATATGTTAGGTGATTAAAATCGATGCCGATTGTCTTTTGTGCTAGCTAGGCACATTATAATTTGGACGCCATGTAAATATGCATTTTAATTAAAATACCCACAACCAGCTATGTCAATACAACCATAATGAAAAGGGCATGATTTCCTAAGGATAAGGGGGGGGGGGATATTTAACCTTTGGGTCCATTGGGGAACAACCATGTGTCACAAGATGAACCCACCTAGCTACCAACCACCTTGTTTGTCTTACTCATCCTTTCCTTGTCTCATCCACCAACCGATTTATTTCCCAGGAGTTGGTTGGGGAAGTTATTGCCATAAGGGATGTATGCATGGGTAGTCGTCAGTGTGGTAATACTGTTAGTCCTTTGACCATACACATTCCTAGAGGAAAAGGGCATTCATCTCCTCACATGGGCAGGAAACCTCATTCTCCACTCACGGAGGAGAAAGCTTGGCCTCCAGCAGATATTGGGGTTCAACATTTTATCCCTTTCACAATTTGGGGTCTTTGTGGTGATTTTCCTTCATGACTGGTTTAGTTCTCCCTTCCCGAAATTATTGTGTGTAGTTACCCTTCACGATTATGGGTCTATGTAGTGAATCCACCTTCACGCAGGTCATATTCTTCCCCTCACGCAGCTCAGAGATCGTTGCTGGTCTCCCCATGAATTTTGGGTTGCTCTGGGTTGTTGTTGAGTCGTTTTGGCCACAATAGGGCCAAGAACGACTATAGAGTCATTCTACTCAGTCAGAGTTGTGTATTACTCAATCTAGTTTTGCTCTATGGTGTTTCCCTTAAATCCTAGAGCTGTGAATTGTTGTGTTTGGTTGTGTGTGTGCACAGTGGTTGGTCCTTGGACTGTTTGGAAGTGGAAGTGGAGCCTAAGCATGCTTGATAAACCTAGTGTGTGTAGGGGACTCACGGGTAGAGCTAGAGGGATAGCTTTCTTCTCTACACCCCCTAAATAGCACTGGAAGGGAAGTCATGGCCTAAGGGACTGTGTAGCAGAGAAGGGATTATTCCTTGTGTTGGGTGTGTGTGGATGTCTTAGAAGTCAGTCTAGCTCTGGTGCAGGTTTCCTTATCTCTTCAGTGAGCCCACTAGCTTAGCAGCCAATGTTTCCAGATCCTGATAGCCTGATAAACCTAACTCTTTTGGCTTGGCTATGTATTGTTATGTATCCTTGGCTACGTGTGAGCCTGCTAAGTTTCCCCTTATTCCTTGTGGAATCATGCCCATCTCGGGGGTGGCAGTGTTGCTGAGTGATTAATATGCACACTGGCCTATGGTTGGGTGGAACGTTGTAGCGACACAGCTAGTTGTGGGACAAGCTTATGTTAAAGATAAGTATCTCTTGTCCATTCTATATTTGCAATTGTATTCATTTCTTAAATGAGATGATGAACATGTTGAATGTATTGGATGACTGTGTTTGCTTCTGCTTATTAAATGAATTATGCATCTATGGATGTTTCATTTCCAATGCATTTTATATCTTATGTTCATGGGGCTTAGTTTTCCTGGCTTAGTTGATGCAAGTCACGTCCTCTCCATTGACAAAGGGTTGGGGACGTGATAGATTGGTATCAGAGTATCTAGGTTGCAGCAGTGGGCCTTTATGGGCCAAGAAAAGCATGAAACAAAGGTTGGATAACCTCTATTGAGCATAGGCCAGCAGAAAGAGTTTTTGGAAAATCACTATGTGTGAAAACTCTTATCTATGTGGTAGCTGAGAAACATGAAGCGGAGCCACAGTAGCAGCTGAGTTGACTGAAGTAGAGCCGTAGCGGTGGGTGCAATTTAAAGTTGTCGCCGATGCAGAGGAAATTCAAAAATTTCCCAAGTATGGAGTCGACGGGTGAAAGCCTAAGTCTGAGCCAATATAGTGGCTGGAAGTGGCAAATCTTTCCACAACAATGGACGAATAACAAAGAAAGAGCTGATGAGACATTGCAGCAACTGGAAGATGAAGAATCTTTCGCAACGGTGGGTGGAAGTCAAAAATTGAGCCGCAACGGCGGTGGGCCAAAGAAAAAGAAGAATTTGATTCAGCGGCAGGAAAAACTTGATCTTCGAGCTGCAATGTCGGCTACGTTGGCGGCAAGAAAGTGAAGTGTCCAGCCACTACACAGTAGACAAAACTTAAGGAAAGAGCCGATATGTCGGCGAGAAAGTGAAGTTCAGAGCCGATGAACATCGGCTGAGTTGAGCCAACGAGCGGCAGTTGGAAGTTGAAGATCAAGCCGCAAAAAGCGGCTGGAAATCGAAAATCAAGCTGCTACGGCGGTGGAAGGAAAAAGAATTTGAAGTCGCTACGATGGCGAGTGGAAAAAGAGGAAGAAACCACTATAGCAGGTGAAAGTAAAAAAAAAATCCACTACAGCGGGTGAAAGTAAAAAAAAAATTCGATGTAGTGAGTGAAAATTTTGAAAATTTGGCCAAAACAGAGAATTTCAGCAAGGTTTTTCAGTGAGATCTAGAAGGCTAGAAAGATGAAAAATGGCAGTGAATGTGTGCACCAAATTTCTCGAAATCAAAGGATTTATAAGAGACAGTTGTTCTTTGAGAAATAAAATTTTGTGTTTTGGGCAAAGTTGTCATTGTATGATTTTTCCAAGAGAAGGTAAGTAATTATGATTTGTGTAAATGTTATGCACCTAACAGTTGTGTTACTAACACATTTTGCAGAATCATAGTCACCTTCAAGGGAATTATTTCGGGTAGTGCGGTTCAATAAAGTAAGTTGTGGTTTAGCCATGAGAACCCATGATGGATATGATGCTCAGGACTCCTACGAGCATGCACGAGATGCCATGGGGGAAAATGTCTGAGTCAGAAATGATGACATAGAGTCTAATCGAAGGAGATTCCAAGAGACACTGCCAGATATTGCAGCCACCATGAGAAGCTTGATTAAAGTGCAGGAAGAGCAGCATCAGTTGAATGCTGCTATGTTGCAAAGTTTGACAAACTTGCAAAGAAAGATAGACTCTAGATAGGGTACAGTAAAACCAGAAGGAATTAAGAGCAGTACCAAAAGAAGAAGAAGGACTTCTAGTAGATCATCTGTCTCAGAAGAATCCAGTGGGGATTCAAGCTCTTCTTCTCACAAGGGAAAGAGAAAGAGGCACCATAGGGATTTCTCTCGGGATGAATTTAAGAAGGCTAAACCTCCTATGTTTGATAGTGAGGTAAAGACTGGACAAGAGGCTGAAGATTGGCTTCTTGGGATAAAGAAGTACTTCCAAGTTTAGGATTATTCAGGAAACATGAAGGCAAGGGTTGCCATATTCAATCTGAATGGAAGGGCATCCATTTGGTGGGAGCACTTCAAGTAAGTAAAGAGGATCAGTGAAAGGAGAATTAAGTGGAAACAATTCAAGAAGTATTTCAAGTAGAAATACCTATCTAACAGGTACTATGATGAAAAAATTAAGGAGTTCCATGAGCTGATATTAGGACAACAGACCATGGAAGAGTATGCAAATAAGTTCTTGGAATTGTTAAGGTATGTCAGGTACATCAAAGATGAAAAGGTGAAGATCCAGCATTTTCTGAGTGGATTTCCTCAGTCTTACAAAGAAAGAATTGAGTTTTATGAACCTAGAACTCTGGAAGAAGCAATAAGGAAGGCAAAGTACTGCTATGAGAAAAGCAAAGGAAAACCTGATTACCAGAAGACATGGAAGGACAAAAGGAATGAGAAGTCTGACCAAAGGAAGAAAGGTTTCAAACCTTCTAACTTCAGGAATCAGCAAAATAAAATGTCACAAGCTGAGAAGCAGCCAGCCAAAGTGATGGGAGAAAATCCTAAAGAGCCATAGCAGAACAAAAGACCACTCCAATGTTGGAAATGTGGAGGACCCCACATGCACAGGAATTGTCCACTTGAGAACGAGAGTGCAAGGCCAGCTTACAACATTTAAGAGGCATAAATAGTGGGTCAAGTAGCAAGGGTTGTCCCTAGGATTTATACAACACTGGAGGACTGCCAGGAAGATCACCATTCAACTGTGGTTGAAGTTACAAGTCAGATTACCGAGCAATCTGTTTCTATTTTGATTGAACCTGGTTTTACTCACAGTTACATTACCCCTAGAGTAGTGGAGATTTGTGATTTTTAGAGAGTAAAGCATAGAAAATATTGGTTAGTTCAGTTAGCCACTGGAACTAAGAGAAAGGTTAGTGAAGTGGTAGAGAAATTCCCGTTGGTCATGAATGGATTGGTCACTTGTGTAGATGTGAATGTTCTACCACTTGGTTCCTATGATGTTCTCATCGGAATGGATTGGTTAGAAGCTCACGGGGTAAATCTTGACTGTTATAGTAAAAATTTTGAATGCATGGATGAAGAAGGGAACCCAAGAGTTGTGAAAGGCATTCCAAAGGTGATTTCAATAAGTCAGGTTTCAGCAATGGAGTTGAAGAAGTTCTGTAGGAAAGGTTTCCAGTTGTATGCAGCTCATATTTTAGAGGCAATAGAAGATGAGACTCCTAGGTTGGAGGACTTCCATGTGTTGTAGGAATTCTGGGATGTGTTTCCTGATGAGATTCTAGGGATTCCTCCAAAAAGGGACATTGATTTCACAATTGAACTTGTGTTGGGAGCAACACCAGTGTCCAAGACACCCTACAGAATGAGTACACCATAAATTCTAGAGTTGAAGATGCAACTGCAAGAGTTGTTGGAGAAGAAGTATATCAGGCCGAGTGTGTCTCCTTGGGGAGCACCAGTTCTATTTGTGAAAAAGAAAAATGGTACACTTAGCTTGTGTATTGATTACAGATAGTTGAACAAAGTCACTATGAAGAATAAATACCCTTTGCCTAGGATTGATGACCTCTTTGATCAAATGAGGGGAGCAAAGGTGTTTTCAAAGATTGACTTGAGGTCTGGTTACCACCAGGTGAGAATCAAGGATGAAGACATTCATAAGATAGCATTCAGGACAAGGTATGGACATTACAAGTTTGTAGTGGTGCCATTTGGTCTCACAAATGCACCAACTACATTTATGTGTCTTATGAATAGTGTCTTCAGTAGGTATTTGGACAAGTATGTTCTTGTTTTCCTTGATGACATTCTTATCTATTCTAATAATGAGGAAGAGCATGAAGAACAATTGAGGTTGACATTGCAATTGCTCAGGGATCATCAGTTGTATGCAAAGTTGATTAAGTGTGAATTTTACAAATATAGGATTCATTACTTGGGTCACATTATCTCCGACAATGACATATCAGTAGACCCAGAAAAGATTGAGGCCATTATGAATTAGCCTACTCTAAGGAATGTGATAGATGTAAGATTTTTTATGGGGATTGTAGGATACTATAGGAGATTCATTGAAGGATTCTCCAAGGTTGCACATCTAGTCACTTCTTTGCAAAAGAAGGGAATAAAGTTTGAATGGACACCGAGGTGTGAAGAAAGCTTCCAGCAGTTGAAGAATCTTCTCACAAGTGCACTAGTCTTGAATATTGCAGACCCAGAAAAGGATTTTGTGGTGTGTACTAATGCATGCATACAAGGGCCTGGAGGAGTCCTTATGCAATACAACCACGTGATATGTTATGAGTTAAGAAAACTGAAGGAGCATGAGAAGAAATATGCTACTCATGACCTAGAAATTCCAACCATAGTACATGCGCTCAAGATGTGGAGGCATTACTTAATGGGTAGAATATTTGAGCTAAGGAAAAACCATTGTGGTCTGAAGTACTTGTTTGATCAACCAACATTAAATGCTAGGCAAGCTAGATGGCTAGAGTTTTTATGTGAGTTTGATTTCGAAATCAAGCACATAAAAGGAAAGGAGAACAAGGTAGTTGATGCACTCAGCAGAAAGGTGCAAGAAATGCACATGACATCTCTTAGTATTTGCTAGTCAGATTTGAGACAACAGATTGTTAATCATACTGCTGGAGATGAATTGTATGAGCAAGTAAAAGACATTGCAGCAACAAAGTCTTGAGAAAAGGTACGAGGGATATAAATTGGAAGAAGATGAACTTCTTACTTATAAGAATAGAGAGTTCAGTGTTGGGGATCATGTTTACCTCAGAGTGAGGGCAAAGAAGAGTTCCTTGAAGCTTGGAAGTTGTGCCAAGTTGTCACCTATATATTGTGGGTCGTTTGAAGTGCTTAAAAGAATAGGTTCAGTTGCATATAGACTTGCATTACCTGCTAGCACTAGATCTCATAGTGTTTTTCATGTTTCTTTGCTTAAGAAATATGTACATGATCCTAACCATGTGATAAATTGGGATGTGATTCAGGTGGAACCTGAGGGAGAGTTACAAATTGAGCCAATGTGCATCCTCGACAGGAAGGTCACAATGCTCTAGAATCGAGCCATAGGGCAGGTAAAGGTGCAATGGGAGCACTACGGTCCTGAAGAGACTACATGGGAGCTGGAGGATTCCATGTGATTGGCACATCCATTTTTGTTTGATTCTGTGGAACACTGAGGCGATGTCAGTGTATAATTTTGTTCAATTTTGTAAAGCATTGAGGATAGTGCTATTGAAGGGGGAGGGGAATGTAACACCCCAATTTTGACCCCATTTGCATTAAATGTATTTGATGTATATATTGTAATTAATCATGGTGTGGAGCTATAGGAAAACTAAGCCCCATCATCAATTTAACATTATATGTTCGGCAATTAAAATCGGTGTCGATGGTATTTTTTGCTAGCCAAGCACATTATAATTTGGACACCATGCAAATATGCATTTTAATTAAAATACCCACAACCAGCTATGTCAATGCAACCATAATGAAAAGGGCATGATTTCCTAAGGATAAGGAGGGGGGATGTTTAACCTTTGGGTCCATTGGGGAACAACCATGTGTCACAAGATGAACCCACCTAACTACCAACCACCTTGTTTGTCTTACTCATCCTTTCCTTGTCTCGTCCACCAACCGATTTATTTCCCAGGATTTGGTTGGGGCAGTTATTGCCATGAGGGACATATGCATGGGAAGTCGTAAGTGTGGCAGGACTGTCAGTCCTTTGACCATACACATTCCCAAAGGTAGAGGGAATTTAGCTCCTCACATGGGCAGGAAACCTCATTCTACACTCACACAGGAGAAAGCTTAGCCTCTGGTAGATATTGGCATTCAGCATTTTATCCCTTTCCCGATTTGGGGTCTGTGTGGTGATTTTCGTTCACGACCGGTTCAGTTCTCCCTTCCCGAAATTGTTGTGTGTAGTTACCCTTCACAATTGTGGGTCTGTGTAGTGAATCCACCTTCACGCAAGTCGTATTCTTCCCCTCACATAGCTGAGAGATCATTGCTAGTCTCCTGACAAATTTTGGGTTAATGTGGGTTGTTATTGAGTTGATTTGGCCACGATAGGGCCAAGAACAACTCTGGAGTCATTATGCTCGGTTTGAGCTATGTATTAATCAATCCAGTTTTTCTCTGTGGTGTTTCCCTTAAATCCTAGAGATGTGAATTGTTGTGTTTGGCTGTGTGTGTGCACAGTGATTGGTCCTTGGACTGTTTCGAAGTGGAAGTGGATCTTGAGCATGCTTGATAAACCTAGTGTGTGTAGGGGCCTACTGGTAGAGCTAGAGGGTTGGCTTTCTTCTCTACACCCCCTGAATAGCACTGGAAGGGAATTCATGGCCTGAGGGACTATGCAATAGAGAAGGGGATGATTCCTTGTATTGGGTGTGTGTGGATGTCTTAGAATTTAGGCTAGCTCTGGTGTAGGTGTCCTTAGCTCTTCAGTGAGCCCACTATCTTAACAACCAACGTTTCTAGCTCCTAATATCTTGATAAACCCAACTCTATTGGCTTGGCTATGTATTGTTGTGTATCCTTGGCTACATGTGAGCCTACTAAGTTTCCACTTATTCCTTCTAGATTCATGCCCCACTCGGGGGTGGCAGTGTTGCTGAGTAATTGATGAGCACACTGGCCTATGGTTGGGTGGAACATTGCAGTGACGCAGCTGGTTACAGGACAAGATTATGTTAAAGATAAGTATCTCTTGTCCATTCTGTCTTTGCAATTGTATTCATTGCTTAAATAAGATGATGAACATGTTGAATGTATTGGATGACTGTGTTTTCTTCTGTTGTATATTTATTAAATGAATTATGCATCTGTGTATGTTTCATTTCTAATGCATTTTATATCTTATGTTCATGGGGCTTAGTTTTCCCGGCTTAGTTGTTGTAAGTCGTGTCCTCTCCGCTGACAGAGGGTTGGGAACGTGACAACGAGCCAACAGGTCTGTAGCATACTTCGGCTGAGAGAGAAACATACCATATTCCATATGCCAGATTTGAAGACCCAAGAAACAATGCAATAAACCAAGGTCATTCATTTCAAACTACTTTTGAAGATCACTTTTTAGATTTTGAATTAATGTAAGTTGGTTGATTGTGATGATTAGATCATCTACATATAAAACAACATTGAGAATATTAGTACTAAAGTTCTGAACATACAGATTTGGATCAGATATACAATGCTTAAAACCATTCTTCAAAAAATATGCATCAATTTTATCATACCAAGCCCTAGGTGCTTGTTTTAGACCATATAATTACTTGTGTAATTTACATACTCAATTTGATGATTCAACGTTAATAAAACCAGGACGTTGTTTCATATAAATTTATTCATTAAGATCACCATTTTAAAAAGCACTTTTAACATCCATTTGGTGTATTTCCCATTTATAAGATGAAGCAATAGATAAAATGGTTCGTATTGTATTCATTTTAGCAACAGGAGCAAAAGTTGCATTATAATCTATACCTTCAAGTTGATTAAAACCTTTTGCAACTAACCTAGCTTTATACTTTTCAATTTGTCCTTATGTAGTGAACTTAGTTTTATAAACCCATTTACAACCAACTAAATTCTTACCAACAGGAAGAGGAACAAGAGACCAAGTCTTGTTCTTCATAAGAGACTCATACTCAACAGTCATAGCTTTTTCCCATTGAGGTTTACCTTGAGCTTGAGCATAAGAGGTAGGATCATATGTGGCCAAAACTTTGGTCATATGGGCAAAGTTAGATCTAGTTCTATGAATATCGAAAGGGTTACCAACCTCACTACAGCAGATTCAAGATTTTTCTGGGCCCAAACAAGAAGGTTAGAGGAAACAGAAGTTTCTTCAGCTTTAGTACATTCAGGTGGAATACTTGAAGAAGAGGGTGAACTAGGATCAACAACAGGAATAGAACTGGAAGAAGAAACCGAGATAGGAGTAAGAGGAGACAATGGGATATTCAGTGTAACATGAGGTTCGACAGACTCAGGTGGTGAAGATACTTCAACAAAGTGAACATCCCTTCAGATGATAACACTCTGAGTAGAGGTATCAAATAACCTATAAGCCTTAGAATCTTTAGAATAACCAATGAATATACATTTGTGAGACTTGAGATCTAACTTTTTTCCATTTATCGTCAGGAATATGAGCCTAACATTCACAACCAAACACCTCAAAGTTACTAATATCAGGTTTTCGACCGTTCCATTTTTCCTCAAGGGTAACATGTTTAATGAATTTGGTAGGAATGCAATTTAAAATAAAGTTTGCACAACTTACAACTTTAGCCCAAATTTTTTTATGTAATCCTTTAGAATAAAGCATACATCTAGCCATTTCAACTAAAGTTTTGTTTTTTTCGTTCAGCAACACCATTGTGTTGAGGTGTGTAAGGTACAGTATTTTGGTGTTGAATACCATGTTTGGATAAAAATACTTCAAATTCATTATTAACCAATTCCCCCCCATTATCTAATCTTAAAGTCTCAATCTTCTTACCAGACTCATTTTCAGTCAAAGATTTAAAAATTTGAAATATTGAAAGAACTTCACTTTTATTTTTCAAGAAATAAACCCATGATTTTCTACTAAAGTCATCAATAAACGTAAGAAAATAGACTGTATGAGATAAAGAGGGAACTTCAAGAGGACCACAAATGTCACTATGAATTAATTGCAAAGGTTCTTTAGCACACCAAGCTTTACCTTTCTCAAACATTTCTCTATGATGTTTACCAAGAACACAACCTTCACAAACACCGTTAGTAGAAGAAATATGAGGCAATCCATGTACCATTTTAGTTAACAATTGCATTTTACCATAATTCAAATGACCCAATATTTCATGCCATAATTTACTTTGTTCATCAGCGTGGGAAACATAGGAATAAAAAGGTTGTCTTTTAGTTGAGTTAAAACCAACAAATTTATATAGACTAACAGTATGATCAACAGGACCAGAAAAAACTACTTTGAAATTTTGATTGATATCTTTAAGAACGTATTTTTCAAGCCATACTTCAAATTTAAACCCTTTTTGACAAGCACGATAAATAGAAAGTAAGTTAATGGGCATGTGTTCAACATGAAAAACATCTTCCAATTGACCATTAGTAACATTAACATTACCGAAACCAATTATGGAAAGTTTTTTACCATCACCTATAGAAACTTTAAGAGATATGTGTTTATGATTGTCATAAGAAGTAAATAAAGAAGCATCAACAATCATATGTTTAGATGCACTGTAATCCATTATCCATTCCACGTTAGAAGAAAAATTATTAGGCAAAACAACAGATGCACATAAAGCTACTTGAAAGTCATGAGAAGTTTTCTTTTTAGCTTTAGCCATTAAACGTTTTGCTTTAAAATAATTATTTTCAGGATGGTTAGTTTTACCACAATGTCTATAAGGATCATATACTTTCTTCTGTTTACTATTTTCATTAGAAGCATGAGAAGCATGTCCAGAATTAGTATTAGAAGGATTAGAACCTATAGCATTATTAAAAAATTTCTTATGATTCTTATTAAGTGCAGTTAGAGTTTTATTAGGTGTGAGTTGTCCTGAAACAATTAACCTTTCTTGCTCATTGATCAATCCTTTACAAAAATCATCAAAATTTTGCTTCGTAGTGCTTTGAGACAATTCTAGTTTGGATGAACATATCAAAACAATATGGCATTTTACATTCTATAAGAATAATAACAGCAGTGTCAGTTTTCTTGTAATCTTTACCACAACTATTTAATTTCTCATTTAAAGTTTTCAATTCAGCAAGACATAACTCAACTCTTTCAAAGTCAGCAGGTTCGAGGTCAAAGATATTCCTTTCAAGATAATATGCAGAAACATCATCAGATTTATCAAATAAAGAGGAAAGAATTTGCCATGCCTTTATCGGGATGTCTTCTCCCTCAATACTTACCTGAAGACTATCTGCAACAGACTAATCAATGAGCCCCCTTTCTTGATCACTTTTAGCTTCCCATATAGCCAAATCATCAGGAACAGTTGGTGTCTTGTGTCCACCATTAACTAGCCTCCAAAGATTCTTACTCATGAGAACATCAATCATCTTTCTCTTCTAGGCAAGATAGTTAGAACCAACTAAATCAGGAACAGAAGCTACTTCGAAAGTCATAATGAGTGAAATTTTGTCAAGAAATAAGAAACCCTAATATTGAAAAATGACAGAAAAATAGTGAAGAACTTGAAAACAGTTACACTTTACTGATCTGAATCTGCAAAAACATAGTAAAAAAAAGAGGTGAAACTTTCACTTACAACCTTATGAAAAACAATGTGCCCAAAAAAGCCCAGTCTTTTGTTCTGGACATCAAAGTAGATCCAGAATGGCTATTCCAATTCCAAAAATAGGTTATAATAAAAAATCCGGTAATAAATGACCAAGCTATGACCTTTTTTATAACTGTCATTTTTATTACCGAAAGAAAGCCCAAAAATGCCCAGTTTTCTGTTATGATCACATGAGGTGAATCCAGAATGGATTTTCCAATTCCAAAAACATGTTATAATACAAAAACCAGTAAAAATGACCAAGTTATGACCATTGTGTATAAATGTCATTTTTATTACCGAAAGGAAGCCCAAAAATACCCAGTTTTCTGTTTCGATCACGCTGGTGAATCCAGAAAGGCGTTTCCAATTCCAAAAACATGTTATAATAAAAAATTTCGTAAAAACTAACCAAGTTACAACCATTTTTTATAACTGGCGTTTTTATAATTGGAAGAAAGATCTCCTTGAGGAGAGCCCAGAAATCATGTAGATCTACAGAAAAAACATCAAGAAACCCTTGAAAAAATTCTGCAAAATTTTTACACAAGTTAGGGTTAGGGTAAAAAAAATGCAAAAATATGCCCAGATCCGAAGAGAAGCCTAATGGATACCAGATAGAAAACAAATCTACAACAAAATGACAATGCCCAAATGATAATCGTTATTGATTTAAAGCTATAGAAGGTACTATATCATATCAACCTGCTCTGATACCATGTTAGAATAGTAGAGTCAAGCTAAACTAGTTAACCTATCTAAGCAACCAACAACACATCTGTCACATGCCCCAATTTTGCAAAAAAACAATTTTAGATTATTTGATATTATTTGAGGACAATATGTTAAATTTTATGCTAAGTTGTAATTGATGACTCAGCAGAGTCAAGGATATTTAATGTAATTCTGAATATTTTAATTATAAATAAATAAAGGTGGAGACAACAGCTTAGGAGAGCTGTTAAAAGAGTGTTTACTGGTCAAATTGGTGGAGAAGACTGGGTGGAGAGAAAACAGACATGTGGCGGCATCCTCAAACCACTTCCAACTGTTGCAGGTCACAACCTCCCCGCATTTGGGGTCATGATTCCCCAAGAAAGTGAAATTAAAGCAGATTTCTCAATTAATGACAACTGACCCAAAAGACCTAGGCAATCTTTATAAAAATGCCCATTGAAGAGAGCTGAGGCTGCTCATTCTGGAGAAGGGATCATTTAGGTGAATGCACTTCAAATAAATTCAATGGAAGGGAATTGTGGAAAGAGTTTGAGGGGATAACTGCTAAGTGATCTAGTGTAGCTTTTCAGCTAAAGGATCTTACTGCTAAGTGCAGAGTGTTTACTGAGTCATTGGACTAGTTTATTGTTTGCATGCTCCATCAGTTCTCAACCAAGAAGACCAGGAATAGGCTCGGGGGTCCTGAGGAAGCGTTGTTTGAGTGCTCTCAAGGAGTCTGGTAGGGAGGAACGGCCTCCTAACGCTGTTGTTGTCCATCCTAATCAAGTTTTACATTATTTTGTTCTACTGTGTTAGATAGTTAAATGTGAATCTGACTGTTAAATAAATGTTAGATATTTAGTTGTAAAATGTTAGAGTTAGAAATATTTTAGATTATTGAAGGAATGAATATGAAATAGATGGAAAATAATTCTAATCTGTGTTTTTCTACGCCTGGAAGGACCAGACCGTACTCCAGCACAGACAGAGTATTTAAAGTAGATGAAGAAAATGATAAGAGACTGGAATGAATAGATGTGGTCCTGCATTTTATAATAGCAAAGTAATTTATTTTAGTATGTAAGTTTTTATCGAAAGGAACAATAATCTAGTTATCTATGTTATTGTTTTTACAAGCTTATGCATGTAAATTTACTGGAAAAGAAATAGCAGTCATGTAGTACAAGTAGAAGATTTATTATTGGGTACAAGTACAATGAGTCCGAGATGGAAAGAAAACTGCTATTAATGAGTCCGAGCTTGAAATAAAACTTCTTTAAAAACCATTGTATTGCATTAACTAGCCATAAGGCTGAAATTTTAAACCAAATACAACACCCAGCTCACGGCCGGGACTACCCATCGATGAAGTGAGGGTTTGTACACAGAATAAAACTAACATTAACTTATAAAAAGAAACTGCGTAGCTAATGGCGGAGCTGGACAAGCCTCTAAGCTCATGGTTACACCCTCGACAACCCTGTTGCAAGCAGGGAAGGAACCCAAACGTTGAAACATAGGGCTTACCAGATTGAAGCCATGGCCTTCAAAGACAGCCAACATCATCCTCTTCACAATTTGCAAGTGGATTTTTTGGGTTCCTGCAAGGAGTATACAACACTAAGTTTTAATTACAAACTCCTAAAATATTGTAAAACCCTACCGTATAAATAACTATGCTGTAAACTACTTTGTCAAAAATAACAATGAATATTTACCTCAATAAGAAAAACAAATAGTCTAGCCACGGGACTGTCACCAACAGCAAGTATGCACACGATTTTTTCAAACCCTATGACCATGAAGGAGCACACCAATGGTAGCGAAGACACAGCTTCGCAAAGCAGTTACAGGCCACGAGGAAGCAAGATGGAGCTTAGGACAAGTCGCAAGCAAGTGCAGAACAAAACCAATAACCTCTCATAGGATAAAACTCACAGGTAAGGATTTTGGCAACAAGACCGAGCTCAAGAAACTACAACACGATAAACCCAGGCGTTGGGTAGAATAAAACAGTAAGGAACTCATGGCCGCCATGAAAACCATGCAAAGCAACCCAAAGGACCAGCGTGAACTGTGGAGGAAGAATGGAAAAAGGTTAGGGTTACAATGGTTTTATACGACAAATACTTGGATAGGAGGTGACCACGTGCCACAAGAAAATTAAACCATGCATGGGTCGAGTTCTATAGTCATCTGCATTCCAGTAATTTCCAATTATTCAAACAATGATTTGTTATCAAACTTGCATAAGCTATGATGTTGCATATGTAAATATCACATCGTAAATCATTTGTATTTCTAATCAAAACGATGCATGAACTTTGGTGTGTGCCCCATGATTATCCCATCTCTAATCATGGACCAAATATATCGTAAAGTTGATAGCACGATATGGGCGTTTTGTTAAACCATAAATTATCAACATTGACCCTAGAAAAGTGGAATAACCTTATGATATGTGGAAAACTCCAAAGTTAAATTGTTTAGAACCTTTGAACTAACTATAGACTTCTGTGTTTATAAACATAATAGTTTATGCATGTTTATAACCCTTATAAAACCAACGATTCGAATGGTAATAAACTATAAAGTTGGCTAGTATAGTAAAAGAATACATTCATGAATTCTTTTACATAGTTCAAATTGCTTTAAACTTTAATAGACAATAGTTGTTTCTCAACTTGGCATTTGCTAGTAATTTACCATGACTATTTATTTGGTAGGATGATTTTATGATTATACAAGATAACTGGTGCTTAGCATAGGATAGAAGGTTGATCATTATAGAAAACATCTACCTTAGAAGTTGTTATAGACAGTAACTTAATATAAGAAAAGCATTATAGAAGTAATAAGAATTGTAATCGAATAATCCTACTCGAGTCCATAATCATTAGAACCACATCGACTGACTTAGATTCAAGAAGTAAAGGCAAACAATGTTTTCATGTGAAAAGACATAGTTGTTTTTACACTAATCAAACTTATAATATCAAGAAGTTTTACAAGCTGTAAGTTTCCCTACAGAATGTAAATATTGATCATCTTGATACTCAAGTAAATAGTATGATAATGTATATGATACAATAGTACATGCAGTATGACATTGATGAGGAAGCTAATAACCTATTAATGAGCAATTGATTTACACATATAAGTAATAGGTTGATACTTACTATACTAGTAGGTCAAAAGGGAAATCGAATTTAATATTATAATGCCATATAACATTACAAGATAAGCATATCAATGTAGAAGTTAATATGCAACAAAGATCACAAGTCTAGAGTCCACAGTAAATATCTTTATTGTCGCTAAGTTGATAAAAGAAGGAACTCTTTTATTTGAACTTGGCTTACAAGAAAAACTGAAGAAAATAAACTACTTTACCTCTTTGTAGTTGCTTGGAATTTATCAGCTTATTTTACTAAGCACATTAATTGCAAATAAAAACACTTCTTGATACTTTATGAATTTAAAACGTTTACTTGTTCGATCATACCTGTAAACCTATAAGAACCAGTAATCTTTCTGTATTAGCATAAATGCTAAGTAAGCCCAGGATTCAAAGTTAGATTCCACCTACTTGCCATAAAGAAGACTCATCTATAAACTGAAATAAAACAATGCGCAAGTAAACCTTATTATGTTACGAAAAGGAAACATGCTTAGTTAAGTAATTTAAAAATGTATATTACTGATCATTAGACTGTTTCATTTTCCGCTAACCGTTAGTTGTTAGTAACCGTATATTCAACATTTTATGTATCTCAAAATTTTAAATTTTTGTTAAAATTTGGGGTTTTGACATGTGGTATTAGAGTACAAGGTTCAAACACTAGGCCTTGATGAAGCCCAACTAGATTTTATGAAACAGTGATTTGAATTATTATGCTGATGTATTTTTTTTTAAATGTTATTCAATAGAGAAATTGTTTCTAAAGTTTAACAAACAGGTATGGAAAGGCTGGAAGAATATGCAGAGGAGGAATCTCCATTTATTGAACCAGAAAATTTACCAAGAGATCCTATACCAAAACATTTAACCACCAATTCCTCAGAACTATTACAAACCGTAAAAGACCTAAAATCTGAAATGGAATCTGTAAAACGAGAGAATGAAAGGATTCTGAGGGCTCGGGAGGAGCTGAATCAGATCCTAACAAAAAATTTTCAAACTGAGGGTAGGGGTAAAAGAACTGAATCAGAAGATACAAGTCATCAACATAAATTTAAAAAGATGAAACATATTAAAAATGAAAACAGTTCATCTTCAGAGGTGTTTGGTGAACAACATAATTTGCATTCTACTAGTGATAGCAATGATGATAATCGTTATACTAAAAAGAGGAAATACAAACCTTATGAGGAGATTTCTGGGGAATTCAAAAAGATAAAACCACCAACATTCAATGGAGAGACTGAGAAAGGGGAGGAAGCAAAATCTTGGTTATCTGGGATAAAGAATTACTTTCGAATATATAACTATTCTAACCAATTAAAGGCTAGAATGGCTATCTACAATCTATCAGGAAAGGCTGACATTTGGTGGTAGGACTTGAAGAGAGTTAAGGGAATAAAAGATAAGAATGTAAATTGGAGTACCTTCAAGAGGTACTTTAAAAAGAAATTTCTGTCTGAGCAATACTATGAAGAGAGAGCAAAAGAATTTTATGAGCTTAAATTAGGATCGATGACAATGAAAGATCTAAACAACAAGTTTTTAAGTCTACTTAGGTATGTGCCATATCTTGTAGATGAAAAACCAAAGGTACATCGATTCCGCAGCTGTCTACCTTATCATATTAAGGACAAGATTGAATATGACAATCCAAAGACTTTGGAAGAAGCTATGAGGAAATCCAACTTCTGTTATGAACAAAATCGGAAGAAGGAAAGCATGGCCAACTGGAAGGCCAAGAAGAATAACAACTAGTATGATCAAAAGAAGAAAGAATTTGTGCGCAACAAAAATTCTAAGAACAATAAGGCCATAAATTATCCTAATAAGAATTTCCAAGGAAATAAGAATAATTCACCAAGCAATAAGAATAATTCCAAGGGTAAAGAATTTGCTAATAACCATGGTAATTACACCAAGAAATTTGAGCGCAAAGAACCTATAAAGTGCCTGGAGTGTAATGGCCCACACTATGCTTTAGTCTGTCCTAATCAAAAAAAGACTGTTAGTAATATTCATACCATACAGGAGGAGATGCGTGTTGGAGAATTAGAAAGGACTATGCCCAGAATCAATGCAGCCTTGGAGAATCGACAAGCAGAATATCAAACTTCCATGGTGAAAGTAGAAGGTATGATAAATCAAACCCCTATAATTATTTTGATTGATCCAGAAGCTAGTCTCAGTTATATTTCACCTAAAATGGTAGAAAAATGTAAGTTGCCTATTGAAAAATTTGAAAATTCTTGGTTGGTTCAGTTATCCACTGGTGCTAAAAGGAAGGTAACTTGTTTTGTAAAAGAATGTGCAGTAGTTATGGATCATTTTAAAACTGTTGTAAATCTTAATGTATTGCCTCTTGGTTCTTATGATTTACTGATCGGTATGGATTGGTTAGAACAATATAGGGTAATTTTAAATTGTTATGATAAAAGCTTTACATGTATAAATTGTGATGGACAATTAGTAAATGTAAAAGGCATCCCTAGAAAAACCACCATAAGGCAGATTTATGCTCTACAGCTTAAGAGAATTGTTAGGAAGGGTTGCAAAGCTTATGCAGTAACAATAACTGATGAGGAGAATCTAAATAAGATAGATAAATTAAAATTGGAATACATACCAGTCTTAAGAGAATATGTTGATGTATTTCCGGAAGAAATTCCAGGACTACCTCCAAAAAGGGGACTAGATTTCACCATTGAGCTGGTACCTGGTGCAGTACCTAGCTCAAAGGCCCCTTATCGAATGAACATACTTGAAATTAATGAATTAAAGTCTCAATTAAAAGAACTAATTGATAAAAAGTATATTCGACCTAGTGTGTCTCCCTAGGGGGCACCTGTCATCTTCATTAAGAAAAAAGACGAAACCATGCGACTTTGCATAGATTACCGTCAGTTGAATAAGATGACTATTAAAAATCGATACCTGTTGCCCTGCATAGATGATCTGTTTGATCAACTACGTGGAGCCACGGTGTTTTCGAAAATAGATTTAAGGTCTGGATATCATCAAGTTAGGATTAAAGATGTAGACATCTTTAAAATAACTTTTAGAACTCGCTATGGCCATTACGAGTTTGTCGTCATGCCATTCGGGATTACTAATGCTCCAGCCATTTTTATGTATTTAATGAACAATGTTATGCATAAGTATCTAAATAAGTTTGTGGTCGTGTTTATCGACGACATTTTAATCTATTCAAAAACTGAAGAAGAACATAAAGAACATCTAAAAATTGTTTTGCAAGAGTTATGAGATCATCAACTCTTTGCAAAGTTTAGTAAATGTGATTTCTTCAAGGATAAGATTCAGTACTTAGGTCATGCGGTGACCAAGGAAGGGATTTTATTAGATCCCGAAAAGATAAAGGTGATCGAAGATTGGTTGGTTCCTAAGGATGTAATTGATGTTCGATCTTTCATGGGAATTACCGGTTACTACCGGAGGTTCATTGAAGGTTTTTTGAGGATCGCAAATCCGATAAATTCTTTACAGAATAAAGGAAAGAAGTTTGATTGGAACCAGAAATGCGAGGAAAGCTTTAAAAAGTTAAAAAATTTATTAACCACCGCACCTATTTTAAGAATAGATGATCCAAATAAATAATTTGTAGTGTGCACTGACACCTGCAATGATGGCTTAGGCGGTGTTCTAACTCAAGAAGGGCATGTTATTGCCTATGAGTCTAGAAAATTAAAAATTCATGAAAAGAATTATGCAACTTATGATCTGGAATTAGCTATTGTTATACATGCTTGAAAGATGTGTCGACTTCACCTAATTGGCAGAAAAATTATTTTAATGACTGATAATAAAGGATTAAAGTATCTGTTAGATCAACCTAACCTAAATGCCAGACAAGCTAGGTGGCTAGCTTTCCTAAGTGAGTATGATTTCGGAATTCAACACATTAAAGGTAAAGAAAATAAAGTTGTTGATACATTAAGTAGGAATGCAAGGATGAATTTTGCAGCAGTTATCAGCACTTATACTACAGATTTGGATGAACAGCTTAAAGCAGGAATAAAACAAGATGAAATTTACCAAAATTTACAAGCTAAAACAAAAGAAAATCCAACAAAAAGCTTAAGTAAAGGGTACAATTTGAATGCAAAATAATTTTTACTGTATAAAGACAGAATGTATGTATCTAACGTACCTAAAGTTAAGCTGTTAATTTTGGATGAAATTCATAAAACTCCATACTCAGGTCATCCAAGATATCAAAATACTATAACTATGTTAAGAAAAGAATATTTTTGGCCAAATATGAAGACTAAATTAGCAGAATATATTGCTAGGTGTTTTGAATGTCAGTAGGTGAAAACTGAACATCAACACCCAACTGGATTAATTCAGCCATTACCCATTTCTAGCTGGAAATGGGAGATAATTAGTCTCGATATTGTTACTGGACTTCCTAGAAATCAGAATCTGAATGATTCTATCATGGTAGTGGTTGATAAGTTAAGTAAAGTAGCTCACTTTATACCTATTAAAACAACATACAAAGCTGCAAACATAGCTGATATCTTTCTAAAATAGATTTTTCGACTGCATGGAATACCGAAAGTCATAATCTCAGATAGAGATCCTAAATTTATAGGCAACTTTTGGAAATATCTGTTTAAAGGATTAAACACTACATTAAACTTTAGTACTTCGTTCCATCCTCAAACAGATGGACAAACTGAAAGAGTAAACCAAGTACTGGAAGATTTATTAAGAATGTATGTGAAAGACCAGCCAGGTAAATGGGAGGATTATTTGCATCTGGTAGAATTTGTGTATAATAATAATTATCAAGCATCAACCAGATTTAGTCCTTTCGAAATTTTGTATGGAAGGAAATGTAATACTCCTATCTCTTGGAGTAATCTGGTGGATAGATTGGTATTAGGTCTTGAATTGTTAAAGGAAATGGAAGAAATTGTAAAGCAGGTATAAGGTAATCTGAAAGTTGCATAGGATCGATAGAAAAGTCAAGAATACCATAAAAGAACTCCAAAGGAGTTTCAGGTAGGTGAACATGTGTTCATCAAGGTGAGGCCCAAAAAGAGCTCTCTGAGTTTGGGAATTTGTGCAAAACTAGCACTTTGTTACTGTGGACCATTTGAAATACTGTCTAGGATTGGACAAGTAGCTTATCAATTAGCATTACCACCAAATTTAAGAGTACATAATGTTTTTCACATTTCTGTATTAAAGAAATATGTTCATGATGCTACTCATGTTGTTAATTGGAATGATGTACAGGTGGAACCAGAAGGAGATTTTCTGGTGGAACCAGACTGTATCCTCGAGCGGAGGGAGATCACACTTCGGAACCACACCATTGGACAGGTGAAGATGCAATGGAAGCACCTTAGTCCAAAGGAAGCCACCTGGGAATTGGAAAGTAATATGCGAGATGCATATCCAATTCTATTCCAAGGGAATCCTGAGGATGAAGAATAAATAACATCAAGGACGATGTTATGTTCTAAGGGGGTGTGTATGTCACTTTCCCCAATTTTGCAAAAAAACAATTTTATATTATTTGATATTATTTGAAGACAATATGTTAAATTTTATGCTAAGTTGTAATTGATGACTCAGCAGAGTCAAGGATATTTAATGTAATTCTGAATATTTTAATTATAAATAAATAAAGGTGGAGACAACAACTTAGGAGAGCTGTTAAAAGAGTGTTTATTGGTCAAATTGGTGGAGGAGACTGGGTGGAGAGCAAACAGACATGTGGCAGCATCCTCAAACCACTTCCAACTGTTGCAGGTGGAAATCTCCCTACATTTGGGGTCATGATTCCCCAAGAAAGTGGAATCAGAGCAGGTGGCTCAATTAATGACAACTGACCCAAAAGACCTAGGCAATATTTATAAAAATGCCCATTGAAGAGAGCTGAGGCTGCTCATTCTGTAGAAGGGATCATTTAGGTTAATGTACTTCAGAGAAATTCAATGGAAGGGAATTGTGGAAAGAGTTTGAGGGGATAACTGCTAAGTGATCTAGTGCAACTTTTCAGCTGAAGGATCTTATTGCTGAGTGCAGAGTGTTTATTGAGTCATTGGACTAGTTTATTGTTTGCATGCTCCACCAGTTCTCAGCCAAGAAGACCAGGAACAGGTTCAGGGGTCATGAGGAAGCGTTGTTTGAGCGCTCTCCAGGAGTTTGGTAGGGAGGAACGGCCTCCTAACGCTGTTGTTGTCCATCCTAATTAGGTTCTACATTCTTTTGTTCTATTGTGTTAGATAGTTAAATGCGAATCTGAATGTTAAATAAATGTTAGATATTTAGTTGTAAAATGTTAGAGTTAGAAATCTTTTAGATTATTGAAGGAATGAATCTGAAATAAATGGAAAATAATTCTAATCTGTGTTTTTCCACACCTGGAAGGACTAGACCGTACTCCAGCACAGACAAAGTATTTAAAGTAGATGAAGAAAATGATAAGAGACTGGAATGAATAGATGTGGTCCTGCATTTTGAAATAGCAGAGTAATTTATTTCAGTATGTAGGTTTTTATCGAAAGGAACAATAATATAGTTATCTATGTTATTGTTTTTACAAGCTTATGCGTGTAAATTTACTGAAAAAGAAATAGCAGTCATATAGTACAAGTAGAAGATTTATTATGTTAAGAGAATACATGTCGTATTTTTATACAGTAGATTATTCTTTTATTTAAGTTAAAATATGCTAGAGGATAAACTGTGTTATGTTATTTATATATTCATTTATGTTTAATTAGTAACTATTTGCAAATGCAATAGAAAAATCACAGTTAAACTATTTTATTTACAATCAATTCAGTAAAGAAATAAACTATTAATTATATAGTTTATTTACTAATAATATTAAATAAACTAAGAATAGCAATTACTATTAACCAATTAGAGTATTATGAAAAGTATTTATTTTATCAAGAAGAAACTTATTTCAGAATCTATGTTTATCTTTCAAATAACTCTAGTAAAATTCTTTCCATCATTTCAGTAGATAAAAACAACAAGAATACGATAATAACCAATATGAAAATAAATATATATCTATGTAAAGAACTGTTCCATAACAGGTTTATACCTGCAAGAGTAACTACAGGTTCGAAACCCTATATTAAATTTATTGTTTTAAATAAAAACATTTAAGCTATAATCCTATTATTTGGATCATTATTCAATAAACAATTAAACTATTATGGACTGGTTACAGTCCTTATTGCCACATATGTACAAATGCAATTAAAAGATATTACAATACACACCTATAATTAACATTAACTTAAAACAAGTTAAACAAGTAACAGAACTTATTTTAAAAAGAATTATTTGAACGAGGGTTTCATTCAGGAAAACCCTAACTCGTAATTCTAGAGCCAACAAGTAAAATAACTTATACTATGACTGAGTGATAGTCTTAAAACATTAAAAATAATCTATTACAAAATATATAATAAACAGTACATTCTAATACACAGTCGAATAGGGTAAAAACCCTAAGTACACAAAGTCACAACAATAGCATTACTGCAAGCGAGTCCGAGCTCGAAAGAAAACTTCTTTAAAAACCATTGTATTGCATTAACAAGCCATAAGGCTGAAATTTTAAACCAAATACAACACCCAGCTCACGGTCGGGACTACCCATCGACGAAGTGAGGGTTTGTACATAGAATAAAACCAACATTAACTTATAAAAATAAACTGTGTAGCTAATGGACGAGCTGGACAAGCCTCTAAGCTCAGGGTTACACCCTCGATAACCCTGTTGAAATCAGGGCAAGAACCCAAACGTTGAAACACAGAGCTTACCAGATTGAAGCCACGGCCTTCAAAGACAGCCAACATCATCCTCTTCACGATTTGCAAGTGGAGTTTTCAGGTTCCTGTAAGGAGTATACAACACCGAGTGTTAATTACGAACTCTTAAAATATTGTAAAATCCTACTGCATAAATAACTATGCTGTAAATTACTTTGTCGAAAATAACAATGAATATTTACCTTAATAAGAAAAACAAATAGTCTAGCCATGGGACTATCACCAACAGCAAGTATGCACATGATTTTTCCAAACCCTACGCCCACAAAGGAGCACACCAATGGTAGCGAAGACACAACTTCGCACAGCAGTTACAGGCCACGAGGAAGCAAGATGGAGCTTAGGACAGGCCGCAAGCAAGTGCAGAACAAAACCAATAACCTCTCACAGGATAAAACTCACAGGTAAGGAGTTTGGCAACAAGACTGAGCTCAAGAAACTACAGGATGATAAACCTAGGCGTTGGGCAAACTAGAACAGTAAGGAACTCACAGCCACCATAAAAACCATGTAGAGCAGCCTGAAGGGCCAGCGTGAACTACGGAGGAAGAATGGAAAAAGGTTAGGGTTACAATGGTTTTATAGGACCAATACTTAGACAGGAAGTGACCACGTGCCACAAGAAAATCAAACCATGCATGGGTCGAGTTCTATAGTCACCTGCATTCCAATAATTTCCAATTATTCAAACAATGATTTGTTATCAAACTTGCATAAGCTATGATGTTGCATATGTAAATATCACATCGTAAATCATTTGTATTTCTTATCAAAATGATGCATGAACTTTGGTGTGTGCCCCATTATTATCCCATCTCTAATCATGGATCAAATATATCATAAAGTTGATAGCACGATATGGGCATTTTGTTAAACCATAAATTATCAACGTTGACCCTAGAAAAGTGGAATAACCTTATGATATGTGGAAAACTCCAAAGTTAAATTGTTTAGAACCTTCGAACTAACTATAGACTTGTGTGTTTATAAACATAGTAGTTTATGCATGTTTATAACCCTTATAAAACCAACGATTCGAATGGTAATAAACTATAAAGTTGGCTAGTATAGTAAAAGAATACATTCATGAATTCTTTTACATAGTTCAAATTGGTTTAGACTTTAATAGACAATAGATGTTTCTCAACTTGGCATTTGCTAGTAATTTACCATGACTATTTATTTGGTAGGATGATTTTATGATTATACAAGATAACTGGTGCTTAGCATAGGATAGAAGGTTGATCATTATAGAAAACATCTACCTTAGAAGTTGTTATAGACAGTAACTTAATATAAGAAAAGCATTATAGAAGTAATAAGAATTGTAATGGAATAATCCTACTCGAGTCCATAATCAGTAGAACCACATGGACTAGCTTAGATTTAAGAAGTAAAGGAAAACAATGTTTTCATGTGAAAAGACACAGTTGTTTTACACTAATGAAACTTATAATATCAAGAAGTTTTATAGGCTGTAAGTTTCCCTACAGAATGTAAATATCGATTAGCATGATACTCAAGTAAATAGTATGATAATGTATATGATACAATAGTACATTCAGTACGACATTGACGAGGAAGCTAATAACCTGTTAATGAGCAATTGATTTACACATATAAGTAATAGGTTGATACTTACTATACTAGTAGGTCAAAAAGGAAATCGAATTTTATATTCTAATGAGTATAACATTACAAGATAAGCATATCAATGTATAAGTTAATATGCAACAAAGATCACAAGTCTAGAGTCCACAGTAAATATCTTTACTATCGCTAAGTTGATAAAAGAAGGGACTCTTTTTTTTGAACTTGGCTTACAAGAAAAACTGAAGAAAATAAACTACTTTACCTCTTTGTAGTTGCTTGGAATTATCAGCTTATTTTACTAAGCACATTAATTGCAAATAGAAACACTTCTTGATACTTTATGAATTTAAAACGTTTACTTGTTCGATCATACATGTAAACTTGTAAGAACCAGTAATCTTTCTACATTAGCATAAATGCTAAGTAAGCCTAGGATTCAAAGTTAGATTCCACCTACTTGCCATAAAGAAGACTCATCAGTAAACTGAAATAAAACAATGTGCAAGTAAACCTCATTATGTTACAAAAAGGAAACATGCTTAGTTAAGTAATTTAAAAATGTATATTACTGATCATTAGACTATTTCATTTTCCGCTAACCGTTAGCTGTTAGTAACCGTATATTTAGCATTTTATGTATCTCAAAATTTTAAATTTTTGTGAAAATTTGGGGTTTTGACAATATCATAAAAGATAAGAACAACAAAAGAAAAGGACAAGAGAACACCGATATACGTGATTCACCCTTATGGGTTACATCCATGGGATGGTAGTCTTCTATTATCTCCACAATGTCTTCTCCAATCTTACAAGAGAGCAAAGCACAAATACCCCAAAAAATATAGATGATGTACAACAGTGTGACAATAGTACCACTACTACAACAAGAATACATGATATGTAGAGACTCACTTGACCCTATTATATACTAAGAGATGAGGAGGAATTACTCTCACATATTGCATGTAGGATAATAAAATTCTCCAAAATAACATCTCTTAATACAATACCATGGACAAATACTCTACACAAGTAAATACAACACCATATAACTATGTGTTAAATGTATTACTCTTTTACATAAGATTGTAGACAACTTTCGATATAATACAAAGACATTATTGCCTTCCAAGGATTATATTATATTCCAACAATACTATTTTTTGTCGTGAACCTATCTTTGTGGGGAACTTAACTTCGAGGCAAAATTTCTTGAAGAGGGTGAGTATGTAACACCCCAACATATTAATTAGGATCAATTAAGCTATTAGAATACTAAGTTAGCTATTAGGGCCATACTAATAAAGTAGATATTATTTAACTTGAATAGGAAATGAAATAGTAAATAAATAAAAGGTTAAGCATTAACATTAGCTAATAAATCTTAGTTAAGTTAATTAAAAATGATTAGAAAAAAGTGAGGTGCATGAAAGCCACTTGGCACCCATGCAAAAATACCTATAAATTTACTATTATCTAATTTACTTGCATAAATGAAGGAATTGATGACAAGTTAGGGGATTTTTTCTGTTCATGTTGGTTTTTGGGGGTTTGGATGTTATTTGTTTTGGAGAGATTTTGATCTAGGGGTTCTATGAGTTCTATGGAGTTGGAGGTTTAGAGGTTAAAGGTAGAATAGGACTTTGATTGTGTAGTTTGAGATGGCTTGTTATTGTTGAGTGAGGGCTCGGGGGCTCTCAGTCTATGACTAAGGGGTGTGTTGGGAGGAGAGTGGTCCCCTGCAAGTGGTTTCTAGTAGCTTCTGATATGGTCTTGAGGCTTCCTCAATCACTCTATAAGTCCAAATTTTACCTCAAGTTATAGGTATGGATTCTTCCTCACTTTAGTGAGTATATTTTAATTTCATTTACATTTTCGGTTCCATATTTAATTGTGTTGCCGTTGTAATTATTCCTTTTACAGTATTTAATCAATTTTACTTAGTTTAACACAAATATTTCAACTTGAATAGGAGCTCATTAATTAATGGAAATGGTTTATTATTTTACTTAATAAAAATTTAGTTATCAAATTGGAGTTTAGGATCATATCAGCAATTTGAGCTCTACATATGGTATCGATCTCTCAGGTTCAAATACTTGGCCTAAAGGGCCTCACGAGTGTCCCAAACCATTTAAATAAACAATAATAACCATATCATGTTTCATATTGTTTATGTCGTAGATAATACCTATTACAATTAGCATGAACAAAAAAGTAATTGGTGACGGCTGAATCGATAATTTGAGGAATTTTATCATATTCCCAAATAATAAGCAACCTTTTCCAGATAATATTGGATTCACACCATTTGAAGCTACAACCCATAGGCGATGAGACTGAGATTTGTATGCCATTAACCTAGAAAATGAGACTGAGATTTGTATGCCATTAACCTAGAAAATGATTAATTATTAGTAACAATCAGAGTCGCATATCTGCCCCTCTTGGATTTTGAATATCAGTATCCTCTTGGGATTTGAATACCATTAAAAAAAATATGTCGAACCTAACTATTATTGCATCGTTGATTATTGCCAATAAATAAAACAATCCTTGAACAGTTGATAAGAAATGCACGGCTTAAGCTAGATAAAAAAAAATAAAAAGTAGTATGTCGTGTAAAGGAAGAAAAGTTGCAAATGCCTTCTGTGAAACCGTAACCAAAATGAATGGTGAGAATGAAAAGCTTACAAAGATAAGAAGTCATGGCTATGATATAATTAAATCAAGAGTTGTATAGTAGCGAAAATAGGGGAGTTGAACAACATACTATCCTTCGTCGTGAGAGTAACTCTGCTTTAGTCCCTCGTTTTCTAGATATATTCTTGATAAAATAAAATAAAACTCAATTTGGACCAGAAAGAATAATGGTTGTGGAGACCCATGTCCATTTAATATTAACCGCTAACGCAACCAATGGTATTCTTGTAGTTATTAAGATTGATTGTGACTCTTCACCTTACCGAGAAATGCAATGTGCACCTGCCTTGTAGCTTTTTCCAGAAAGAAAATAGCAATTCCTTGTTATTCATAAGTGAATCAAAGGTAACAAGTTACATCAACATGATATAGATATCATTCATAGTCAAAATGACTTGCATAACTAGAGTTATCATGAGTTGACCTTCACAAAGTCATCTGGGGAAAAAAAGGAGAGCCCATTCCATCTAATCCTAACTATCCTAACGTTGACCAAAAGGAAGATAAAGAGAGCCCAGAGATATTATCCAAGGGAGGCTTCGGGAAGTGACTAAATCAAGAACACACAAGGTGTTATGGCATCAAAGGATACCAAATAGACTCTAATAATACCATACTCAAGAAGCCCTTAGGCTGAGGAGTAAGCATATTAGACCAAAGCTCTTCAAAATAATTTCATAGATGCTTCCCCAATGACTATACCTTCATAAAACTCAATGAAGGATAGTAGGTCAGTTATGGAGCACTCCCTTGGATAAGGTATATGCCCTCTCATTATATTCTCTATAGGCATGTCAAAATTCAATAGATAAGAAGAGTGCTTTAAGATCTATAATGTTTTTTACACCAAGACTCCAGATCTAAAGAAGAGAGAGAAGATGTGCCTTTGGCCCAATTAATAACGATTGAAGAGTCACCATAAACATGCAACAGAGGAAGCCCAATAGCATTTGAGAAGTACAAAAGAGCCCAAAGGGCCAATAGCTCAACTCTAGTGTTTGTACTCTTACCACAACCCATCATAATATAGAAATAATGATGCTGACTGATCAGAAAAAAAACACCAACACCCCTAATCTGCTTAGCAGCAACACCATCGAAAAAACCTGTAGGGTATGTAATCACCGGAGCACTACCTATGTTCCTTACTTTGGATTTTCTACTATGTTGCACATAATAGTCATTGACATTTAGCATTATATAATGTCCCAGTTTGTTCAGATCTTGTTTTTTGTCTTTGAAGATGGAGGAATTTCGTGTCTTCCACAAGTTCCATATGAGGAAGAATGAAAGATATAGAAGGTCCTCCTTTCTATTGAGCCAATTCTCAAGATTTTCCACAATAGAGATGTCAGACCACACTAGAGTGTAGTTATCGTGCCTATGAAGGAAATTTATGGTCTCCCGAGTGAATTCACAGTCGACAAAGAGGTGTTTGACTGATTCTTCCTGGCACCTACAAAGGCAACATCTGTTGGGGCCGGTACAACCTTTTTTGATAAGATTATCCCAGGTGTTGACTTTGTTTTTGATGACCAACCAAATAAAGCATTTGATCTTCTGTGGTATGTTGAAATACCAGAGCTGAGAGTATAGACAGTGCTGAGCTGGGGGCAATTGAGATTATACAATGAGATCATATGCCAGATTTGCAGTAACCACAACAGTTTCTGAATTGTGCATCCAAAGAAGAGAGTCACCTGATGAGTTAAGTCTGATGCCACTATGTTGTAATCCATAAAAATAATCAGACCATTGCTTCTTCCATATACCTCCAATATTTAAATCATCAGTAGAGTACCAATAATCCTGGCCAACAGTCCCATAATCCAAGTTGTGTGCTTGTGCAAGTGATGAAATGCCAAGATCCTCGAGATATTCTCTGAGATCATTTGAGATTATATAAGGTGCACATAAACCAGCAATGGGATCACTTCCCAATTTGATGCTCAAATCGTTTCCAACCCACTAGCCAAGTTGACAGGTGATCCAGGACAATGATGTGATAAAACCATTCCAAAAGTAAGAGGTTCTAGCAACAGGGAAGTGCTAAGAGGGTAACCAGACCTCAACAAAACAAATTTTGAGGTATTTGAGAGAAATAATCTGACTCCAGATACCCTTACCAAATAGAACCGACCACAAGATTTTTATTCTGAGAGCAACCTTGAACCAATCAAGATGTTTAATATTCCAGCCACCAAATGCATATGGAGCAGCTAAGATGTGCCAGTCAACAAGATGATATTTATGCTTACCATCAGAGATTCCCAAAAGGAAGGAATATATACAACGCCTCAGAAGGTTCAAAATGGCTTTGGGGATACAAGCAGGAGCCAACCAATAAACAACCAGGATAGAGAGAATCGATCTAATGAGGATCACTCTGCCACCAAGCGATAGAATCCTGTAAGTCCAATTGTTGATTCTTTTTTCAAACTTAGTGACTAACCAATGCCAATCAGTCGCTCTATACCCCAGGGGTTTGAGATGATAGCCCAGATACTTAAAGCCCATGGAAATTGGAGCCATTTTAAAAGGAAGAAAGGCAGATATGTGCAATCTAATCTCCTCATCAACATCATTAAATAAAAAGGAGGACTTTTCAAGACTGACACTCATACCAGTAGCAGAGAAAAAAATATCAAGTGCCTCCTTGTAGGTGACCCATTCATCCACAATATCAAGACCAAATAAGATAACATCATCAACAAAGTTGAATCCCCTTGATTTTACCCTTTTTTTGAGCATTTGTTATAATCAGACTGAGGCTTTCAATGACCAAAATGAAAAGGAGAGATGACAAAGGACATCCCTGTAGAATCCCCCGAGAGGTTGGAAATAAATTGGAGGGAGTACCATTTACCAAAACAACAAAGTTAGAAGAGCACACACATCCCATGAGCCAATTTACCCCATCCACAGGTATACCAATATGCAACAGTACAAGTCTTAGAAAAGTCTAGTTGACTAGATCAAAGGCTTTTACAAGGTCAAGTTTGAGAACCATAACCTTAAGATGTTTGGTCTTTATAGAGTGAAGTATCTCCTGTGTAATGCCAATAGGCTCAATGATTAGTCTGTCCTTGAGAAACCCAAATTGCTGGCCTAAAATAGCCTTATCTAAAGGTTTAAGACGTAAGGCAACAATTTTGGAGATGACTTTATAGACTAAGTTACATAGGAGATATAGGTCGAAAATCAACGAAGGGAGGGGTTTTTCACATTTGGGGATTAATGTGAGGAAGGTAGAATTGATATAATTAGTTACTATACCTTCTAACCTAGACTGTTCAACAGCCTTTAGTAAGTCCCCAACCACCAAGTCAAAAAAAGATAAGAAGAATTCAACAGGCCAACCATCAGGGCCAGAGCTTTTATCTTTCTTGAAGCCCTTCAGTGCAGATTCAACTTCAGAAAGAGTGATAGGAGCGAGGAAGCAATCCTTCTCAGATTCCTGAACATATGATGGAAAGAGACTAATAACCTTAAGTTGATCCCCAATGTTGGTTTTCCCATCATCCTTGAAGAGTTCAGAAAAATGTTGTTCCCCCAATTGTTTAAGAGGTGTATCAATTGAAATCAAGTGTCCCTCATGATCACTGAGAACCTAGATAGCCTTAGAGTTTCTCCTGGCCGAGGCATAAGAATGGAAAAACTTAGTATTGGCATCTCCCTCACAAATCCACATTGCTCTACTTTTAAGTTTCAATGTCAAAATCTCCTATGAGAGGAAGCAATCCTTTTTTGCTTTGAGGTCAGCTAGTCTATGACAATCAAAGTCAGAGAGAGTACCAGAGGACATATGAAGGAGAGATCCAATTTCAGAGTCAATGTCCATCGTCTTAAGTTTCCTCAAATGCTTTATATTTTTCTCCTAGGTTTTCACACTTCCTTTAAGTCGTTTGCGTTTGTGTGAAAGGATCTCAAGGTGATCACAAGGTCGAAGGTGGGTGTCAACAATCCCGGAAGAATTGACAAGCGAGGAAAAATCATCCTCCAGGAGCCAGGCCTTGTTGAACTTGAAAGGATAGCAACAGTTAGTGTCCCGAGGGCCCCATTCTAAGCAAATAGGAAAGTGATCTCAGATCACAGATGGAGTAGCCCAGGAGCGATAGCAAGACATGATAGGGAGGAGCTATTCAGAGATAACAAAACGGTCAAGTCTTTTACTGATACCATCCTCACCAGAGCGACCATTTCTCCAAGTGCGACCAGGAGAGCACAAGTTAAGGTCACACATGCCTTGTAGCTGTTAGTACACACCTCCATACCTTCCGCGTTGATCCATTAAATGTTCTAACCACATTTAATTTTTTTATTTGACTTAATAATTTACATAATAAACATGTTCCATCCAACATAGGATAATTTAATAGCCCAATGTTATTCTATTGAAATTATGAATTCTCGCATAAGGGCATGCATTTTAGATGCTAAATCATCTTACCTCATAAGACAACGGGAAACATTGAGAATAAAAGAATATAGGCGATCATAATGGTTATAGGCATTTCCCAAGGTTATTCTTTATTGTCGGTGCTGGAAGCGTCTTCCATTATTCAGAATTAAGTGCCAATGAAGCTACCACCCATGAAGGCCAAAGCATAATGTTTTACTTTTATTAGTTTTTTTTTATGAATAAGAGAGTAGTAAATATAATTTCCAAAATTTGTAGGGTCAATGCATATAAATGATAATAAATAATAAATTTGGCTAATCAATAAATAATAAATGATAATGTGCTAATCAATGCATTCAATTTGGCACATTAAATATGTTAGCCGGAATCTAGGCAATTATCCTCAAAGCATGTGCATAGGATTCCATCCCAACGAAACCTTATTGTCAAAGGTTATTCATACGATATCTTGAAAGCTAATTTAAACCGGGAATGGATTGAGAGTTGTCCTATGAAAGTAATGATATTCACGGAGATACACGGCAATTTTGAGAGCTATCCTACTAAAGTTTATGTTAATGGGGCTTTTCTTTGTTTATGTTATTACCAACTTAGATACATTTAAAAGGAGATATACCAAGCATAAAGAGGAATCAAATGTTTCAAGGTACAAACCCGTTTTTAGAGTGGAAATGTGATCTAATTTTTATGGTTTTTGTTTATCTAATTTATGTTGTTATATATATATGTATTATGAAATTCTAAATCATTTAAATTTCATTTAAGCCAACAAGTTATTTTTAATAATATTTTATTATTGTTTATAAAAGACACGTGTCAACTTTAGGATGAGCACAGAAGGAGTTACACATCTTTCCTCTATTGGGCTATAGAATACACCTCTTCGGTGCAAAAATAAACATGAAGTACTCGGTTTGTTAGATATGAGCTCTACATCCGATATCAAGTTATGATGAATTAAATAATTATTATAAAATAACATGAGATTCAAGTTATGATGATTACATTTTTTGTGATATGGGATGACCTTGGTTGACCATGTTTGATTGTGATGAATTAAGGTTAATCATGATTGACCATGGTTTACCATGTTTGTAGGTCACCCTCAACTTGACTATGCAATTGGGAAAGGATGCAGGAGGATCCAACTAAGGGCAACAATGTGACCATGTTGTCACATGTTGTGGTCTAAAAAAATTACATATGTTGTGATGATGGAAATGCCAAACATGCCTAAGAGTTTGGAGATAGTTTTTGTTTTGTAACAGAATAGTGTAGTTATTGATCTTTGAGTTAAAATAAGAATAAGTGGTTGTTTAAGAGCTCCCTGCGTGGAGATTGAGCCACCTAGTTAGGTTGTTCAAGACTGTTAGAGTCAGTTAACTAAATTTAGTAAATTGCTAAATTTCAGCATTCTGGTAGATAGACTTGGATTCAGTTAGGTTGCGAGGAAAAAAGGATGGAGAACATAGTGTGAGAAAAAAAAAGAGCTCTGTGTGAGAGAGACTCTATGTATGTATTGCTGGAGAAAATAATAAGAATCGACTCGTATTCTCTATGTAATGGAACCTGACCATGAAATAAATACATCAGGTAAGTGTTGAAATGTGGTGAAAGGAGGGATAGCTGGAAATTGCTTGCAAACCAAAAGTTCCAGCCTATAAAATAGAGTATTATTTAAATTAAACAGGATTGTTTTCAGCAAAAAGGGAGAATGTGTGACTGTGGCGATTAACTGAATAGTTTTAAAAACTCGTGGAAAATGTTTGACTGTTAACCGGGATTCTCTGCATTTGGAGGAGAGCATAAATGCTATGAAATTTCTTGTAAAAATGTGTGACGAAGAGCCACAACATAGTGGAAATCATATTCAGTTAAAAAAAAATCTCGTGATGAAACATTTGTAGAAGACTGCGCGTTAGGTTAATAGAATACCTCTGTTTTGGGCAAGAGTAGAAGCTTACCAAATCCCGAGCCTGTGAAAATTATTTTTAATATATTGTATTTGGGCTCCTTCAGGCCTTCGTGGGTTATATTTCTTTTGGAATTTTCAGCCATAGTGCCACCAATTTTTGGTATCATAGCAAGGAGTTTTGCTCAACAAACGAAGAGAAGACATGGTTGTATGATTTGGAAGCGTTGGGGGTCATGGCAGAGGCCGACCAACAGAAAATGCAGAGGTTATGGAGGAGGTGAGAGAGCTAAGAGCACGTATGCCAACTATGGAGCTGGGGAGATAGAGAGATCTGGTGGCAGGAGATGTGAGTGATCTTGAAAAGGAGGAACATGAAGAGGAGGAAACACCTATGGTAGAGACACCTGAATTGAGGTACTTTCAGTTGATTCTAGGGGCCACATCAAGACCAAATCCTGATTTGCCTACCTATGAGGGAAGCCTCACTGCTGAATACCTCATTGATTGGATCAATGAGTTAGACAAATAATTTGAGTATGATGAGATTGAGGAGAACAAGAAGGTTAGATTGGCAGTGACATGGATGAAAGGGCATGCATCCCTATGGTGGGATAGTGTGCAAGCTCGAAGGAGAAGAAACAACAAGACATTGATAAAGAGTTGGGATAGGATGGTGGCTAAGATGAGCGCCAAATTCTTTCCCAAAGATTATCAGTTGTATTTATATAGACAAATGCAGAACCTTAGGAAAAGGTTAATGTTTGTAAGAGAATATACTGAGGAATTCTACAAAGTAAACCTGAGAGCAGGCTATGTAGAAGAATCAACAAAGAAGATTGCTAGATATATCAATGGTTTGAGGATGGAGATCTAGGATGAAATCAGTATGATATCACCTAGGACAATGGAAGAGGCCTACCAATGTGCCTTGAGAGCATAAGAGAAGCTATTGAGGAAGCAAAACTTCAATAGAGGAAGAGGTTCAACTAAAGGAAGAGGGAAAACAACCAGAAGGGAGAAGTTTGTAGCTCAAAAGGGAGAATCCAGCAACTCAAATCACCAGGAGAAACAAAACAGGGGCAATGACTCAAGAGGAGGAAGACCTTACCAAGGAGGTAGAGGTAGAAGAAGAGGCAAGGAAACTGTCTTTAGATGTTACAACTATAACAAACTGGGTCATAGATCTTTTGAATTCCTGGAGAAGGAAAATGTAGGATAGAGAGGGGCCTATGTAGCTCAGAATGAGCAACAACAAGAGCAATTGTCAGTGGCTGAAAATTAACCTGAGACTAGAGAGGCTTTGATGATAAACAAATTCTTGTTGAAAAATGAGAAGGAAAATGCTGCAAGATGGTGATTGACAATGGAAGCATTGATAATCTAGTTTCCACAGAGATGGTGGAGAAGTTGAACTTTAAGAAGAGTAAACATCCAGTTCCCTACAAGGTATCCTAGTTGCACAAAGGACATCAAATTCTGGTAAGTGAACAATGTGACGTTGATTTGCAAGTATGAACTTATAAAGATAAAATTGTATGTGATATTATGCCTAGGGATGTATGTCATGTCCTTCTAGGCAGACCATGGCAGTTTGATAAGAGGGTAGTCCACGAGGGTAGAAGGAACTACTATAGTTTTGACAAGGATGGGATGAAGCATGTGTTACTACCTTTGCAAGAAGGTGGAATAGTGGAACAGCAGGCAACAAAAGTCTTGATGTTGACTGGTAAAAAGTATTTGCAGCAGTTTGAGGAAGATGAATTGAATTATGCTGTGATGTGCAAGCCCAAGGTAGTGATGATGAGGACTACTATTTCAGATATGCCTGAAGAAATCCAAAGAATGTTGGCTGAATTTGTTGACATAGTAGTGGATGATTTACCCAATGAGTTTCCACCAAAGAGAGATATCAACCATCACATTGATTTCATTTTGGGAGCTAGTTTACCCAACAAGTCAGCCTATAGGTTGACACCTCAGGAGAATGAGGAGGTTAGAAAGCAAGTACAAGGACTGCTAGACAAAGGGATGGTTAAGAAAAGTTTAAGCCCATGTGCAATTCCAACAGTGTTGACCCCAAAGAAAGGTGGTGAATGGAGGATGTGTATGGACTCAAGAGTCATTAATAAAATAACCATCAGATATAGGTTTCCATTGCCTAGGATGGATGACATAATGGACTGTCTAAGTGGAGCAGCATACTTTACTAAGATAGATCTGAAAAGTGGATATTGTCAGATCAGAATTAGAGAGGGGGATGAGTGGAAGAAAACTTTCAAAACAATGAAGGGTTGTATGAATGGCTAGTTATGCTATTTGGATTATCAAATGCTCCAAGCACATTCATGAGATTAATGAATGAAGTCCTGAGGGATTTCATAGGTAAATTTCTGATAGTTTACTTGGATGATATACTGATTTTCAATCATTCAAACGAAGAGAATATGAGGCATCTGAGATGTGTCTTGGAAAAGTTGCAGTCAGCGAAATTGTTGGTGAATATCAAGAAGTGTTCATTCATGAAATCTGAATTGGTATATCTGGGATTTGTGATCTTGAAAGATGGTTTGAAGATGGATCTGGAGAAGGTGCAAGCAATCATGGATTGGCCTTCACCTCGAAGCATATTTGAGATAAGAAGCTTCCATGTCTTAGCAAGTTTTTATAGGAAATTTATAAAGCACTTTAGTGGTGTTTTTGGTCCAATTATTGAGACCATCAAGAAAGACAAGAAGCCATTTAAATGGGCAGCAAAGGCAGAAAGTAAGTTTCATCTATTGAAGAGAAATATTACTGAACAACCAATCTTGAGATTACAAGACTTTGGAAAACCATTCCAAGTTACATGTGATGTTAGTGGAGTAGCCATTGGGGCAGTGCTCAGTCAAGAAGATAAACTAGTCGCCTATTTTAGTGAAAAACTAAATGATACAAAACATAAATATTCCTCATATGACAAGGAATTCTATGCTATAGTCCAATCCCTGAAACATTGGAGGCATTATTTGATGCCTAAGGAATTTGTATTGTATTCTGATAATCACGCTTTGCAGTACATAATGCAACAGTCTAAGTTAAATCAGAAACATGCCAAATGGGTGGAGTTCCTACAGAGTTTCACATTTGTGTTGAAACATATTAGTGGACAGTCAAATCGTGTTGCTGATGCATTAAACATGAGAACCTTAATTGTACAAGAAACTTAGGTACACGTTTTAGGATTTGAACATATTAGGGATTTGGATGAGACTGACAATGATTTTCAGAATGCATACAGAGATTGTAAAAATCCTGTGGAGGTGGATAGAGAGTTATGGACATAGTACATGTTGCAACATGGTTTACTATTCAAGAACAATAAATTATGTATTCCAAGTTGTTCAATGAGGGAAAATTTTATTCAAGAAAAACATAATGGTGGAATGGCTGGTCACTTCGGTAGTGATAAGACTTATGGGCAGCTGAGTCATTTCTAATTTTGGCCAAGGATGAGGTCCAAGGTTGAGAAATATGTGATCATATGTAGGATCTGCCAGCATGCCAATGGAAGAATCCAAAACATAGGCTTATATACACCATTTCTTGTTCCTACTAGGCCTTGGGACTTCATAAGTATGGACTTCGTTTTGGGTTTGCCAAGAACTCAAAAAGGAAATGATTCAATTTTTGTAGTGGTTGATATATTTACTAAAATGGCACATTTTGATCCTCGTTTTAAGATGAGTGATGCCACTCATATAGAAAATTTGTTCTTTAATGAAGTGGTGAAGATGCATGGTTTTCCAAAAAGTATTGTCTCTGACAGGGATGTGAGGTTCACAGGTCACTTCTGGAGGACATTGTGGAAAAAGTTAGGTACTAAGTTGAACTTTAGTTCAACTTATCATCCACAGTATGATGGGAAGACTGAGGTGGTTAATAGGAGTCTGGGAAACATGTTAAGAATCCTAGTTGGAGAGAGTCCAAAACAATGGGATAAATTATTGGCACAAGAAGAATTTGCTTATAATGACTCCCCTAACAGAAGCACAGGTATGAGCCCATTTAAAATTTTGTATGGTATGCATCCTAGAGGAGTGTATGAACTACGAGATTTGGGATAGTTAGAAAAGAGGAGTGTAGATGGAGAATATTTTGCAGCTATGAGGAAGTTAAGGAAAGGCTATAGAAAAGTAATGCAAATTAAAAAGCAAGAGCTGATTCTAAAAGAAGAGAAAAGAATTATGAGGTAGGAGACCTAGTGTTATCCCATCTGAGAAAGGAAATATTTCCTAAAGGAGAGTACAACAAACTGAAAATGAAAAATATTGGGCCATGCAAAATCCTCAGAAAGTTTTCTGGTAATTCTTATGAGCTGGAAATGCCAACAGGGATTGGCATATCTCCTATGTTTAATGTTTCTGTCATTTATCCTTTTGTAGAAAATGATATTGGACAGATTGCAGGAGGCAAGGATCCTAATGATGAAAACTTGCAATGGCTAAAGCAGATGCCAATAACACAGACATTAGAAGCTAAAGAGATCTTGGACACCAAAGTGGTAAAGAGTACCATACAGAATGACTATCTGGAGTATTTGGTCAAATGGAAATCACATCTTGTAGAGGATGCCACTTGGATGAGTGCAATAGAGTTAGAGACTAAAGGATTTTCTGTTGCTTATTTGATGAGTAGGGGTTCATTGCTTTTCACCCTGGGAGTTTGATGCAGGAGCATCCAACTAAGGCCAACAATGTGACCATGTTGTCACATGTTGTGGTCTAAAAAAATTACATATGTAGTGATGATGGAAATGCCAAATAGGCCTAAGAGTTTGGAGATAGTTTGTGTTTTGTAACAGAATAGGGTAGCTATTGATCTTTGAGTTAAAATATGAATAAGTGGTTCTTTAAGAGCTCCTTGCATGGAGATTGAGCCACCTAGTTAGGTTGTTCAAGTTTGTTAGAGTCAATTAACTAAATTTAGTAAATTCCTAAATTTCGGCATTCTGGTTGATAGACTTGGATTCTATTAGGTTGCGAGGAAAAAAAGAGGGAGAATAGAGTGTGAGAAAAAAAAGAGCTCTGTGAGAGAGAGAATCTATGTATGTATTGCTGGAGAAAATAATAAGAATCGACTCGTATTCTCTGTGTAATGGAACCTGACTATGAAATAAATACATCAGGAAAGTGTTGAAATGTGGTGAAAGGAAGGATCGCTGGAAATTGTTTGCAAACTAGAAGTTCCAGCCTATAAAACAGAGTATTATTTAAATTAAACAGGATTGTTTTCAACAGAATGGGAGAATGTGTGACTGTGGCGATTGAATGAATATTTTTTAAAACTCCTGGAAAATGTTTGCCTATTAACCGGGATTCTCGGCGTTTGGAGGAGAGCATAAATGGTATGAAATTTGTTGTAAAAATGTGTGATGAAGAGCCACAATGGAATGGGAATTGTATTCAGTTAAAAAAATACCGTGATGAAACGTTTGTAGCAGACTGCGTGTTAGGTGAATAGACTACCTCTGTTTTGGGAAAGAGTAGAAGCTTACCAAATCCCGAGCCTGTGAAAAGTATTTGTAATGTATTTTATTTGGGCTCCTTCAGGCCTTCATGGGTTATATTTCTTTTGGAATTTTCAGCCACAGTGGCACCAAGAAATATTTAAGATGATTGTGTCAAATTATGTCACTAAGAGTTTTGTAAAATGGTTATATATATTACAATCTTCATCTTTGTTGACTTCTTTCAATTTGATATGGTCCTCAATGGTTAAGTCACAATCCAATTATCATCAAGGGTTATCTCAGGTCAACATTCCTCAAGGTTTATGTCACATTGATTTTGGTTGACTTTGGTTGTCCATGGTTAATATTCCTCAAGGGTTGTGTTGGATTACAATTTTCCTCAATGGTTGTGGTTTCATTATGGAATTTATCAAGGACTATGTCATATTATGGCATTAAGAGATTGACTTCAATATTATGTTGCATTGTGACAATAAGAGGTTTATAATATGTCAGGTTGTGTCTATTGTGAAATTCATATGATAATAGAGAAAAATTATTGGTTGAGTTATAATGACTTATTATGTTCCTCAATGGTTATGTTGCAATGCAACGTTCATTTAGGATTATGTCACATATCAACATTCTTCAAGGCTTAGGTTGGATTGCAACACTCTTCCATGTTTATGTCACATTAAGAAATTCACATTAGCTAGCTTATTTCAAATTGCTATGTTCCTCATCAGTTATCTTGTATTGTGACATTCATCAAGTGTTATGTCACATTGATTTTAGATTACTTTAGTTGGTTATGGTTAACAATGGTTGGATTTCTATGTTTTTTAATTGTTATGTCACATTCCAAAATTCGCATTAGGATGTTTCTTAATGGTTATATTGGATTCGATGTTCCTCAATTATTATGTAGTATTGTGGCATTCCTTGATGGTGTTTTGTTGGATTATGACATGGCTCAATGGTTCTGTCACATTTTAACATTCATATTACCTTACTTATTTCAAATTTGTTGTGTTCCTTAATTGTAATGTTTCATTTCAAAGTTCATCAAGGGTTATATTGCATTATGATATTCATTGAGGATTATACCACATTCACTTTGGTTTACTTTAGTTGGTCATAGTTGACCATTGCTAACTAAAGTTGATCATGTTTGACTATGGTTAACCATGTTTTCCATGGTTGACTTGCCACATTCCTCTCTGTCTATTTCACATTGTGGCATTCATTAAGGTTTATGTCGCATTGTGACAATGTTCATCAAGTGTTATGTTACATTAGATGTTCCTTAATGATTATGTTGGATTTTTACATTCCTTAATGACTATGTAGGATTATGGTATTCCTCAAAGGTTATGTTGCATTATGACATTCCTCAAGTGTTATGTCACATTGATTTTGATTTCCAAAGTTGGCTATGGTTGAGAATGATTAATTATGTTTAATTGTGGTTGATCATGATGTCCACGGTTGACCATAGTTTACTACGGATGACCATATTGACTATGGTTGAGCATGATTGACTTTCTCACCCCACATTTTCTCTTTAAACTTAGATGTAATACTATGTTATTGATTTTTTGTAAAATTGTTTTTTTGTCGATTCCACAATGGTTTAACCAAGCCATGGCATCTTTATACCAACCTCTGTTGAGTTGTAGTTAGTCTTGATTGGATTTTAAAGCAATTTTAGGAAGTCTTGGATCTCCCATGTTACTTATCTTGTACTTATACATCAAGTACCTATTCATGGTGATGCTCTTGATGGGGGGAAGACCTGCTTCTATAAGCAGGATATGATAGGGGGTGTTTATTTTAATTTTGAGGTTAAGTGTTCTAACGCTTTTGGATTTGTTCAATATTTCTCCAAGATTCTATAGATATGTTGCAACCCCAAAATTCACAATTGTACAAGATAACGAGAGTGACAAGAGTTTCAAAAAGGAACTTCTTTTTATCCCACGTCACAAGGTTTGTTGATTTACAATTCTTTTCAAAACCAAAATAGGCTTCTTACCCTCCATTAATCATTTTCGCATTGATATAGCTCTAGTTGAACTTGTGATGAATATCAATTCCGAGATTCTTGTAAGAAGACACTTCCTCCAAGTTGCTTTTGTCATATACAAAATTAGTGTGACCTTCTTAAACTTGATAATCATAACTTTTTTTTTGTCGGTGTTAACATGCATACTCTTATTAATATTAATATTATATAATTTGATAATCATGTTATTATTATCATCAAACTCTATAACTATTATTAATTTCATTTAAACATTTTTAAAACACTTACAAACATATAAAAAATAAATAAATTGTAAAAGTAAATCATAATATTTATTATGTATTATTATATTTATTTGTTTTCCATCATTTTAATTTAAATATAAATAATTAAAACACACACACACATATATAATGGAATTAAATGGTCATGATAAAATTATGATAGAGGTCTTCAATATTGTCATGATCTAATAGTATATTTAATTTTTTTATTTAAATCCCTTAAGAAAATATCAAATTTATGTTATTGAAGATTAAGTACTTTTGGTTATAATTCTTTATTGGGGGGTTTATGTACTCACAAAAATTTAGAGTTAGGGTTAAAAGTCTATGTCTAGAGTCAGACACATGGTAATTTAGATGTCAAAATTGACTATTTAGTTATATACAAGGATAATAGATGACATATAATCTATGACACTACTGCCAAGTCCATAGATATAAATCATCTTGTTAGATTTCATCTACTTCATAAAACCATGTTAAATTACTAAATCGTGACAACTACAAAGCTTAATAAACTTAACACTAAACTAATTCTCAACCAAACCTTCATAATTTCTTTTATATCTAACTTAAAAAAAATCCTCAACTAATTATAAAAATATAAAGTTGGAATCCACACTTAACATAATAACTTAATCAATTTAATTAATTATTGTTTTAGCATTAAATATTTAATCATATTCTTATCCATATAATTGAAAACTTAAAAATGGTTTTTAAAAAACTAAAAATGGTGGTGCAAATTTGTTATTTACTAATTCTATTACCAGCATAGATCCATCTTAAACCTGGATCTAGAAGGCACCGAGAGGGATTCGATTTCTTTAGGTGTAAGTTATTTTTATCTTAACTTTTTTAATGTTCATAAAAAATTACACCTCAAACATTTTGATCCCTTTAGTGTTTGGTAAATCTGGGTTTAACATGGATCTTTTAATTACTTTTCGTTTAGTTTTATTATTGGGTTTTTATTATTTGATAAATTAGGCAACATGTTTTTCTCTATATTTTATTTTTGTTTTTGTGTGTAGTGTTAGGTTAAACACACATTGGTCTCATCAATGTTATTTGGATGACACTCCTTTATTCTAATCAATAAGCCATAATCAAATATATCAAAATTCTACTCTAAAACCACACCAAAATATATCTAAATTTTATTATGTAAAAAAGATTTCTTATTATGATGATGAATTATAAAGAAAGTTAGTAAATTTAAATTATTTTAAAAGTAATTAAAAATTAAATAAAATAAAAAAGCTAGAATCTTCTAAGAAGGTTGAATATCTTTTAAAAAAGAGTTTAGCATTTCCAGTAATCATTCACTGTTAATATATATTAGAGAGAATAAAAAGACAAATGAACTTGAAAAAGAACATTAAAAAAATACAAGTGATCATTTTCTAAAGAACAAATCTAGTAAATTAGCATATATCCATTTTAAACCTCAATTTATTTATTTATTTTTAACAGAAACTGAGAAATTTTTATAAATTTTTAAAAAAGGCTGTAGCCCAGCCAGGCGTACAAGGAGGAATTCTAAGAGAGAAGGCTGATGGCCTCAATTAAAACAGTCAGCCTTCTTAAAAGTACTTTGAGAGATGAATCCCAAATGTTCTTGAAGCTATTTTGAGAAAAGAACTGCTTACAAGAGTAGACTCTCACAAATTGTGAGCAAAGAAGAATACAGAAGCAAAGCATTAAACAGGCAGAGAGGAGTGTCCCTTAATGAAAGGATCCAATTTCTTCTGAGAACCCGCGCTGATGTTTGAGGCTGCTTCCTTTTCTCTACGTTCTTTATTTGTCTTTCGTCCTCTGGTGAGGGGAGGAGAAGAAGCTGAAAAGTCTTCAGAGTCGGAGGCTTCCTCTGATGAAGGGACCAAGGATGCCAGTCCTACCTGCGCTGAGGTCTCACCACCCAAATCGATGGGATATTTCTTTGAGCCAAGGGAAGTGGGTTTTGGAGAAATTGCCTCCAAGGCGCTAATGGAATCATGGTTTCCCTGCTCCTGGACAGCTGCTATTGCAAGTTCTTGTACTTCATCCTCCTGGAGAACTGCGAAGCTATTTTTGTTTTTCTGCCGTGGAAAATCTGCAAGAGGATCTTGGGAGGCCTTCTGTTGAGACACTGGAGGCTCCTTTCACCTGGGAGGACGGCGTCGATTAGATACCGTCTGGAACTCTGTATCTTTGGAAGCTGGGGGATTTGCTGGTTTCTATGGTTCTGCAAGCTTGGGGCAGCTTTTAGCGAAGTGGCCGTATACATGACAGAAGTTGCATTTAAAAGGGATCTGCTCATAGTCCAGTTCTTGAATGTGGCTCCATTCTCCTAAAGTAAACTTTAGGGCTTCAGGGAGCCCTTTCTCTAGATTCACCTCTACGTAGATACGGGCACATCTGTACTGACCCCCTTTTGGCTCTGCAGTGTCTAAATAGCGACCTAACTTATTACCAATGTCAATCATAGTGCTTTTCCCCCAAAGATGAAGAGGGAGGTTAGGAAGTCTTACCCAGACTGGAGCGACGGTGATCTCTGCTTCTAGGTTAAACCCTAGAGACCAAGGGGCCAAGAACAGTCCTCTCGAACCCATGAAGAAGGGGCCCGAACGGAAGACAAGGTCTCTTTCTGCTTTATTTGAGAACAAGAAAACAAAAAACCCTCGGCCAGCTGCAAAGAGAGAGACCTGACCTGACAGAAGAGGGTTCCAATGTTCTGCAATCCAGATCTCGACCGCCTTAGGGCTGGGCCACAAACCTGTGAACTTACCTATGAGGGCTTGCTCAGAGAGGAGGAGAGCTTTCTGGCATGGATCCGAAGGAGAGAGCTCCAGAGAAGGGAGCTCGTCCATCTTTTTCACGAACTTGGAAGAAGAGTGAGAAGCTGCCTGAGGAGCGGCAGCTTGAACAAGGGCCTTGAAGGCAGCGAGCTGGGCGTGAGTGTCCATTTCCAGAAAACTCATGGCTGAAAACAACGGCAGCCAAACCTGAAACTCCACGCTGAAAACGACCAGATCTGAAGGAACTCCACGCTGAAGCCGGCGACCAGAGAACCACGCTTGGCAGCCAACCCCCACGCTGAGGACAGCAACAGCACTACGCAGCAAGGGACGGCGACAAGGGGACGCTGAGGACGCAGCGATCCAAAATCTGCAAGGACGGCGGCTAGGGAAACCCTAGCCGCAAGAGGAGCCGCGTCTTCTCCGTCGCTAGTGTTGCACTTACATGTCATTTTAAACCTCAATTTATTAAGCACCCAGAGGAATCTAATTTATGGATCTATGCTAGGTTTTTATTTATTTATTTATTTAAGTTCATATGTAATTTATATTTCTCATTTTTTTTAAAAATATTTTTCATTTATATATCTTACCTAGGGTATTCCTTTCCTTGTCTTAGATTGAAGTTTATTTGGTGAATTGATTTTGGATTGAGTGGACACTATATAAATATATGAATTCATAATATAATTTTTTTTATTTAACGTGACTAACATGACAGGATCTCCCCTATACTGGGCTGAGAGCACCTCGCTTCTCTCAGTGCAATAACCTTTTGCTTTGTCTATGGCCATGTAATGAATAAAAACGTATTATTTCTTCAAACATTTGTTTGCTTTGTCTATGACTATGTAACAAATAAAAGTGTATTCTTTCTTCTAACATTTGTTAAAAGCAATACTCTTTTATGTGATAAATTGTGAACACTATGTGTGAAAGGAATTTTAATGTCTACACTATCGATAGTGATATTTATTTCTCGTACGCTTTTCTATGTTTTTTAGGTTATTTATTTAATTTTTTATAATCATAATTACATTTTTCTATCTTTTTACATTATTTATTTAAGCTTTTATAATCATAATCTCATGAATCTTAATATAATAATAATAATAATAATAATATATTTTTAAGGTTACCTCCAAACACGTGAGACCTCCTAGGAAGAAACACATGTTCTTAATATGTTGCTCCGCATTAATACAAATTCATATAATAATTTTACAGAATTTTAACACTATGATTTCTTAAAAAGAATTTTTTTTTATTATTAATGTCAATTTATATTAATCCCCAATCTATTGTGTGTTGAGTCGGATTAAATTTCTTAAAATTTAAATATTTTTATTATAAAAATGGGTTTGCACTTTTAAGGATTTCATCCTTTTTTATGCATGATAGATCTAGAGTTAAGATGGATCTATGTTGATTCCAATCTAAGACATCCACATCAAATATTCAGATGATCATTATCATGTATATGTATATGTTGATTAAACCTCATAAACGATTCAAAACATCAGGAAATATGCATCATTACGAAGTTGAATAATAAGCTACACTCTTTAGTGATAAAAATGTCAAATAGTAACAAAATGATATGGTGAAGAAGGTGAATAATAACAAGGTGATATAATAGAAGTTGTTGAATAATCACATGTTACATAATAATTGATCTCAATCTTTGTCTTTCATATTTTCTCTTGAGCATACTTACACAAATAAATTATTATACCACAATTATAAGTGAAACCCTATAACAAAGATAGAATAACCATTAAAAAGAAGTGAACTACACAACAACAACAAATCTAAAATGAATGCACAAAATTACAATCAATGCACTATACCCAAATTTATTGAATCAGTTAACACTGAAATTAATGCATTGCACTACCCAAATTTATTGAATCAGTTAACACTGAAATTAATGCATTGCACTAAGAGAAACACATCAAAAACTTGGAGTGAAATATTGATTTTACGAACATTAAAATTAAACAACCATAGTAAAAACATTCAATAAAAAGCATAGTGTGACATTATAATTTGATAAACATTGAAGTTTAGGCATTTATCCTTGGTTGTTTTTCCAATTGTAACTTAGTTGAATGAATTACAGTGCATTGAGTTTAGCATGAATATCAACTCCAAAATCTATGCAAATATAATTTATATTCAATTTTATTAAATTGGTTGAAACCAAAATTAATGCAAATTACTAAGAAAATTGCAACACAAAAACTTGATGTAAAATTATCGAATTTACAATCACCAAAATCAATGCAATATACTAAGAACATTGCAACAACACAAAAATGACTGAAAAATATCAATTTAACAAACACTGAAATGTATGGATTAACCTTGTTCATTTGTTATTACTTATTTCATTTCAATTATTAATAAATCCTTAAAGTGGCTTATTCGATTTCATTCTCGTACTCCACCCCAATAAGAATAAACATTTCAATAATAGTTGGGAGCATTGGTCACTGATGTTCCTCACCTAAGTTTAAATTTAGCTCACAAAATATTATTATGTTAAACATTGTGGATACCTTAATTCTTTATAAATGACAGATTTTTATTTTTTCTAAAAATATAACATGTAACGTGGATAAACCATATTAAATATATATATATATGATAATTATTACAGGTTTTTATTTTTTCTAAAAAAATATAACATGTAACGTAGATAAACCATATTAAAAATATATATATGATAATTATTAAACATTTAATAATTTAATGCATTTAAGATGAATCTACATAAAAACACAATAATTATGCATCAAATATATAAAACGCAAATTGAGGAAGCTTCTAAACATAAGAGCCTAAATTGATGGATACATTGGCCTCAAAGTTGATGTTGAATTCCACATTTTACACAACGCACATGATGATTTGTCTCAACCAACTTGTAGTTTTATTTTGAACTACATATAGTGGTCCATATTCCATGGGACGCTAAACGTTTTATCAATCGTATATAAAGTATATTAATAAAAGTAGCGATGTAAATAATGTTATATATATTTGTCTTTAATGTTTTTTTGTTAATGAAATTTGTTTTGTTGTTTTTTAAAGGTGGTTTATTATTTGTTAAAGGGTTAGTTTAGTAGTAAATATGTCAATATCTGGTATTTTAATAAGAGAATCAAGGTATAACCAGATTATATAATCCATGTATCACAAGGGGGTTCAACAAGGGCATCATGTCACAAAAATTGAACCTCAATGATGAGGGTAACAATCATTCTTCCCAACCACTTAAGTTACATTCAATGAACAAATTTATTTTATTTTATACAATGAATAATCCAGGAATAATGCATGTGTAAGTAAAGTAATGTTGTTTTCTCGCATATAAGATGTCAACTTTATTTTGATGAAAACATGTATATTCTTCAGTTTCAGTGATATGTGACATGTGTTATGTTGCTCATGTATCATAATATGCTTATATATTATATAGCAGTTATGTATATTTAGTTGTTTCGATCTTGTTTGACTATAAAAAAAAATTGTATTAAGAAAAAAGCTTAGAATATTATATGCAGAAAATATTGATTGTGCATAAAATTGGGTTTAGATTCAAAGCATGCCAACTTCGTATAATTTTAATGTGATTAATAACTTATGGTTTTGGTTCTTGAGGTGAGAGAAGTTATTATGGTTTACCTCCAAGCACAAAACATTTTTTAAGAGTCAAAAGAGTTCTCTTCATTGAGTTTGTAGTTATGGTCAAATTCTGAATTACATAATCCACTAGAAAGTATGGAAATCCTATTGTGGAGCACATGTCTAGGTCTTGTTAGAGGACAAAGTCCATGTAGTGTCATAAGTGATTACATGTATGGGAACAAGTGATTACATGTATGGGCAGTTTTATACATAGTTGTGGGGTGATTACATATATGGTTAGTTTCATGCATAGTTGTGAGGGACCCTTGATGGGAATAAAGGAGTGTTAAATTTTTATAGTTAGGCATTCAATTAGTTAGAGCTTTTTATTTGATTTGTTTGCAAATATTAAAACATGTTAATTCATTTTAAATGAGAAACTAAATATTTGTTTATCTTATATGTTTTCATGTATGTGTATATAGAATCTCTTGGCTATTAAATTGCATCCCTAGATAGGATTTGATTTGATGCATATCATCCTTCCCCTTAGGTTTTAGAATTTTCTTATCTCAATCATATTTATTCCTACAAATATTTAAGATATGGATTGATGACACCATGTTCTTTTTGTGGATTCTTTGGAATCCCTTTAATGACAAGGGATATGTTTCTCTCTAGCGTATTTCTTAGCTCCTTTTAAGAGAGGGCTTGTTTGAACTTAGTCAACATTGTATTTTAGAGGAAGATATTTCTTCAGTAAATGGCATTGTTTCATTATACATTTTCACCATGTAGGTTTCTCATGTCCTTGCTATCCAAATGAAGGACAATTGACCTTCATAAGATTATGATATTAACTTGCAAGGTACCTTATTTTCAAAATAAAAACTATAATAGAATGTGGTGTTCTCATAATAAAGAAGTTAACTCAAAATATAATCTTTAGAAACTAACTTAATCTTGTCCAAAAGACCTCTACATAATCCATAGAAACATAGATCTCAACATATGTAGTGATACACATCTTCTCTATTTATTCACCATATAAGTGGAATATGCCAAATTCATTTCCTATCTCATTCAAGGATTCATATGGCTGTAACTAATGGGGAAGGTTGGGGATCCTTACACGATTTGGATTTGTTGAGAGAGAATTCAATGAGGGATAAAAAGCAAAGAGCTATGGCTTGATGCATAAGGCATTTGATCTCCCAAAAGAAGGACCTAGTTTGAGGATGAAGAATCCTTTTGCACAAGGATATGCATATGCTTCCCATTGGATGTAAGGCTTTCATGTGAGAGTGATCTATTGGTGGAAATTTACCAACTAGGGTTGAAATATGTTGAAATTGCATATTAGACAATGGAGAAGATATAAGTTTTTTCTCAAAAGCTTTGATGTTGATGTGGAGGGAAGTGGTGGACATTGCCTTTAACTTTTTATTTTTATATATTGCTGATTTTTCTTACATGTGAATATAACTCATTTTGATAAAACTTAAATAATTGTATACTTAATGATTTCAAATTACCTTTAGTCATTTTCTAAATGGTCGACTTACCTATTTAAATTTACATCCATGGAACATCTGATAAATTGATTATATAAACTGTAATCTTGGTTTATTTTCCAAGTAAAACCCCCAACTACTTCCTCCCATTTTAAGGATGATACCTAGGGTTAACCCTATATTATTAAGAGCACAAGGTCATTACATCAATATTCTCATTATTAGTTAAACATGTCACTTTAGAAAATAAAACATGGATGGGGAGGATAACACTCCATCCCACAATAGATTGAATGAGACTCAATTAACAAACTTTAGTTTTAACTTCAAACAAAGTATAATTATTTTTAACCTTAATTCAAATTACTAGAATGAGTAATAACAAAACAAAATATAATGTAAACAACTTGAAATGGAAATACAACTAAGGGGACACTTTAGAACATTATTCACATATTAAAGAGTCAACATATCACACTATTAATTTTTCTGCAGGATTCTTAATCTTTCGAATTTTCCATGGAAAAAATGGTATTTTCTATTCAAATTAGAATGGAAAAATACTTTCTTTATGAGTGCAAAAGCACTACTAGAAATGAAAAGGGATAAAAACCCCACACATATCTCATACTCTTATAAACTAAAAAAATTACATTTTGTATGTCATTTTCAAAAAACATATCCTAACTCCATAAAAAAATTTGCAAAGACCAACAATTTAAGATTCCTTCGAACCATCATGGGACACTCCATTCTTATGAACCAAGAGATATAAATATTACAGGTATCTGAGCACAATTTTTAAAACAAGAAGTTGTGTTAGATAGGTTTAGAAAAATTGTGATGAAATCTTATTCGTCCACTTCTTGAATAGGTGACAAGAAGACCGATGATGTACTGAAAAGTTGGCTTAGCCAATTAACCAAATCTACATGGAAACTTAATTTGTTCAAAAATCCCTATTACACCATATAGTCCAAAGCATATATTACATTGCATCTAAGGTTTCAAACATTAGCATATAGTTTATATAATGAAGTTTATAAACATGCATAAATATAACTGTCATAAACATTATTACCACAGGACTTAGGTATAGTTTAGTTCTCTTTTCACACAACTATGCACATGAATAGTACAATATAGATATAGTCTGTTGTAGATGCAGGATGTTTTTATTGCCACGATCATAAGGCAAATTTCACCAACAAATCAACCTACACAAGAGAAATATGAGCCCGCATTAGTTCATGAAGAACTAAGTAAGCCCCTTAAGGAGTAGGAATCCTTACCTTTCTGAGTGGTCCCTCAAGGGATAAAACCCCGCCACTCCACCCCTTGACATACAAAGGTAAGTTAGCCTCTTATTAAATAAAACCATAAACGAATTTAAAGACATGTAAAGTAAAAGTAAAACGTAACATAAACTTAAGTGTCGACAAATTTCTACAACTAACAAACATGAAAAGTAAACATACAAACGTTTCAAATTAACAACAACATCATCATCAGACAGGAGAACACATAGAAGAAAAAAACTTACGACACTTAGGTTCAGTATACAACCAAGTTTTATTCTGCAAAAGTTTTAACGATGTGCTTGAATTTAGTATTTTATTAGCCTACGAAGGTTTTTATTTATTTATGAATTTTAGGGACATTACAAGTGGTATCAGAGCCCAACTTCAAACACTAAGAGGTTTATTGGGCTCTACCAACCAGCCATTGTAGAATTAGAATGTTTCAAAACTATTTTTGAAATTTTTTTAACTAACAAAAAATTATTTTGTTGCTAAATATTTTGACTACAGGATTAAAGAACAGTTTAGATCATGAATGAAGAAGAAGATAACCGTTGGCAAGGAATTTTGAATACCCCCACATGGGAAGAATAACTAGTGGTCGAATTAAATTCTGATATACTGAAAACCATACAAAGTCTGCAAGTAGACTTACAAAGCTTCAAGGACGATAATATGAATGAAATAAAAGTGCAGAAAGCAATCAATGAAGCTTTACTTTGGAACATGACAGGAGGAAGCCTGCATGGACAACCTACTCATTCAACCAATAAATCTAAGAAATATTTTTATCGTAAATGGGAAAGCAACCCAAAAGAAGAAGGAAAATAATAAAACACACCTGAACCTCCAGAAAGAGATTATCACAATCTTTCCAGTGATAATTCCCTTTCTCCTTGCAGAAAGAAATAAAGGAATGATGAAAACCTCCAAGGAGAGTTCATAAAGATAAGAGCCCCAACGTATGAAGTAGAGATGAACACCGGGGAGAAGGCTGAGGAATGGCTTCTAGGTATGAGAAAATACTTCCGAGTACAGAATTACTCTAGTGAGATGAAAGCTCGTCTAGCCATCTATAATTTAAATGGAAAAGCTGCTAGATGGTGGAGAGACCTAAAGCACACCAGAAAGGATGAGGTAAAGGAAATCAGATGGAGTAATTATCATCGAATATTTCAAGAGAAATACATGTCTGATAGATTCTTTGACAGGAAAGTGAAAGAATTTTGCGAGTTACAGATGGGTTCCATGACCATGGATGATTTTATTAACATATTTTTGGATCTGTAACATTATGTACCTTACATAAAGGTCGAGAAAGTGAAAATACATCAGTTTTTAGGATGTCTTCCTCCCAATTTTCGAGAGAGAATTGAGTTTGACATGCCTAAAACTCTGGACACTACCCTACACAAAGATAGGATTTTCTATGAGCATGGACAAGTAAGGTAGGAAAACATAGATAAAAGTCGATATAGGTCTAGAACCTTCTCGTACAACCGAAAATCGGGTTTCAACCCACTACCTTATAGAAAATAGAACAACAGTTTTCCAACCAATAAGAAATTCAACATGATAGGTACAAATCCAAATGTGCCTGCACCAAATGTCAACAGGGCAGCAAATGGAGGAACCAATGCTGCCCCACAACCCATTAAATGTTGGAAATGCTAAGGGCCTCATTATGCCAGAGATTGTAAGAGCAAGACTAGTGAAGTCTTTCACAATCTACAATGGTAGAGGACATAGCTAGCACATGGAAGATTTATGCATCTTTGGATGGGTGACAAGAATACCATTAGGCTACTATGGTCGAAATAGAAGGTAAGGTTTCAAACACTTATATTTCAGTTTTGATTGATCCCAGTGCTTGCTGAAGTTATGTATCACCTCAAATTGTTGAAACATGTAAAATAGACAGAGTTAAACATGAGAAATAGTGGCTGGTACAATTAGCCCCAGGTACGAAATGAAAGGTTTCCGAAATAGTTAGAGATTGTGAGGTGAACCTAAACGGTTTCCTTGCAAGAATATATTTGAATATTTTACCCTTAGGATCGTATGATATACTTATCAGCATGGAATTGCTGGAATAACACCATGTCATGCTCGATTTCCTACACAAGTAAATCTTGTGCAGATATATCCAAGGGAATCAGACAAAGATTCAAGGCACACCTAAGAAGTTTTTTGTTTGGAAAATATCTTTCTTACAAACAAAGAAGTGCATTAGGAAAGACTACAAATTGTTTGCAGTAAACATCCAGGATGTAGAAACTGAGAGAGAGCAACACATAGAGGAATTTACGGTTCTCATAAAATTTAAAGATGTGTTTCCCTAGGAAATACCTGGTTTACCACTAAAAAAAGACTTAGATGTTTCCATAGAACTAACACCAAGGCCAGTTCCGACTTCAAAAGCACCATACCGCATGAGTGCACCAGAGTTTGTGGAACTCAAGTTGTAGTTACAAAAGCTAATTGAGAAGGGCTATCTCCGACCTAGTGTGTCCTCATGGGGAGAACCTATATTTTTCGTAAAGAAGAAGGATGGTACGATGTAGATGTGCATCGATTACCGCCAACTTAACAAGATGACCATCAAGAACCGTTACCCACTCCTTAGGATCGATGATTTGTTCGATCAAGTTGGAGGAGCCAAGATATTTTCAAAGATCAACCCGCAGTCTGGATACCATCAAGTACAGATCCTCGATGAAGATATTCATAAAATGACCTTTCATACACGATACAACCACTACGAGTTTGTAGTAATTCCATTTGGGTTGACCAATGCACTTGCAAATTTTATGTGTATGATGAAAAATATCTTCAGTAAATACCTAGATAAATGTGTATTGGTATTTATAGATGACATCATAGTTTACTCTAAGAGCAAAGAGGAACACGAGGAGAATCTCCGCATAGTACTATAGGTGTTACGGGCACACTAGCTTTACGCTAAGTTTAGTAAATGTGATTTTTACAAACCACAGATACAATACCTAGGTCACATCATCTCCGAGAAGGGGATAGCTGTTGACCCAGAAAAGATTAAAGCCATAGAGGATTGGCCTACCCCTACTAGTGTCACTGACATTAGGTAATTTTTGGGATTATCAAGCTACTACTGAAAGTTCATTGAGAAATATTTGAGGGTTTCTTGTCCCATGACCGTGTTGCAAAATAAGGAAAACAAGTTCTTATGGATGACCAAGTGCGAGGAAAGTTTTCAGAAGCTTAAGCATATTTTGACTACTGCATCGATACTACGAATTGCGGATCCCGATGGGGATTTCGCTGTTTGCACAGATGCAAGAAAGGAAGGACTCAGAGGAGACCTCTTGCATAATGATTGCATGATCTGTTATGAGTCGTGAAAGTTAAAAGAAAACAAATAAAATTATCCCACCCACGATCTTCAGTTAGCACTCATTATCCACGCCTTGAAGATGTGGAGGCACTACCTCACATGAAATAAATTTCTTCTAAAGAAAAATACCATGAGTCTGAAGTATTTATTTGATCTGCCGGATCTAAATGCCAAGCAGGCCAGATGGTTGTCTTTCCTTAGCAAGTACCATTTCGAGTTAGATCATATTAAGGAAAAGAAGAATAAAATTTTTGATGCTTTAAGTCGATGAGCTCATATGTTATATGAGGTGACTTTAAGTCTAACTGATTTGGATTTACACAAGAGGGTCAGAAGGGCCAACAGAGTTAACCATTTCTATGTTGAAATCCTCAAAAAGGTCCAAGAGGATAGGTTGTTTCAACAAAAAAAGAGTATAAGGTAGATGAGACCAGACTATTGTGGTCCAAAGAAATATTGTATGTTCTAGAAGGAGGGGACATTAGGTCCAACATCCTCACGAAATTTCATCGAAAACCCTACTTGAGGCATTCCAGGATATCAAAAGATGATATATGTAGTAAAGAAACACTTTTTTTGGCCTAAGTTAAAGGCTGGCATAGCCTTGTTTATCGCAAAATGTCAAGAATGTCAACTAGTCAAAGGTGAGCACCAACATCCTTCAGGATTGCTGCAACCGTTACCCATTCCAGAATGGAAGTGGGAGGTCATTAGTGTGGATTTTATTATGGGTCTACCAAAGAGAAAGAAGCAAAATGATTCTATATTTGTAGTGGTTGACAAATTATCAAAAGTGACACACTTCATCCCAGTAAAGTCAACCTACAAGGCAATTCACATTGTCGATATATTCTTAAAGGAGATATTCAGATTGCATGGGATACCCAAGGAAATCATCTCAGATCGAAACACGAAGTTTACCGAAATTTTTTGGAGATCCTTATTCTCCGAATTAGACACACAGTTAAACTTCAGTATGGCTTACCACCGGTAGATAGAATGGGTAAACCAGATTTTGGAAGACATGCTTAGGATGTATGTTATGAACAACCCCACCAAGTGGAAGGATTATTTGCATCTCACAGAATTTGCGTATAACAACGGATACCGAACCTTTGCCAAGATGAATCCCTTCGAGGTACTCTATGGTCAGAAGTGTAGAACACCGGTTACTTGGGATATCCTGGTGGACTGGCTCATGTTAGGGCTCGATTTACTAAAAGACTTGAAACAATTGGTCACCAAAGTCCAACAAAACTTTAAAGAAGTGCAAGACAACAAGAAGAGTTATGCATACAAGAAAAGGAAAGATAAATATTATCAAATCAGCAAACATGTTTACTTAAAATTAAAAGCAAAGAGAAGCTCATTGAGCTTGGGAAGGTGCAGAAAGTTGGCACCAATATTTTGCTGACCCTTCGAGATACTGGCCAAGAGAGGGGCAGTGGATTATGAATTAGCCTTACCTGCTCACATAAAAGTTCATAATGTTTTCCACGCATCCTTATTGAAGAAAGATGTGTATGGCACTAAACATGTTATTGATTGGTCCTTGTTACAGGTGGAACTTGAAGGGGAGTTTGTACCTGAACCCCTCATATACTGGACAAGAGAGAGGTGCAACTTAGGAGATGCACCATAGTCCAGTTGAAAGTGCAATGGAATCACTTTGGAGCTGATGAGGCTACTTGGGAGAATGAAGCCACCATGAGAGAGGCCACTTACCCCGCCTTATTTTATGACTTCATTCCTAGTCCCTAGAACACTAGGGATGACATTGTTCTAAGCAGAGAGGGATGTAATATCCTGAATTTTGACCTAACACTAATGGGATTAAGTCCCATTGCATATGATGTTGCTTTGATATTTATATTTTGTATATTGGGCGTAATACCCCACTGCACATGAGTATGATGATTTGTTAGATATATTGGGCATAAGCTGCTACATATGTTTTACTTAGCATGTATGTGATTGTATATGTTAGGAATGGACCCTGATGGACAAGAGTATTGTCGTAGAACAATATACTGACTATATTATGCAATTTACCTTAAAAGACATATACTGAGATGATTATTGTTATAGAATGTAAAGAAGACCGATTGCACGATTAAGTTCTATAAATGTGTTGGGCATGGAACTTGAAGCACATGATTGATGAGATTTTGTGTTGAGTGCGAGCTCTAGAGCACATGAGTTATTTGATTTTTGTGTTGAGCGCTATCTCTAGAGAACATGAGTGTTTTGATGTTTGTGTTGAGTGCCAGCTCTGGAGCACATGAGTTATGAAATGTTTGTGTTGAGCATGAGGTTTGAAGCACATGAAAAATAAGAATTGTAAGTGTTGGGCATAAGCCCTAGAGAATTCCAAATTTATGTTGAGCATAATCTCTGGAACATTGGATCCTTGGCCATTGTATCCCTAGGTGTATTATACAAGTACATCCTAGCATTAGTGTTGAGCGAGAGGCTCTAGAATTGCACTAAGTGTAACTCCTAGTTTTTAGCGTTGAGTGTAGGCTCTGAATAACGCTAGGAGTTATTGAAAATTAATTGTGTTGAGTGAAAATGACTTTGATAAAACACCGACCTCGTCTTACTTATTTTTAAGTTGATTAAATGAAATTTTGAATTTTTGTTTCTCATCAAGCACTGAAGAACTACCACGATATACGAGGTATTCCAACATGCAAGGAGTTTTAGAGCTGCCTAACTTAGTTGACCAACCTTACCTGAAGGCCTTAATAAAAGAAATGCTTATAAGCTAATGAAAGTACCATGTGATTGGGATCATGCTATATGATACCCAAAGTAAATGTTAACAATGATATATGTATATATATAGTTTATATATGTTATGAATAAAAGAGTAAGCATATGTAGTAATCATAAAGAAATAAAAGTAACTATAAATAATAAATAAAGAACCTATGTATTATTATTTACGAAAATAATTAAATAAATATTTAATACCTAAAGTGTCAAAATAGGAACTAGTCAAAGAGTTCCTACGTTAAGTTAAATAAATATTAATTTCACATAAATTAAGTAAAAGATTATTTCAATAAAATAAATGATTCTTGATCTAACTAAAATTTCAACTGCCCTTTTTCCTAAAGATTTTCTATAAATACTGAAGCCAAAGAGAGGCTTGGGGATCCCATTCTATTCTACCTGGTCATTTTTATTCCTAAGAATTTTGGAGAGCATTTTCCAAAAGTAAAAGAAATCCGGTAGTGAACCTGATATTCTAGATAGGCGAAGCCTTACCTTTAACATCTCTAGTCTACTTGCATGTTGGAACCAACTCAAGGAGATATGGATTGAAACCATGAACGGTAATGGGTCATGGTTGGGTGGAACGTAGTAGTTCCCAAGTTATTTGGTTGACATATTTGAGGTCATAATTTTCTATGTTCTTATTAATTCTGTGTGATTAAGTGTGTAGGGTTCTAGCCATTAATAAACTAAAAATTGCAAGTATGAGGTTTTTACCTTCTCTAAGTTCTTACATATTTTACTAAGTAGGGTTTAAAATATTGAATGAAAATCTGTACATTAAATGCATGCTTTATCTAGGTTTTCATTTGTTTATAGAATCTTAATCTGAACTTTCTCTACATAAACTCTAGGGATAGATTTTATGTTACACGTTGATTTATTTGCTTAAACATTAAACTCAACCATTATTTCCTAGATAGAAATTTATAGTTTAAATAATCTTAGTATTGATTTAAATTGTCAAACAAGTATATCTTAAATGTAAACCCTATCTATTAAGATAACTAGCTACTGGACTCTGCTCAAACATTAATGTAAGGTTAAATCAAAGATATCTTAAATCTAGGTAAAGAAAACCCTAATAGTAATTTTAAACCAAAACATTATTAAAAACTATGCATCAAACATATAAATAAAACCATTCTTAAATTATAAATATTCATACCAGAGAGCCAATCTCTGAACTCATTAATATAGACTTTGTCCAAAGCATTTAAAAATAACTAATAAATTGAAAGAAACAAAATAACCAGAGATTGAATCTTTTACACCAATAAATTCAAACCCTCAACCTTAAAATCCAAAACGCTGGCAGATTTCATATTGCCAGTGAAAATTCTTTTGTTTACACATAATAAATAACCATAAACATCATATCGTAAAACCAACCAAACATTTACATCAATACTATAATCCATGCTATGAAAACATAAACACTGTTAAGTGTCATTAACCCAACCCAACCATCGAATCCTGTCCAGGATTGGCTGTGTGTGTGTGTATTTCATAAACTACAAATCAAACTATTAACAACAAAAATTAAAACAAACCAATTACATATTAAAATATCAAGACAGAGTCATTCCACGGTGCATCGCACTAGTGGAATCGCATCAACTAAACCATGAACTCGCATTATCTTACAAAGAGAATTAAAAACCTTCAAAACTTAGTCATTATAATTAAACCCAGGATTGAATTCTATGGAACACCCAAACAAAAATATCAAACCACCATTCCAATCAATTAAACAACCTAGGATCAAATCCTGTAGGCTCCAATAACAAAACAAAACACTACGAATAATACATTAATGGTTTCACCTCTCAGGCTTCCCAAAAGGACTTTAAATATAACCAACAATATAAACAAAAACGATACAGAGCTACACTCTTTACATTAGTTTCATAGTCACATTCTAAAAGTATAAATACATTCTTATAAATAAACCCAGGCTGCATATCCCCGCCAAGGGCTGAGCCAAGCTTCATGCTTACAACCACAAGGTAAAACCCAACCACATCAAATAATAAACTTATGCATCCACGTTTTCACCACACATTGCTACCAAAGCATAAATTACACATTCGAATCATCCATGGTTCCATTGGAAGCAATGGCACTATAAATACAAAGAAACACATCATAAGAATAAACACAGAGCTGTTACCCAAACAGAGTTTCCATTAAGATTTAAACAAAAACCAAATACATAATGTTCAAAATGATAAATTTATACACAAATCCATTACCCAAACATAGCTTCCATTAAGATTTAAATAAAAACAAAATACATACTGTTCAAAACGATAAATTTATACACAGAGCTGACCTAAGCTATTAACAGTCTTTACATATCCAAATATTACATATGGCCGAGCCATGAAAGGCTACACAGTCGCATACGAATGCCAAGATTTTATCCAAAACCCAAACAGTGAAATGACTTAACAATGTTTCTCCCACAACCCAAATCCTCTGCTAAAACACACAACGAGGGTAAGGCCTTTGCCAAATTTTAGGCTTACCCAGAAATTGGTTGCGCCTGCAACCTACGAAATTTCCCAAGCCAGGCAGAGAATCCATGCCCTGTCACCTGTACAGACTGAAACAATTCCATCATGAGTACCCATTTCGAAATCGTAACCAAACCAAACATTACATTATGAAGACCAACATGATCACTCACCTGACAAGAGAGTAGGAAATATTGTTGGTTTCCCAGCATGGGAGACACAGCTCGCACCAAGAAGCATGAGACCACAAACCTCCACCATAGAAATGAAATGATAGCAAACTCTACCCAACGCTTGAGGAATTCTTCCTGCACTTCCCAAGGAGCATTAAATTCTCCACCTTGTCCACCACTATCAACGAAATCAAAGCCCATATCCCTATAGTTTTGGTTCACGTTGTTTGTCCCATAGTTCACCTCCCACCAACATATAAACCTTAAACCCTCCAATGTCATGCTATCCCAAAGTTTCGATGACATTTGGATTATGCCATAAACATAAACCTATTACACCATATAGTCCAAAGCATATATTACATTGCATCTAAGGTTTCAAACCTTAGCATATAGTTTATATAATTAAGTTTATAAACATGCATAAATATAACTCTCATAAAAATTATTACCATAGGACTTAGGTATAGTTTAGTTCTCTTTTCACACAGCTATGCACATGAATAGTACAGTATAGATATAGTATGATGTAGATGCAGGATGTTTTTATTTCCACGATCATAGGGCCGAGTTCATCGACAAATCAACCTGCACAAGAGAAATAAGAGCCTGCATTAGTTCATGACGAACTAAGTAAGACCCTTAAGGAGAAGGAATCATGACCTTTCCGAGTGGTACCTAAAGGGATAAAACCCCACCACTCCACCCCTTGACATACATAGGTAAGTTAGCCTCTTATTAAATAAAACCATAAATGGATTTAAAGACATGTAAAGTAAAAGTAAAATGTAACATAAACATAAGTGTCGACAAATGTCTGCAACTAACAAACAGGAAAAGTAAACATACAAAAATGTCAAAGTAATAAGAAAAACATCAAGTAAAAAATCATCATCATACAGGAGAACACATAGAAGAAAACAACTTACGACACTTAGGTTCAGTATACAACCATGTTTTATTCCGCAGAAGTTTTAACGATGTCCTTGAATTTAGTATTTTATTAGCCTACAATTTTATTTATTTATTTATGAATTTTAGCGACATTACAACTTAACAAGCAACCAATGAAATGTATACACCCAAAGCTACAGTACAATGCTAAAAAAGAACCTTAACAAGCACTTGAAGGATCAGAAAAAAAGGAACAAGCAAAAACCTTACAGGCTGACAGATACCTACATGAAAATTATGATTGTCATCAATATAACCCGCGTGCCATTCACGATTGTTACCAAAGAAACTCACGAATACAACAGACAATACGCAACTGTTACCGAAGCAACCCATGAATGCAAACAAAATTTTTCAAAGAGAAAAATAAATTACCTAAAGGTTTTGAGCATTAAGCACTGAAAACCAAAGGCATAATCAAAACAAATCACTCACAGGATCAAACATAGAAAAAACTTGTAAGGAATTCAAAAGAAAGGACCCACAACAGGTTGGACTCCCCAGTGGAGTTGCCATTTCTGTTGTTCAAGAGAATACAACCTTATAACCTAGGTTCTCTAGGTTACCAACATACTAAATAAACTTGTACACATTCAACCAAATTTTAATAATTTGACAGAGAAATACGGAAGAAATTAGATGTACCTTGTTTATGGAGGTTGATCCTAGCTTTCTTCTTTAATCCAAATTGCTCCAATAGCTTCTAGGGAATCTTCAACACCTGCAAAGAGCCAGAAATTCTTGTAGTATCTTATATATAATATAGAATATTAATGAAATAATATTCTTGCAATGAAATAACAATACAACTCGGTAATCATAATACATAAGAGTACAAAGACACAAATTGGAAGAAAGTCTCTCTTTATTGATAAACAAGTGATGGAATATTACAACCAGTATCTGAAACAAGTGCTCCTTTGCTAGCCAACGAAACTGAGTTCTGCTAGTCCAAGATCTCCAAAGGCAATCTACTAGCATACCTTTTCTCTAGAATTGATGATCGTTTAGCCTCAACCCCTACCCTCTATTTATACTTGAGAAAATAGAGAGGTTACGAAGGTTGAGATGGTTGGGGAAGTTGGGATAGTTATGATTAAGAGCCCACATTAGAGGAAATTTCAACTCAAAATGGGCCTCCTAAGGAAAATAATAAAATAATAGTAAAAATAATAAAATAATATTTATTAATTTTGTAGGAAGAAAAGAAAAAAACTACTTTTTTTGTTCGTATTTTCGACACATCTCATTGTTTTTTACTCAAAATTCGATTGAGAGAGATCGTTGGATGCGGAATTAAATTCCACATCCAACAAGTACCCACCCTTCATACTTTTGATGGACCCTGCTACCCAAAAAACAAGAAATACCCGACAAAACGTGATGATGATGTCATCATCACATTTTTTCAGGAATTTCATTTTTTGGGGTAGCGAGGTCCGTCAAAAGTATGCAGAGTGGGTATTTGTTGGATGCAAAATTTAATTCTGCATCGAACGAGCTCTCCCAATTGAAATTTGAGTAAAAACATAGGGAGATATGTCGAAAATACAAACAAAAAAAGTATTTTTTTTTATGATACCTATCCCCAAATTTATATTAAAAATTGTTTAAGACCTATACAGTATTTCAAATTTAAAGCAATTTCATTGGCTAACACATGATGACATGGAATTTGAATTAGGGTTGAAAGGCCNTGATACGCGACTTTTATAAGGAAAACTCGCATGTACAAACCTTGATCATGTATTCGCGGGTTGCAATGTCAATACTGACGAATGATTCACGTCTTTCAATGGAAATAGTCATGATTTCTCCTTAATCACCTAATAAAAAAATAGGTAAAGCTGGCATGATGATAATATATGAAGGCACATGCACATCTATAGGGATTTTGCCACTTCCATCCATTTTTTCCTTTTGTGTACCGACACATCGAGAGTCAGTACTCAGATGGAGAAGTGCCATTTCATAGGATAACAGATCATTAGTAGAGCTGAGTAGAAAAAAAGAAGAGAGAAGCAGAGAGCATAAGAGGAAGAAATAGTTTGTAAAGACAAAGAAGAAGATGCAGAACATAGTCTGCAGGTTAGTGCACATACAAAAGGTGCATATTTTTCTCATGCCAGATGAAGAGCACCTTTGTGGTATTTTCCTGGATGGGTTTCCATGTTATATTATGTGTATATGTGTGAATGTTGAATGTGTTTGAGTTACCCGTGTAAATGTTTCATTGAATGGATGAGTACATATTTTCTTATGAATGAATAGATGTATATCAGTCACATTGTATCAGTTGAATATGATTATGCTGCATAAAGGTTGTTGTTATAATAAGTTGCATAAGGGAAGTTGGGTCATGCTCTAACTATTCAAAGTAAGCATAGATAATCCCCCATAGGATTTTTTGAGCGCCTTGGTACAAGACCGAGATACTAGAAACCCCCCACCTTACTGCGGAAACATGGTTCTGGTAGTTATTCATTGAGAAAGATATCTTGGGTGATATTGCATTTGTGTTGTAGGTGTTGCCGACTGAGCTCTGCTCTGTTGGGACAATATCTTGGGCTTTGTTGCACTAAGAAGAAGGGACCAAACTTGGGTCAAGATCCTTGGAAGAGGGAGAATATACAATAATCAACTATATATTGCACACTACTTGTTGTCCAATAATGTAATGTAAGATTAATCCTCTAGTGTGATTTTTCACTAGTGTTCTACATACACTTTCTTCACATCTGTTTTATTTTCCTGTCTATATTTGATAAATTCTATGTGAAGCTTTCTCTAGTAACCTAGATCCTATTGTGACTCATTAGAGAATTTAACATGGTATCATATCTCCACATTGTTTCGCATTGGTGTTTCCATAGTGCTTAGATGCTTTTAGTTTTGCATTAGAAGCAATGGAGAAACCACATAATTTTTGAGATGTTGCATTCGGTCCTTTGGTTCATCCAAAGTTGTCTTCTCGAGTGTGATGTGTTCTCAAATGTGCATACTATGGAAGTCGAGCAAGGAAAATCTAGTCTTGTTTCCAAATATATTTCCAAAGTGTTTGTTTTGCAGGTATCTACAATGACTTCATGGATTCAAAAGCAACCCCTCTCCTCTCTCCTTTCAAGTATGCTGAGTGAAAACCAAATATGTGCCCATATCTCAAGAGGCAATGCCTCTATGATGTGTCCATTAGTGTTTTTATTAATACAAAGTCCTATGGAAAGAAGTGTGATTGGTTAAATGACTGTGATAGAGCATATGGAGCAATGTTCTTGGCCATGCCTCATAATATGTGTTATGTCATAGATTTTGATGAGTATCCATTTGAGATTTATAGTAATATAAATAGATATTTTGGTGTGCAAAAAGAAGAATATGATACATGGAGTTAACATAGAACCACCTCAAGAGCTCCCCCTTCTAGTGTCTCTGCCTCGTGCATTTATCAATAATTTGTTCCTAAAGAAGAATAAGTTGGAGAATCTTCAACTATTGTTCCTATTAACAACTTTCTCATTGATGAGATTCCTTCTTCCTTTAGTGCTCTATAAGTTATCTATGCTTCGCATGTAGATGATGAAGAATAAGGTTCAACTAATGGAACTGCTCATGTTGAAGATATTTCCATTCTTTCACTGTTCTCTTATGATTCCTGTATTTTGAATTCTAAGCAAAGTAAGTTGGTTAGTTCTATAGAATTTGAAGAGGAATTTGACTCCTCGCCTTCCCATGAGTCTCTTGCTGTGCAAACTTATTATATCTTCGATATTTTGGAGGATAAATTATAATTTAGAGATTATGCATTCAATCTCCTTAGTCCCATGCTTCATATGTATTCCTATTTGATTGATAACACATATTCTCAGAGTTGCATTGAAGATGGAGAACCTCATGCATTTTCCATCACATTGGATCACTTGGGACTCTTGGTCCACTTTATTGGATCTTATTACAACTCTCATTATTCGAAGTTGATGCTTCAAGACCTTCATGATTCACTTGGGATCACTCTTACCACTCTTGGTTTGAAATGTTAGGCACCTCAAGACACTTTTGGACCTGGCACCCTGGTTGGTTCAAAGTTCAAGTTTGAAGAGAGCATGCATTTTCTTGTCTCTAAATTTTACTAAATTTCTCTACATGGTTACATTGTCCATCATGTAGTTTTTTTATGTTCCTAATCTAGTTCAGCAGATTCCTCTTCTTCCAAAGAGGAAAATACCTCCATCAATTTCAGGAGAGCATATTTTTTTGTTTCCTTTCTTTCATGTCGATTCTTGAGGGAACATTTTACTTGTCTAGTTTTTCCTGTTTCCTTTGTTCATATGGATTAATAATGTAAAGGGTGACCATAGGCCTAGTTTCTTGGGCCCTATTTTGATATTTCACTCACATAAGTCAGGCTTAAGGGGGGTGTTGGAACATAATTTTATTTAGAATTTAGGTTCTACATCATTATTTGATTTCCTAGTGTTTAGTTAAGTTGTTCCATGTGTTAGTTGGATACCTAGAGAATAGTTTTTCCACCTTATCCAAATTAGTGCCCTTATTTTGATTTTACTTTGATTTTTTTGAGCTAAAGCACCCATCTTGCTTTTATCAATATTTTATATGTTAAAGCATCTTTATTCTTCTTTTCTCCTAGATTAGGATGAGCTAGTTCTTCTAGGATTACTTGGGAAATTTTCATACATGTTTCCTCAACTAGTTCAATATTTTTCTCCTAAAATCCACTCATTGCTTGTTTTTTTGGTCACTCATGGTCCACCTAAGTCCACCTAGCCAATTTGTGACCATGTACTATGAGTTGGGATTGACCCTTGTCTATATCAGGGAATTTAGTAACATCTAAGACTTCTTTATTGTGAGATATTATAAATGCCTTCAAGGATCTAGAATTTCCCTCTTGGGATCATCTATATATTGTACACTACTTGTTGTTCAATAATGTAATGGAATATTAATCCTCCACTTTGATTTTCCACTAGTGTTTTGCATACACTTTCTTCGTATATATTCTTATTTCTTGACTATCTTTGATAAATTCTAAGTAATGTTTGTTTTAGTAACGTAGATCCTACTGTGGCTCATTAGAGACTGTAACACATAGATCATGTTTTGAATAGGGATATATCCTATGGGTGTACTGATCTTTTTGTTTTCTTCTTCCTCTAAGAGAAACAATGTGTCGAATTTGGGTCCTGCATAGAAATTTATTTCTTAATACTCACAACGTTTCTTCTATATCTCCGCCACAATCCCCTTCCTACTATCTTTCTGAAACTTCTTTCCTCCATGCAGTAATCCCATATATTCTATTGTTTCATCTTATTCTCTACACACCATTCTTACCTTATCTTTTCTTCATTCATCATTCACCTACTTTCATCAAACTCGTTTCTATCCATCCCCAACTCCCCACTACACAAGCAAATTCTTAGTTTATAGGGTGATATGATTGAAATATCTTAGTTCCTTGATCACACAATATCACCTTGATCCAAGTGTATAATGACTTTAAGTACCTTCCTCAGAGACTTTTAAAGAATTCTCTTTCCACTTTGTTATGAGATTGAGTATAATCTACACCAAACTTTGTAGCATGCCCTTGCAAAATACTATCTAACCAATAATATACTGCACATGATATAGGACTACGTATAGTATTGAGTAGCGGATCCATTCATGGGTCTAGTCCATCGGGTCGTCCACAAGATATCTTGGATTTGATTTATCTAACCTCAATAGCCATACCATGAGGAGTATAGGGAACTCATAGAAGAACCATTCATACTTCTCTATGTAGACACATTATTGTCTCAAATGGGAGATGATGGTTGTCAAAGTGGGAGAGTGGTAGACAAGGGGAGTATTGCAGCAAGGGAGAGAGTTGTAGACAAGGGGTAATTATTTTTATTCTTGGTGTATTATGTATTTCATCACATGATTTTCATCAATGACAAATATGCGTCTTTTGGAGTTATTATGATTGATGTGAAAGGGTTAATGTTGTTAATAATGACATATTATAGCTTTATAAATCCATAAAAAATTTCCAATATTGATTTATAAATAGGTTTACAAATATATTAAAAAAAGGGTGTGCATGCTAAAAGATAAAAAGTGAGAGGATGGTTTCAAACCCATGGGTTTGGATGGCCACATTTTTTCCCACAGTATATGGAAACATAAAATAAAACATAATTAATTATGTAATTGATGTGTGTCTTCTCTTTTTGAATGAACATGTCCCTTCATGAAGGGTTATGATGAAGTATAAAAATTAAAGGTATTAAGAGAATGTGTATATGTGAAAAACATAGTAACATTTGAAGAAGTGGATGAGAAAATATTTATTATCATTCCAAAAAAGGAAGAGTTGTGAAATTAGTTTCAAGTCGTCGTGACATTTTGACGATAACTTATTTTATAGAATGTTTTATACCATGAAATTTTGAGGGGATGGAAGGAATATATCTAAGTACGTGTTTTAAAAATTTTAGGCATTGGTTTAGTATACATTTTAGGATATTCCCTGTAGAAGGTTAGGGTTTATGAATAGTCATGAAATCAATTTCAAACTTGTCAATTTAACATTTTCATTCTACCATATTTTCTAGAGAGTTTAAGGTCATGAAATTTTGAGGAGACAGAAGTGATATATCTAAGTACATGTGGTAAAATTTACAAAGATATGTTCACTATACTCTCTGATATTTGTGATATAGAAAATAGGGCTTCTGAATGGTCCTAAAATTAGTTTCAATAGTTCAGTTTGACATTATTGCTATAACATATTTTAAAGGAATTTTTAGACTATGAAATTTTTAGAGGTATGAGAAGACATACAAAAGTACCTCATGTGAGCATTTTAGAATTCCGTTCACTATACTTGTTGAGATATACCTTGTAGAATCCAGGGTTTTTGAATGGTCCTAAAATTAGTTTCAAACAGGGCAACTTGGCATTTTCGCTATAGCTTATTTTCTAGGACTTTTCATAGTATGAAATTTTTAGGGATTTGAGGAGACATGTCGAAGCAACATAAGAAAAATTACATAATCGTACTTGCAACATTGGATGCGTGGCATGATGTATAATTTCGTCGATGGAAAGAGGCCAAAAACTAAAAGTTTTCAGAAAGTTACGATTTCAAAATTCAAATTTTTGTCAGACTTGATGAAGAAAGAACTAACAAGTAGACTTAGTGAAGGTAATGTGAATGTTATCATCTTTTGAAGAAGTTATATGTACTAGAGAATAAATTGTAACTTGAAGGTTGGTTCTTGTCAAGCAAAGAGATAAGCACGTTTCTTGCTAAGTTGGTGCTATCGGTGGGAATTGGTATCTCCAATAGATTGATGTCTATAGAGATATAAAAGAGTAGGTTGGTTCCTTCCAAGGTTTGTACTAGTGGGTATCGGTTTCTTTGGTATATTGGTGCCTACAAAGAATTATAAAGAAAAGTTTCATGGTTTTCTCTCGAAAGTATTTCCATGTAAATCTTGTGTTCCATGTTTTGAATAAATAAAACTCATATGTGATTTTGCTCTTATGATTGATGAATGTTTGAAAAAGTAAATAAAATTGTCTTATACTGATTCACTCCACACCTGTATAATTATGTGTTCAACACATTCTCCAATAAAATAACTCATCGAATTTCGACAACACAAGCATTCACTTTTGTTATGGTTCAAATCCAATATGGATAGCTGCTTAATACCCTTGATGCTCTTGGGAATCCTACCACTAAAGAAATGTGTGTTCATAACTAGTTGGTTGTTGCTTGTAATTTACTTATCGTAAGAAGCATTTTGTCCTGATGCATGTTCCAAATTTGAATCTACATAAATATCTAATGGACACAACTATAACTTCTATAGTGAATAGACTGAATATACTAGCTCACATCTATTTTGTTATTCAACTCTTTCCTTATTCAAGTTTATCATTATTTAACTACAAATCTTTATGTAAAAAAATTAGCAAAAAATTTAACCACACCTATACAGTTTTGATCGTATTTCAAACCACAGAAATTCCTAAAATTTCGTTAACAACATAGAACTATTATTCATGACCTGTTTCATTTCACATTATTAGGAAGGGCGTGGACCAACGACTTAAAACGTGTTTACCAAGGTGTCTTGAAGACTTCAAGCTCACGAAACAATGAACACAGCAGCACTAAAAAATAAATACCCGTTATTAGGTTATTGAACTCAAACGTCATTTCTTTAACTCTCTCCTCCACTTGCAATTCATTCTTTTTCTTTAATGGGCATATATTTGAGATCCATATTGACTGTGCTCATATCCATCCTTATTCTCTTCACAATGAATCTCATACGCGCCTCTCAATGTCGCTCCTCCTTGGGTAAACATTCTAAAAAATTATGCACATGGACTTTTATAATGTGCACGCATTCTAAAAAACCATGCATTTTTTTATAACATGAATGCATTAATGCATGCACACTTTTATGATGCAGATGTGTTCTACAAAATAGTGCACGTGGGCTTTTATAACATGCACGCATTCTAAAAAATAATGTCTGTGCATTAGTTTTAATACAAAAGAACTACTCTATTATTTTAGCTATAAATTTCTATCCACACATCGATTTTTAGAGTTCTTTATCTCGTTAGAAAGGTATTGAAGAGATCTATATTATTATATATATAGGTTAATTTTATGTTTTCAGGTATATTGTTTTTTACTTTAAAAATAATATAAACTAAATGTTTGCGGGTCTCATTTTCCCCGTTATTTATTTGTTTCCATCTTCATCCAGTGTGGCTAAATGAGCATATGGTGATTATGAAAACAACCTCCCCATCATGACCAAACATTGTCTTTGACAAAGAGGGGTTTGGAGAGAGAAAGAGAGAGTTTGGGGGGTTGTGGCAGGGGGATAGTGATTATGAGAGAAATATAGGGGCGTTAGTGGTAGGGGAGAGAGATAGGGGGACGGTTAGGGGTAGAGAGAGTAGAGATGTTGAAGTCAACACTGCATGTTGAGATGTGAAACCTATCAAGGTTCGAACTTGTCGAAGTCGATGTTGAACCTGTCGAACTAAAAAAAAATGCCAACTACTGAGTGGATCATTCATCCTTCCTTAAGAAACAATGGTTCCCATTGTTTACTCATTTAGGTGAGGAAACTTGTTGGTGAGTTCAGTAGTAGAGTACCACTTTCCTTGTGCAGGGAGTTGTCCAGCTTTAGCCACTTGAAACAAGGGAATGGAGTTCGTCCTTGTATGTTGTATGTGTCATCCCACAATGGTGTCGCGGGGAAGAGGTTCTTGAACATCTAAATAGATGTCTGCGGGTTCTCCTGTTTGCAAGTCATTATATTCCAGCAAGGGTGTATGGTATGGGCGAAGTAGATCCACATTGAATACTGGATGGAGACCCAAGCATGAAGGAATGTTGAGTTGAAAATCATTTTCTCCAATATGCTTAAAAATATTGTATGAACCTGTTGCAGCTACAACTATTTTCCCCAAAAAAATTTAATTTTTAGGGTTCCCCCTTATCTTTTCAGTATTTAGACGGTTTAAGGAATCTCATGACTTTGCCAAAATTTTGCTCAGGATTTGATTTTTTGAAAGAAATTGAAGGTTTGTCTGCTTACATCGGATGCACGGTTGACTATGTTTTTGATATGCCTATCGGGAGCATTCCGAGGGTTTTCTCCCATATATCGGATGTCATTTTGCCTATTGTATCGAAAGTTGTTTGTCGATATTCCGGAAGCTTAGTACGGAGCAGTTCCAATGATCCGGGTCCCCATTCATCTATCATTCTTCGATATTCGATTAAGTTTGGTAAGTTGTTTTCATCGTATTGGTTGTGTCCTTTGGAATGAGCTAAGGGTTTAGTTGTTTTGCCAACCGACGTTGGGGAGGCGCAGTGCTGAATCCATCTGACGCTTCACATTATCATCGCCGATACTAATGCATGTTAGTGATTTTGATTTTCGATGTTGTTTTTAGCATTTCGGCGTTTTCCATCCTATATCCCAGATATGGTCTGCATAATCAATCCGACGTTTCGGGTTTTCTCAAGAGTATGTTTCCGATGTCGACTTCACGTTTTTCTTTCCTTCCTGATTAACCTATCCCTCTCGCGGTCACACTTATAAAGTCATAGAGGTCATATCTCCAGTTATTGCATTCTGTGTTTGTCGCTCATTGAAGCCTGCGCAGCTGTCGATTATCTAGAGGAATCATTTTCCAGTGGAGATCGTTGTTCGTCCAAGTCAGCCGTAGAATTTTCTCCAGGTAGGATTCGCCTCAATTTTTTTTTATTTCTCCGCATCATTTTTGTTTTACCCACATATTTTGATAGGGTTAGGTATTTTGTTTTCCCGCGGGGATTTTGCAAAGAGAAGCAATGGTTTTTCTTTATGTAGGGCTTGCCCTATCTGTTTGTGGACGTCATTTCACTCGGCCGACCCTTGTTTCTCGCCAGTTTTGGTTGTGATTATTGTTTCAGCCAGCCATGAGTGCCTCTTTGACAGTTGTTGGGAAAAAAGGGTAGGGTGCAGACAAGCATTTCGCCGTCTGCACCGCTCCCTTTGTTCCTAAACCATTTTAAACCATAGGCTACGCAACCATTGTTTGAGCAGCGGAAGGGTTCCATGGGATGTCTGAGGATTTTTCAGTGGTAAAGAAGGGGTTTGGGGGATTTTAGCAGTCTAAGTTTATGATTGTTTCAATGTCATAGTCACTACCCATAGACATAAGGGCGTTGCAGAGATATAGGGTTTACCCAAGCAGAAGTTTTTGTAGATTTGGGTCAGATAGGTTTTTGCAATTTTCCTGGTTTTTTAAAGTTTCACATACAAAAGGCCCATTTGTTTTGATAGAAGAAAAGCTATTCAGTGTGCATATTGATGAGATGGTAATGTTCTGGTCGTTTGTGTTGTTGCTTTCAATATGTAGTTTGTTATGAGTAAGTGGACTAAAATCCATTTGCATGATCAATACAGGCTAATCATCAGCACAACAATATGCCACGAAAGCAGAAAAAGAAGGCCCAAGCAGCCGAGGAGGAACCAGAAGTAGAGATAATAACCAGAGTTGAGGTTATTTATGAAGATGCTAAAGCCATTACTAGAATTGAGGTGGAGTATAAATGGGGAGAGATATACAGAATGATCTCAAACTAGAGTGTTCCAGAAGCTGGATTCGAAGATCTTCCTATATATGCCAACATTGAGAGATCAACCATTATGAAGGTGGCTACCAGACCTGAACTTTTCCCCTGTTCAGAGGTGACAGGGCGGATTCTACCAAGGGAAGATGTAACGAAGATGATACTGGCCAACACTGAGGGGTAGGGTTATGCTGCATATAGCCCAGCCTATGTATCCATGGCTTATAAGTTTCCAATGCCACAAACCTATTCGATTGAGAGTTGGTTGAAAGATCTCAACCTAGATATGGTGGAAACAGTTAAAAGAATGATGATCCTAGGAAATAACTTCCGTACAAGGCCTTAAGGAGAGTATGAAACATCAAGCCTCCACACTCCATACAGGTTAATTTCCTTGATGTTAAACCAGATTTTCGGGAGGGCTAATGGAAAAAACTTTAAAAAAGGTTGGGTACTAGTGATATTTTTTGTGACCACCCAAGGTACAATCTTTAATTGGGAAAATATAGTATCCAACAGCTTGTCATCTTGCCAGCGTAGCATTGGGAGGAGTGTCCCAGAAGAAGATAGAATCTTATATGACTTCAATATTGATTGATTGCATTTTATGTACTCAACCATTCCCAGCATTGAAGTGTCAATTGGATAAAGATCGGTCCCCTGTGTATGTTGCCTATCAATTATTCTGGGCTCACAAGTATTATAGCTATTATAAGGAGATTTGTGAGAATTTCATTAAGCCATTGTATACATTGATTTTCTTGGTTGAATGTAATTGTATGCCAGAGAAAGCTATGAAAGTAGTGCAAGATAATGAACACTATTATTTGATAGAGGAAGGGTTGTATTTAAGGATGTTTGGAGGATTAAGGGCTCCTTCCCTTCTACCTAGATATGGTACAGACTATGTGATTCATAAAGAAGTTGTAAGACAGTTGTACATTGACATAGTGGGTAACTTTCTATTTGAGCAGAAAAAAATTGTATATCCTCCAGTTCCCTTTTACGTAGGGAGTTATCAGTTTCAAGAGTAAAGACCGCGGCAGAATTCATGAAGGAATTAGAGCAATTTCACCTTGGTGAAATAATTTATCATAGAAATGACTCTAAGAAGAAGGTAGCTGAGTATTGTGCAGAAGTAGGGGTGCACTTTGAGTATGCTGATTTTTGGGAAAAGGATGAGGAAATTTTTTGGAGTGCTCAGAACATGACTGCTTTGAGGAGGAGATTCAAACAAAAGATAACTATCGTTGGCGGAAAGGGAAAAGCTGTTGAGCAACTTAAAATAAAAGAAGAAGAGGAAGCAAAGAAAAGGCATGAAGAAGCTCACAGGTTAGCACAAGAAGCAGAAGACTGGTTGCGAGTCAAAGAATATGAAAAGAGAAAGACAACTAAAGAGGCTGAGAAGAAAATAAAAGAAAAGAAGAAGAAGAAATACAAAAAAGGCATAAATAAAGTGAGGGATTAAGATTAGAAACTGCTGATACAGAAAAAGAGAAAGCAAAAAAAGCAGCTGAAGAATTGAGACAAAAGACACAAGAGGAACAGGACCCTGCTGATCAAGGACAATCTCAGTCTTATGCTAAGCCATTAGAACCTGCTATTCCATCGAGTAGTATAGCAGGAGAGAATCCTTTGTCTGTATCTGGAATTGAACTAATTCCTTTCACTCCCACAGAAGGAGAAGAAGTGCCTGATTTAAATACCATTTTCTATGACAAGGTAAAAGAGAAAAAGGTGAAAACGGGAGGTAGGACAGGAGTGATGGTGACCGAGAAAGCAGTAGTCCATGGTACTGACAAAGATATGTGATTGATGGAAAGGGTTGGTGTAGCCACAACCCTAGCTACTGAAGATAATGTGGATAGAATACTGATGGATCTAGAACAGTCCCAGAAGAAGGTCACACAGTTGAAAGAGACCTTAAAAAGGAGAGAAATGAAAGTAAGAGTTTGAAGAGTAAATATGAAGATATGATAAGTGAAATTGAGGTATCCAAGGAAAAGTGACGGACTCTACAATCAGATAAATATGCTTTGGTGTTATCCATAAGCAATATAGAAAAGGAGTCTAAGGGCATCTTGGCAGATTTTGGGAGACTCCAACAGAGACATCAGGTTTTGGAGGAAGAAAGAGATAATATCAAATTATTAATTGAAGAATTGAATAAAGAAAAGGGAAAGTTAGAGGATAAAGTGTCAGAATTGGAAATACAAAGGACTACTATGGAAGGGAAAGCTAAGTTGTATGAGACTAAGGTAGTAGCCTTGGAAAATCAGAAAAATTCACTGGAAGTCTCATTGAAGACAACTATGGAGCAGAAAGTAGATATTGAACCTTTGAAGAAGCATGCTCTTACACTGAGGAATGAGATTCATCAAATGCAGCTTTAGATGGTGGAAGAGATGTTAAAGTTTTAGCAGGTAGAAATAAGGCTAGAGGAAATTATAAATACAACTTCCTATTTCTTAGATAGGACACAAGATATCCTGGAGGCTCTACAGGGATGAAGTACATGGTTAGAAACAAATAAGGAACCTCCCGCAGATATCCCATTAAAGACCTAGAGACGATAAATTTGGAGTATGAGCTTATCGAATTTGCAAATAAAGCAGTAGAGGAATTAGTAAAGATAGTGAGGAAGACAAAGAGTGTCTGTGTAGAATTCTATAGGAGAGTTCTCCTAACTTACAATCAGTGCCAGACCTCTGGTAGAAGGAGGTTATAAGAGCTTCCCGAGCATGAGATGTTTTTGAAACAATTGCAGGAACGATGCAACGAAGATGAACAGGCTATTGATCTAGTCAAGGGTGTTAGAATATAATCCGTTAGGGTTATATAATGTAAATAAATAAATAGTAGGAAGCCAAACAGGCTGAGCGGAAGGTGAAACCCAACCGCCATGTGATTTGTATAAATATATGCATTTGCATTGGAATAAAAATGAATCGGGAGTTATTACCAACAAGTGGTATCAGAGCGCTGCCATAACTCCTGCCTGTTGCCAGTCTTCCCATTCCTGGCATTCTGCTTGCCAGTCCATTGCTAGACTGCTCCATCAGTCTGCCAGTCGAGTCGCATGCAGTGTATGCGTTACTCCTCCATCTACCTACGTTTATTCTCTGCTAAAATTTTTGAATTACCTAACCCTAATTTGCATTCTGGTCAAATCTGCTCTTTGTGTGCTGAGCATTTTTTTCTTCTATGCTTGAGGCCATATTCTTGCCATTGTGAAGACATTTACCTAGCACTGCTCTCTCACTTTGTTGAAAAATCATACACGACCGGCTATAGTGGCGATTACTGCAGATTACCATCAGCGATTCCATTGAAAAGTCCTGTCGCAGTGAATATCACCCGATTGTTAGAGCCGTAAAAGATATCCACTGGCTTCTATTAAAAACCCTGGTGATTGTGTTCTCCCATTCCTCATTTACGGTTTTGAGGGCTCCTCCACCTACGAATTTGAAGTGCATGGGTCTGAGTCGAATCTTGGAGGGTCGCGAGCCACTCCATTGCTAAATCTGCGATGAATGAAGAGACTATGGCCTTGCTACTTTGTTGAATGATGAAGCTGCTTGTATTTGACCTTTGGGATACGAAAACCCTAAATTTACCCATTGTAAATTCTGCAAACATGTTGAGGCTGCTTGTATAAGTCGTGAATGATGACAGCGATTTCTGCGAACCATATTCACGAGCTTCGATCTCCATGGAGCTCCCATTGCTTGGAGATGGTAAAGGCTGAAAAGATCCACCATTTTTTCGAATAGACCCATGTTTCTGTGTCAACATTGCTATTTGCCTCCTGAGGCTGCCTATCCTAGAGCGATCTACTATTGATGAGTTTAAAGTCTGTGTGAAACAATAATTTGTTTTATGAGCTGCCTCCACCATATCTGAGCCTGCGTGGAGCCTGCATCTAATTTTTGTACTGCGACCTACCAGTGTATTAAAGACTGAACCTGTGAAGCTGCCTGGCATGAAGCTTGAGCACCTGCATGTAGACTGAAGACTGAACCCTGGTGCATCTGCCTGCATGAAGGCTGTGTTGGAACCGTGATCTCATGACAGAGAGATTGCGTTGAGAGTGAAAACCAGCGTGGAGGTTATTACCAGTGAAGACTGCGTTGATATGGTGTGCATATATGCACTAATATATAATACTTGCTGCTTGACTGATATATCACAAATACCTATCAGTGGTATTTTAAAGACTGCGTGGTGAAGTAAAGGCTGCCTTCTACCTGAAGGCTGCGTTGGAGGAACAATTGGTTCTTTCTGGTTTTATTTTATTGATTGATATATGAGACCATTAAGAAACTGATATATTCTGCAAGCGAGCTATGAGCGTGGAGGTAAAACGTTTTTGTTCATTGAAATACAAAAACCCTAATTTTGCCCTAATTTAGTGCTGGAGTGTGAGTGGTACATTCTGCAAACTTTTTCATTTGTGTTGAATGAAAGAGGCCCATGAATGCTGTCATGAATGTTGTGACTGTTGTGTATGAAGTATGATGCGGCTTACCAAGTGACATTTGAATTAATTTGAAGGTTATTTTTTCACCCTATAAAAGGGCTGCATAATAGACCACGTTTACAGCATTTGAGCTATCATTATTTTTGCGGGCAGAGACAAACATTGAGCTCAACATGGGAGTTGAGTGAAGTGACTATTGATTTGAATTAATTTGAAGATTTTCATGTGTATGAATTAAGAATAATGCAGTTGTATGACCTGACTTTTGTATGAGCATGGTTGTTGTCTATTAATGAATTGTGATGACCGAGTTGAAGAAAGAAGACTGCTGCAAACATCCACTTGAAGACTGAAGTTGTGACCACATTCTACGTGAAAGTAGATTCTGCCCATCATGTTGATTGCATAAAGTTTTGATTTTGAAATCTGCGAAGAGTTGAGATAATTGTTGACTGTTGGTTGTAATATTTTCTCTGTCATTGTATCACTTGAAGTTGAGATTGTAATTCACCTTGGCAGAGACTGTAGACCTGCAAGGTTATTATTTTTTCTATATCTCTTTGTCATATCAAGTTTATTATTTTAAACTAATAGTTGTAAAGATGCACTCTTTGGCATCTAGTATTGGTGCTGCCCTAGCTGGCAAAGACCAATCCAAAGACCCTTCCAAGGGAGATTGCAGCAAAAGAGGACGAGGAAGAAGAAATTTCAGAGGAAGAGGGGGCAGAAGCAAAAGATCAGATTTGCAGTGCAAGCGTTGTGGAAAGACTGGGCACACATCAGATCAGTGTTGGGCTTCATGGGATTCCATCAAAGACAAGCATAACCAGAAGAAAGATGACCAAGATGCTAGTAAATCTTCTGATTCTTGTATTGTTGCACATTGTAATCTTGGAATTCATGAAATGACTTCTCTTTCATCTTACAAAGATTGTTGGCTGCATGATACTGGTGCAACATCACACATGACATTTAGAAAAGACTGTTTTGAAGAAAGGAATGAAACAATAGATGGCATAGTTTACTTTGCAAATAAGTCAAGTATTAAACCAAAGGAAATGGGCACCATTCGACTGAAGATGTCTGGATTCCCTGATTTCTTGTTGAAGAACGTTCTCTATCTTCCAGAGTTGTAGAGAAGCTTGCTGTCCTTGGTGGAGATTCGACAGCAAGGCCATTCCATCCACATGTTTGATGGAATCGTTAAACTAAGAAAGTCCTCTGACAACCAAGTCATCATGACTAGATACGAAGATGGAAAGCTGTTGAAGCTCAAGGGTTCATCCGCAAGATTTCAGAACTATGCCTACCTCTCTCAGCATGGAGAAGGTAATATGTCATCTAGCTCATTGTGGCATGCAAGATTTGGTCATCTAAATTATAACGGTCTTCGTTTGTTGAGAAAGAATGGTGTATTTGGTTTTCCCACCATTCCCAAAGAGAAGGAAAAATGTGATGCATGTATATTAGGGAAACATAGTAAGTTGCCATTCGATGAATCTAATTTCAGAGCAAGTAGGAAATTAGAACTAGTGCATTCTGATTTATGTGGCCCAATGCCAACTCCTTCAGCAAATGGGAATAAGTACTTTAT
>LPNX010045197.1:167130-215241 GCA_001517045.1 Pseudotsuga menziesii
TTCAAAAAGATTTTTGAAATGACAGATATGGGACATCTCCACTATTACTTAGGAATTGAAGTCACTCAACATCCTAAGTATATTTTCCTATCTCAGAAAAAAAATGTTGGAGAACTACTAAACAAATTTTGCATGACAGAATGCAACCCTATATCTACTCCAATGGAACAGAAAATGAAGCTCACATCAAGCGAAGGAAAAGAATTTGAGGATGCGACCAAGTATCGACAACTGGTAGGAAGTCTTATCTACCTTACAACAACTAGACCAGATATTTCTTATGTTGTTGGCATACTTTCAAGGTTCATGCATAAACCTTGTGAAGGACACTGGTTAGCTGCAAAAAAAGTTCTAAGATACTTGAAGGGGACTCAAGACGTTGGACTGAAGTACTCTAAAGTGGATGACTTCAAACTTATTGGGTACTCAGACTCAGATTTTGATGGCAATAAGGAGACAGGAGTATCAACTTTTGGATACACTATGAGTCTTGGATCAGCAGCTGTCTCATGGAGATCACGCAAACAATCAGTTCCGGCAGATTCAACAACAGAAGCAAAATATGTGGCTGTAGTTGAAGCAACGAAAGAAATAGTATGGCTCAGGAAGATACTTGAATATTTGCAAGAAAAACAAGAGAACTCCACTCCATTACTGGTCAACAATACTTCTGCAATCAAGCTGGCTAAGAATCCTAGATTCCATGATCGAACCAAACACATCAACACAAAGTATCATTTGATTCGACATCATGTAGAAACCAAGACAGTCCATCTTCGACATTGTTCCACAAATGATCAAGTTGCAGACATATTCACCAAAGTGCTTGGACGAGAAAAGTTTGAAAGGTTCAGAAACATGCTCGGACTTACGAACACCCCTTCAGATTAAGAGGGGGATTGTTAGAATATAATCCGTTAGGGTTATATAATGTAAATAAATAAATAGTAGGAAGCCAAACAGGCTGAGTGGAAGGTGAAACCCAACCGCCATGTGATTTGTATAAATATAGGCATTTGCATTGGAATAAAAAATGAATCGGGAGTTATTACCAACAAAGGGATTGGATGAAAAGGTGCTTAAAACTGAAATAGCACATGCAGCGGTTAGCAGTCACTCGCTAGAAGACCAACTTCACCTGATTCCAACTAGAGTGGTGAATATAAAGGCTCAAGCTGCTAAGCATGAAATCTCCACCATATTTTTAGAGCCTTCTGGTTTTGAAAATATAGCATCAGATGCAAATGTGTGGAAGAAATTTGTGAATGATCAAGCTGGGCCATCCTAGTTTTGTTATTTCAAACGATTGATTAATTATGTAATATGTTGTATTTATCTTTTTCTAAGTGTATACGCTAGAGGACAAAATTTTGGTAAGGAAAGGTTAGGGGACGCCCAAAGGGAAAAGAGGGTAGTTCAAGAGTTTTGCTTTTTGTATAAATTTAGGGGAGTTAGATGGAAGAAAGGACCTTTTTTCAGGCTATCCTTGTGCAATGTTATTGTAAGAAGAACTATTTCATCTTATAATAAAGAGTTTATATTCTTGGCTGGAGAAAGCACTGTGGAATTTCAAATGCTTGCCATAGACTGGTTGAATGTGAACTACTTCGGTTTTAGCTTGTTTCTATGAACTGTGAGATCATTCTAACTCATGAATTATTTCATGTTATGAATGTTTCCTGCTTAGTGCCTGCTTATTTCTGTGAAATTTCCACATCATATCTGAGTAATGAATGTTTTAATTGACAATGAGCTATCTCTTTGGTTATCTTTCTACTTATATTCATGTATTTTAAATATGAATAGTTATCTGTAGTATTCTAAATGCATGTTATATAATACATTACTCATTATTAATTACAGTATTGCTCCCTAGGGATAGGGTACATAGATTTAGTTAGCACTAGTATAATTTGTCTTTCTGTTTATGATTTAGAAGCGAAAGAGGTAAGAACTTGTGCATCACATTGTGACACTCTTCATTATCTCTATCGACTGCACTTAGTTAGGCACTTGCATTTCATACATAAACATAAAACTAAAAAAATACACTTAAATGGTGGACCAGGCCGTAACCAATAAAACAAGCTTTAACTGTTACTTGACCTACGGTAGTTGAACCATAAATCAGACGGATTTCCCATACCAAATAATAAACGATCTAATTGGGAACATTTATTGGGGAGAATCCCTACTGTTGTTACCTATGATTTTGCAGGCCTCAATAGTTTTGGCGCCAGAAGGAGAGCCACCAGTGCATGGCTGGCTGAGGAAATTCATTTTCTTGAGAATTCCCCACCGGTGATAGTTCCGAGACCAGTATCCCGCAAAGACCTACTCCTAAAGAAAAGACCACAGGGTATCTCTATCCCATTGATAATGAAGTGGTTAATGATTTAAGAAGAATCATCATGACATATAGAAAGAAGATTGGAGGGTTACCAATTATTCTTGTTTTACTTAGAAGAGAGTTTCGTAAGAAGGACTGTCCTCAATTGGAAGATTAAGTGTTAGTGGAATACCTTGAATAATTGGTAGAAACATCCTTGCAAGAAGTTGTCCAACCTTTGAACCAGTTGGGACCAGATTCCCCTCATTGTTCTCCTTTTCGAACTCCTGTCCAGTCTCCTCCTCAATCTCCACTCAGAATCATGGCCAATGTGAATGCAAATCAGCCACCTCCACCACCTGCTTGGAGGGCTAGATCTCTTTTGAACTTGAAACCTCCATCGCATGCTATGTCTCAGAATTTTGACAAAGCTTTACCCAAGTTTGAACCAAATGAAGGAATTCTTGTGGATGATCATTTGTAGAGTTTTTATCTAGCTTTAGAGGGATCTCAAGCAATAGAACATGAAGATGTAGTTTGCATATTATTCCTGCATACTCTGAAGGGAAAAGCAACTTCATGGTACTTTTTCCTGCCAGCAAACTCAATCACAAATTGGAATATTTTTGAGAGTCTGTTCATAAACAAATATGGAATCCATAAAAATCACACTGCTTTAATGAAAGGATTAATTACCCTAAAGAAAGAGAAGAGAGAAAGGGTACATAATTTCAGTTAGAGGTTTGCTTCCTACCTAAATAACTTTGATGCAGCTGAAAAACCATCTGAGCATGCCCTAATTGAGTATTATACCTCAGCTCTGGGGCCTGATCTAGACATGTTTGTCAAAATATTAGTTAGATCCACTTTAGTAGATACTTATGAAGAAGCTGAGAAGGTGGAGATGGAAATGGAGAGTATAGACCACTATCCTGTACAGCCAGAAGAAAAAACTTATGGAAACAAAAATCCTCTATTATTAACTAAGCCTAAGGATGAGCGATCACAGGAGTTCGATGGGGTGGTTAAGATGATGCATAAGTTGGAGTAATTGATTTGGAAAAAGAGAAGGAGGCCCATAAACAATACAAGCCTTAATATAAAAAGAGAGATGATAACAGTCAACCCAAGCCTCCCCCACATAGTCCCTTAGCCATGAATTTAACAGATGTAGAAATGGATAATTTATGTACATTCCATCAGCAGCCTCATTCAGAAAAGAATTGCCCACAATGGATAAATTCCATGACCTTAGTAATGAATCAATTATTGGATTCTAAGTTAATTGAAATTGTGGATGCGAAAGAGAAAAGTCATGAACCAACAGAGACTCAAGAAGAGGACACTTTGGTTTTATGGGATTGTGTTTCCATGTTCAATGTAGAGGATGAAGATCCTACCAAGGAAGAAGAAATACCAGAGGAAATTGTTACAACAAGAAGTCAAAATTCATTAAAAGATGATAACCTAATACTGCCCAAGATTAAGAAGCTTCAGGAGAACATGAGAAAAGTAAAGAATAATACTCCAACTATTAACATACCTAAATTTGTCATTTCAAGCCAGAGTCCCATGAAAGATAATATGCCTGTAAAGCCTATTAAAAATAAAATTGAGAATGTCAAGAAGAATTTTGTTGAGCATGAAATGGGATATGACATTGTAGAAGATATTAAAAAAACTAAAGAAAATATCTCCTTGTTTGAAATGTGCAACCTACCCCAACAAAAATAAAAGCTCTTAAAAGCACTTGAAGCACCTGTGAAGGAACCTTAGAATGACAACCAAACTAATGAAGAGATTGGTGAAGCAAGTTTAGGAGGAAATTCTAAGTATAGAACTCCAACTTTTCTACTAGCTTTTGATATTTTTAATTACAATGTGCATAATTGTTTGGTGGACTCTGGAGCATCAGTAAATGTCATGCCACTTTCATTTTACAAACAAATAAATGGTCAGCCTAAACCAACCACAGGCCTAGTTATCCAATTGGATAGGAGTGCAGTGAAAGTGATAGGAGAAATGGAAGATGTTCTGATCCATTTGTCAATAGATGAGAGAGTCTGTCAATACATAGACATTGTTGTGGCTAATATCCTAGACGCATATGGTTTGGTTTTGAGCCGGGATTGGGCAACAAAATTGGAAGGATACTTTGCATCAGATTGGTCACATGTTTGGTTACCTTATAAAGGTTGTTAGAACTAAATAAAGGTGTTAAGGGAACCTCAAATGAAGTACAATGTAACTCATTTGGAGGGAAAAATGAACCAGTAAATTCTGTGTTGGGAAACTATATTCTTGAACTAGAACTAGGAAATTACCAAGCTGAAGAAGCAAGCAGCATATCATATATCCAACCCAATCTCCTTCAGTTTTCACAGGGCTGATAAGATTGATTGTAATAAAGTAGATTTAGTTTCAGATGTAGTTAATAGTTCAAATTCAGCAGGAGTAGAAATTTTTTGGATTCTTTATTTTGATGATTCTAAAACCTTGGAAGGATCAGGAGTTGGCTGTGTCTTGATAGATCGAGAAAAAAAAAACATTTTCTTTCATGTAGATTAGAATTTGAATGTACAAATGACACAACCGAATACAAAGCATTAGTCCAGGGACTGAAAAAAGCAATGGAATTAAAAGTAAAAAATATAAAAGTATATGAAGATTCCGAAATCATTGTTAAACAAGTTCGAAACAAAATTCATTGTATATCACCACATTTGAAGGCTTACCAAACTGACGTGTGGGACTTATTAACAAATTTTGATGACTTCAATATCTTTTCAATTCCTAGAGTAAAAAATGCTGCAACTGACTTGTTATCTACTTCAACTACTAGACTAGTACCTACAAATAACAGATGCTCGATTGAATTTCTTTTCAGGCCTTCTGTTCCAGACAACATTACCAATTTAAGGGTGTTTGATGATGATCAGCAAATATTGGAGTGTTTAATGAATAATTATGCATTTAAAGGAGCCATAATAGATGATGAGGATCATCAAGCAGACCTCCAGAATGGGAATTTCATTCCTAAAGGGGTCAGAACTCTAGAACAAATGTTTGATCTAGACAACAAGTTCAGGAAACCATCAAATGTCAAGACACATAACTCGTCTTTTCAATTCGAGCCAATAAATCTAGGGACAGAGGCTGAACCCAAATATGTGAATTTGGGAAAGTGTTGTTCACCCAAGGAAAGGAGTAAATTCATCAATTTATTCAGACAATACAAAGATGTGTTTGCTTGGACTTACGAGGACCTCAAAACTTATGACACCAGAATCATAAAGCATGTTATTCCAATCAAATTTGGAGTCAAACCTTATCAGCAGCCTATGAGAAAGATGCGTCCCAAATTAGAGCCCCTAATTCAAAGTGAGGTGAAAAATTTGCTAGAAGCTAAAATCATGTTTAAAGTCAGACATTCAGAATGGGTCTCAAACTTGGTACTAGTACGGAAAAAGTCTGGAGAGATCAGACTTTGCGTTGATTTTAGGAATTTGAACCGTGCATCAGATAAAGATAATTACCCTGTCCCACCCATGGAACAAATACTAAAAATGGTTTTAGGGTCTGAGCTATTTTCTCTGTTAGATGGATTCTCGGGTTATAATAAAGTTTTAGTAGCTGAAGAAGATAGGCTCAAGACCACTTTCAGAACCAAGTGGGGGACTTTTGTGTATAGGAGGATGCCCTTTGGACTCATTAATGCTATAGAAAATTTACAAAGGGCTATGGATATAGATTTCCGCGGTCTAATTGGATGTAGTGTTGTGGTCTAGTTAGATGATGTTACGATATTTTCGAAGAAAAGAGAAGAACATGCGTTTCATGTTAAGCAAATTTTTGAACATTGTAGGAAATATGGAATTTCTTTAAATCCTAAGAAATGTGTGTTCACTATCACTGAAGGAAAGCTCTTGGGTCATGTTATTTCTAAAAAGGGGATCTCAATAGACCCAGAAAGAATTAAATCCATAGAACAGATCCCTTTACCCCATAATAAAAAAGGCATGCAATATTTTATGGGGACAATCAATTTCATGCGAAGGTTTGTACCAGACTTTGCTCAAATCGTCAAACCTTCGCAACAAATGGTCAAGCAAAGTGTGCATTTCAAATGGACCGATTCAGAGAAGGATGCATTTAACAAGATTAAGATGTCCATAGCTTGCACACCATATCTCAAAAGTCTCGATTTCGAAAAGGATTCTATCTTGTACACTTTTTCTTCTGATGATTCATTAGCAGTAGTGCTTACACAGAAAGAAGAAGGGGGAGATGAGTACCCCATATCATTTATGAGAACTGGTCTGCAAGGGGCTGAATTGAACTATACCATGATTGATAAACAAGCTTATGAATTTTTTAAAGCGGTGAAGCAATTTAGGCCATATATACTTAAGAACCGCACCAAAGTAATAGTCCCGCACCCAGCAATACGATCTCCTTTTGTTCAAAAATTATTGGGAGAAAGAAGAGGCAACTGGGTGATTTCCTTGTAAGGTTATGTTCTAGAATTTAAACCAACAGCCATAATTAAAGGGCAAGGACTCTGTAAACTAATGGCTGAAAGTCAAAACAATGAAGACAACACTTGCGATAATGAAGCTGAATTACACATGGTGGATGTATGTCCTCTATTCACAGCTCTAGACTCTTGGTATAGAGATTTAATTCATTATCTTCAAGAAGGATATTTTTTGGAACATTGGAATCCTAAGGAAAGAAGAGCATTAAGTCTGAAATCAGCCTTATATCAAATTATTGATGGAGTGTTGTTTAGAAAGAACTATGATGGAGTTTTTCTTAGATGCTTGGAACGTGACGATGCAAATAAGGTTGTAGCAGAACTGCATCATGGACCTGTTGGAGGTCATTTTTCAGGAGACACAACAACACACAAGATTCTAAGATTTGTATATTACTGGTCGACATTGTTTAAAGATGCTCATGCTCATGTTAGAAAGTGTGATATTTTCCAGAGGAGTAGTAGGAGACAAGCCAAGGAAGCAGGACTGTTGAAACCCGTTATTATCTCAGAACCGTTCGAGCAATGGGGGATTGACATCATTGGAGAGATCAATCCCAATTCTTCATTGCAGCATGAGTACATCCTGACGGCAATTGACTATTTCACCAAATGGGTAGAATCCATGCCGTTACATAAAGTAAATGAATATACAGTTATGGACTTTCTATAAGATCGTATTATGACCAAGTTTGGGGTTCCAATTTCCCTAGTTTTTGATAATGCTTCATATTTTTCATTCATTAAATTGACTGCATTTGCAAATGAAAAAGGAATTAAACTGCACTATTCTGCTAACTACTATCCGCAAGGAAATGGTTTGGTAGAATCTACCAAAAAAATCTGATTAGGATTTTAAAGAAAACGGTGATAGAAAATCAAAGGAGTTGGCATCTAGCTTTGCCTAATGCACTCTGGGCTGATAGAGTCACACCCAAGAACTCCTTAGGTGTGTCACCCTACACTCTTGTCTATGGGAAAGAAGTGATCATGTCCCCTAATATTATGTAGCCATCCTCTAAGCTAGCCCAAGACTCTAGGGGTACTGATAATGAAATTCTGCAAATCCAAATTCACAATTTGCTAAAGTTAAAGGAGTCTAGGTCCAAATCCAGAGAAAGATTTAAAAACCAAAAAAAGATGGTGAAGAGATGGTTTGACAAGCACAAGGCTGGGAAAAGGGAATTCGAGGTAGGTGATTTGGTTCTTAAGTGGGATCACCCACATGATGAGAAGGGAAAGCACACTAAATTTCAGCAACTATGGATAGGCCTTTTTCAAATTGCAGAGAAGATAGGCCCCTCAACTTACAAATTGCGAGATTTGCAGGGGTGGGAGGAGAACTTACCAGTAAATGGTTTAGTTCTCAAGCCTTATTTTTCTTAATGGTTTTGATTTTTGTTATTTTGTACATAAATAAATGGTTTTATTTATTTTTTGTTTTCTTTGCCCAGAGTAGTTTTAGTTGATTTATTTTTACTTGCTCAAGCTTTGATTGCTTGTGAATATTGGTTTGCCTTAGGTTTCAATAAATCAACATAACTCTTGGTTTTGGAGTGCATCAGAGTTCTGGGTAAACTAAAAAATATTTTGATCAAATACTGCTTACAATTTACACATACATAATGTTTAAATATTCTTTAAGATTAGCGAATTGTCTGAGCATATTATGAACACATTGAAGTTCTGTTTAATCCCTGTAAAATAACTAAGGATAGAAAAGTCTAGAATACTATTTTGAGGGTCCATTCATTTCACACTAAAGACTATCCTAGGGGGGTTAACAACAAAAGAATGATGGAAAGGAAGTAGGGTAAATAGTTGTATTATATTTAAATGATCCCATGCCACAAATGAAAGCCAAAGGCTAACAAGAGTCAAAATCTCCCAAGAAGCAAATATATATCCAAACCCATACTGAACAAAATTGGTTTGAATAAGATTGATCAAAATTTCTTCTCCATCCGTGAGTTGAAATCAAAATGTCCCTCACACAAAAGGAAACTATGGATAGAGGGGCCTGAACTAAAATTCAGAAAGAAAGCAATTAGGGAGGACTCAAAAGGACAAAATTCCAGAAGCATCAAAAGAATGCAAATTGGCATGGGAATGAGGAACAAATGGATATATATGTTTACCATCTGTTACAATCCTATGGTGTCTAAGTTGGAAGCTATCCAAAGACAGAGGTAAAATAAACTTCATATGTTAGGCCTCAAAAGAGTTATTGAGACTATGAAATCATGGTTCCCCTTTCTTCAATTTGGACCATCATCAATGCTTAAAGTTCACAAAACTTGTATTCTAGAAATTAAGATATCTTAAAGAAATCTAATAAAGTTATACCGTCAAAGAAGTCTACTGTCTCAAAGGATAAGTTGTTCAGATAGCTGTGTCTGCCAGGTAGTCGCTAATTGTTGCAGCTGCAACTATTTTCCCCAAAAAAATTTAATTTTTAGGGTTCCCCCTTATCTTTTCAGTATCATGACTTCGCCAAAATTTTTCCCAGGATTTGATTTTTTGAAAGAAATTGAAGGTTTGTCTGCGTACATCGGATGCACAGCTAACTATGTTTCCGATATGCCCATCGGGAGCATTCTGATGGTTTTCTCTGATATATTGGATGTTGTTTCGCCTATTGTATCGAAAGATGTTTGCTAATCTTCCAGAAGCTTAGTCCTAAGCAGTTCTAATGATCTAGGTCCCCATTCGTCTGTCATTCTCCAATATCCAATGAAGTTTAGTAATTTGTTTTCGTCGTATTGGCCGTGTCCTTTGGAATGAGCCGAGGGTTTAGTTGTTTCATTGACCGACTTTGCAGAGGCGTAGTGCTGAATCCATCTGACACTTCACATTGTCATCACTGATACTGAGGCATGTTAGTGATTTTTACTGTTGATGTTGTTTTTAGCATTTCAACATTTTCCATCTGATATCCCAGATATGATCTACCGAATCAATCCGACTTTTTGGGTCTTCTCAGGAGTATGTTTCCGATGTTGACTTAACATTTTTCTTTCCCGCCTGAGTAACCTATCCCTCTCGCTGTCACGCTTATAAAGTCGTAGAGGTCATATCTCCATTTATTGCATTCCATGTTTGTCGCTCATTTAAGCCTGCCCAGCTATTGATTGTCTGGACGAATCGTTTACCAGTGGAGGTCGTTGTCCATCTAGGTCAGCTGCAGAATTTTACCCAGGTAGGATTCGCCTCAATTTTTTTTATTACTCAACATTGTTTTTGTTTTACCCGCATATTTTGATAGGGTTAGGTATTTTGTTTTCTCGTGGGGATTTTGCAAAGAGCAGCGGTGGTTTTTCTTTATGTAGGGCTTTCCCTATCTGTTTGTGGACACCACTTCACTCATCCGACCCTTTTTTCTCACCAGTTTTGGTTGTGGTTATTGTTTCAGCCGACCATGAGTGCCTCTTTGACAATTGTTGGGAAAACAAGGGCAGGGTGCAGACGAGCGTTTCACCATCTGCATCGCTCCCTTTGTTCCTGCACCATTTCAAGCCATAGGCTGCGCAGCCATTGTTTGAGCAATGAAAGGGTTCCATGGGATGTCGGAGGATTTTTCAGTGGTAAAGAAGGGGTTTTGGGGTTTTTAGCAGTCTAAGTTTATGATTTTTTCAATGTCATAGTCACTACTAGTAGACATAAGAGAGTTGCAGAGATATAAGGTTTACCCAAGCAGAAGTTTTCACAGATTTGGTTCAGATAGGTTTTTACAATTTTCTTGGTTTTTTAAAGTTTCACATACAAAAGGCCCATTTGTTTTGATAGAAGAAAAGCTATTCAGCATGCATATTGATGAGATGGTAATGTTTTGGTTGTTTGTGTTTTTGCTTTCAATATGTAGTTTGTTATGAGTAAGTGGAATAAAACCCTTTTGCATGATCAATATGGGCTAATCAGCAGCACAACAATATGCCATGAAAGCAGAAAAAGAAGGCCCAAGCAGCTAAGGAGGAACTAGAAGTAGAGATAATAACCAGAGTTGAGGTTATTTATGAATATACTAAAGCCATTACTTGAATTGAGTCAGAGTATAAATGGGGAGAGATATACAGAATGATCTCAAACCAGAGTGTTCCAGAAGCTGGGTTCGAAGATCTGCCTATATATGCCAACATTGAGAGATCAACCATTATGAAGGTGGCTACCGGAGCAGAAATTTTCCCCTGTTTAGAGGTGGTAGGGTGGATTCTGCCAAGGGTAGATGTAACGAGGATGATACTGGACAACACCAAGGGGCAGGGTTATGCTGCATATAGCCCAACCTATGTATCCAAGGCTTAGAAGTTGCCAACGCCAAAAACCTATTTTACTGAGACTTGGTTGAAATATATCAACCTAGATATGGTGGAAACAATTAAAAGAATGATGATCCTAGGAAAGAACTTACGTACAAGGCCTTAAGGAGTGTACAAAACATCAAGCCTCTGCACTCCATACAGGTTAATTTCCTTGATGTTAAATTGGATTTTCGGGAGGGCTAATGGAAAAAAATTTAAAATAGGTTGGGTACCAGTGATATTTTTTGTGGCCACCCAAGGTAAAATATTTAATTGGGAAAATATAGTATCCAACAGCTTGTCAGCTTGTATAAGTGCATCATTGGGAGGAGTGTCCCAGAAGAAGACACAATTTTATATGAGTTCAATATTGATTGATTGCATTTTATGTACTCAGCCATTCCCAGTATTGAAGTGTCAATGGGATAAAGTCCGGTCCCCTGTGTATGCTTCCTATCAATTATTCTGGGCTCACAAGTATTATATAGCTATTACAAGGAGATTTGTGAGAATTTCATTATGCCATTGTATACATTGATTTTCTTAGTTGAATGTAATTGTATGTCAGAGGAAGCTATGAAAGTAGTGTAAGATAACGAACACTATTATTTGATAGAGGAAGGGTTGTATTTAAGGATTTTTGGAGGATCAAGGGATCCTTCCCTCTACCTAGATATGCTAAAGACTATGTGATTCATAAAGAAGTTGTAAGACAGTTGTACATTGACGAAGTGGGTAACTTGCTATTTGAGCAGAAAAAATCTGTATATCCTCCAGTTCCCTTTTATGTAGGGAGTTATAAGTTTTCAAGAGTAAACACCGCAGCAGAATTAGTGAAGGAATTAGAGTACTTTCACTTAGGTGAAATAATTTATCATAGAAATGACTCTCAGAAAAAGGTAGCTAAGTATTGTGTAGAAGTAGGGGTGCACTTTGAGTATGCTGAATTTTGGGACAAGGACGAGGAAATTTTTCGGAGTGCTCAGAACATGACTGCTTTGAGGAGGAGATTCAAACAAAAGATAACTACCATTGGCGGAAAGGGAAAAGCTATTGAGAAACTTAAAATAAAAGAAGAAGAGGCAGCAAATAAAAGGCAGGAAGAAGCTCATAGGTTAGCATAGGAAGCAGAAGACTAGTTGCAAGATGAAGAAGATGAAAAGAGAAAGATAACTAAAGAGGCTGAGAAGAAAATAAAAGAAGAAAATAAAAGAAAAGAAGAAGAAGAAATACAGAAAAGGCAGAAAGAAAGTGAGGGATTAATATTAGAAACAACTGATATAGAAAAAGAGGAAGCAGAAAAAGCAGCTGAAGAATTGAGACAAAAGACACAAGAGGAACCAGACCTTGCTGATCAAGGATAGACTTAGTCTTATGCTGAGCCATTAGAACCTAATGTTCCATCTAGTAGTATAGTAGGAGAGAATCCTTTGTCAGTATCTGGAAGTGAACTAATTCCTTTCACTCCCACAGAAGGAGAAGAAGTTCTTGATTTAAATACCATTTTCTATGAGAAGGTAAAAAAGAGGATTGTTAAAAGAATAGAGAAAAAGGTGAACATGGGAGGTAAGACGAGAGTGATGGTGATCGAGAAAGCAGTAGTCCATGATACTAACAAAGATACACGATTGATGGCAAGGGCTGTTTTAGCCACATCCCTAGATACTGAAGATAATGTGGATAGAATAATGATAGATCTAGAACAGTCCTAGAAGAAGGTCACACAGTTGAAAGAGACCTTAAAAAAGGAGAGAAATGAAAGTCAAAGTTTGAAGATGAAATATGAAGATATGATCAGTGAAATTCAGGCGTCCAAGGTAGAGTCCCAGACTCTACAATCAGATAAATATGCTTTGGTGTTATCCACAAGCAATATAGAAAAGGAGTCTAAGGACATCTTGGAAGATTTTGGGAGACTCCAGCAGAGACATCAGGTTTTGGAGGCAGAAAGAGATAATCTGAAATTATCAATTGAAGAGTTGAATAAAGAAAAGGGAAAGTTAGAGGATAAAGTGACAAAATTTGAAATACAAAGGACTACTATGGAAGGGAATGATAAGCTGCATGAGACTCAGGTAGTAGCCTTGGAAAATCAGAAAAATTCACTAGAAGTCTCATTGAAGACATCTATGGAGCAGAAAGCATATATTGAACCTTTGAAGAAGCATGCTCTTACACTGAGGAATAAAATTCATCAAATGCAGCTTCAGATGGCGGGAGAGATGTTAAAGGTTCAGCAGGTAGAAATAAGGCTGGAGGAAATTATAAATACAGCTTCCTATTTCTTAGACATGACACAGGATATCCTGGAGGCTCTACAGGGACGAAGTACATGGTTAGAAACAAATAGGGAACCTCCCGCAGATATACCCATTAAAGACCTAGAGATGATAAGGCTGGAGTATGAGCTGATGGAATTTGGGAGTAAAGCAACAGAGGAATTAGCAAAGAAAGTGAGGAAGATGAAGAGTGCCTGTGCAGAATTCTGTAGGAGAGTTATCCTAAATTACAATCGGTGTCAGACCTCTGTTAGAAGGAGGTTAGAAGAGCTTCCCGAGCATGAAATTTTTTTGAAACAATTTCAGGAACGATGCAATGAAGATGAACAGGCTATTCAGCTAATCAAGGGATTGGATAAAAAGGTGCTTAAAACTGAAATAGCACATGAAGCGGTTAGCATTCACTTGCTGGAAGACCAACTTCGCCTGATTCTGGCTAGAGTGGTGAATATAAAGGCTCAAGATGCTAAGCATGAAATCACCATCAGATTTTTAGAGCCTTCTAGTTTTGAAAATATAGCATCAGATGCAAATGTGTGGAAGAAATTTGTGAATGATCAAGCTGGGCCATCCTAGTTGTGCTATTTCAAACGTTTGATTAATTATGTAATATGTTGTATTTATCTTTTTCTAAGTATATACGCTAGAGGAAAAAAAATTGTTAAGGAAAGGTTAGGGGAAGCCCAAAGGGAAAAGAGGGTAATTCAAGAGTTTTTCTTTTTGTATAAATGTAGGGGCGTTAGATGGAAGACATGACCTTTTTTCAGGCTATCCTTGTGCAATGTTATTGTAAGAAGAACTTTTTCATCTTATAATAAAGAGTTTATATTTTCGGCTAGAGAAAGCATTGTGGAATTTCAAATGCTTTCCATAGACTGGTTGAATGTGAACTACTTTAGTTTCAGCTTGTTTCTATGAACTGAGAGATCGTTCTAACTCACGAATTATTTCATGTTATGAATGTTTCCTGTTTATTTCTGTGAAATTTCCACATCATATCTGAGTAATGAATGCTTTAATTGGCAATGAGCTATCTCTTTGGTTATTTGTCTACTTATATTCATGTATTTGAAATATCAACAGCTATCTGTAGTATTCTGAATGCATGTTATACAGTACATTACTCATTATTAATTACAGTATTTCTCCCTAGGGATAGGCTAGATAGATTTAGTTAGCACTAGTATAATTTGTCTTTATGTTTATGATTTAGAAGTGAAAGAGGTAAGATGAGAGGTAAGAACCTGGGATTCACATTGTGACACTCTTTGTTATCTCTATCAACTGCACTTAGTTAGGCACTTGCATATCATACATAAACATAAATCTAAAAAAATACACTTAACGGTGGACTGAGCCACAACTAGTAAAACAAGCTTTAACTGTTACTTGACCTATGGTAGCCGAACCATAAACTGGATGGATTCCCCATACCAAATAATAAACGAGCTAATTGGGAATGCTTATTGGGGAGAATCCCTACTGTTGTTACCTGCGATTTTCCAGGCCTCAACAGAACCATATCGCAAAGGTTTCAAGTTTCTATACAGGCTAGGGAAGCGCTCCTTCTTTATATGTAATCAGACCTGATCCCCAATTTGAAATGAATGAGGAATGTGATGCTTGTTTTGTTGGGCCTTAGCTTTTGTATTATATCGCTGCAACATTTCTTGTTATTTCTTCTGGATGTTGTAGATTTGGTCTTAAAAATTTAGTGATTTTTATAATTCTCATTCGTCGAAGTTGGTGTTGTTCGAATGTGTCAAGACTCGATGAAATGATCAAGTCGATGGGTACTGAGAGCTGAAATACATAATAGATATTGAATGGACTATTTCTCATAGATTTGTGTTGAGCACGATTATAGTTGTGATGTATGTATGGGAGACTTTCATCCCTTTTTCGACCATGCTTGTGGTTGTACGTGCAGAGAAGTTGTACTACCAAGCGATTCACAACTTTCATATGTTCTTCTTGCCGAGGATGGAAATTTGATGACCAAGAAAGTCTCATGTTGAGCTGTTTCCAGAGAGTATTCCAAAAGAAGCTGACAAATATGCCATCTCTATCGGAAATGATGGTCATCGGAAGGCCATAATGTTTCCAAACATGTTTGAAGAAGAGTTGAGTAGTCTGTTATGTTGTCATAGTATTCTTGCATGGTATGAGGATAACCATCTTGGAAAATATGTCGACTACTACTAATATCACAGCATGCTGATGTTTGGTAGAAGGATATCTTGTCAGGTAGTCCATAGAAGTAGATTCCCATGGTAGACTAGGAACTGGAAAAGGTGTATACAATCCTTGTCGTTGATTCCGCGGTTTAGAAATGGAACAAACCACACATGATCGAATGTACCTCTTGATGTTAGATTTAAGTGAAGGACAATAAAAATAATTTTGGAGGATAGGAAGAGTATTTGCCACTCCAAAATGTCCTGCATTCTTATTGTAGTGTGCATCCCAAATGTGTTGCTATCAGTGCTCACCGGTCGATACACACAGTTGTATAAGCTTGTATAGTAAGGTTTCTTTCAAGAAGTAGTTGGTAGTAGATAGTGTGTCAGTATGAAGCTATCGATAAATTGTAGAGAATTCGCAGTCTACCGAATACAATTGCGTCCAAATAGTGGTGTCGTGACTATGCATACTCATTACTGTAGAAAGTAGAGTAATGGGTGGTCGAATAAGACAATCGACTGAAGCATTGACTTTATCTTTTCGATACGTAATTATCATATGGAATTTTTGTAGGTAGTTAATCCACTTGAGTTGTCAAGTTGTTTGTAACTTTGACTAGGACAGAGTGAACTGCAAGGGGTTGTGGTCAGTGAGAATGATCATTTCCTTCCCAAGGATGTAATGTCTCCATTTCTTAAGAGCTTTCATAATGGCATACAATTCCTTTTCAGAGATTGAATTCCTTATAACAATGTCGTTGAAAGTTTTAGAATGAAAAGCATCTAGGTAATCAGATTGAGTGATCAAAGCTCCTAAATCATGAGTCCAATGCGACTGCCTCAATATCAAAGGGATGATGCAAATCAGGTAACACAAGTACCGATGTAGTACAAAGCTGATGTTTTAGCCTATCAAATGCTTGTTGTTGTGTTGATGTCCAATTGAAGATAATTTTCCCATTTCCCTTAGTCAACTGATTCAAAGGCCAAGCTATGTGACTGAAGTCGAGTATGAGCCATCGATAAAAAATTTCCATACCAACAAAACTTCTTAGTTCATGAATGTTTTGAGGAATGGGCCAATCTTTGAGGATATTTACTTTTTTCTAGATCGACATGAATGCCTATAGAGTCAATTACATACCTAAAATATTTGATGTTGTTAATTGCAAATGAGAATTTGTCCTTATTCAAATAAAGTCAATGTTGTTGGAGAGTGTCAAAGAATTGTCAAAGTTGTCTCACATGTTCTTCCCATGATTGACTGAAAATAAAGATATCGTTGAGATAGATAATGAAACACTTGCCGATGAAAGGTCGTAGAAGGTCATCTATATATCGCATGAAGGTCACAAGTGCGTTGGTTAAGACGAAAGGAACTAATAACAATTTGATTAATCCTTCCTTGGTTTTGAAATCATTTTTCCATACATCGGTGGACTTGATAGGAATCTGATGGTATCCTGACTTGAGGACGATCTTAGTAAATAATTTAGAACCTTTTTTGCATTCGATGAGTTCATCTATCCTTGGAAGAGTGTATCTATTCGTTACTGAAATTTTGTTGAGAGCCTGATAGTCGATGCGCATGCTCAAAGTCCCATATTTCTTTGGTACGAGGATTGGACTTCCACAAGGAGAGGATTTGGGTCAGATGTGATCTTTATTGATCAAATATTGGATTTGTCTAAGGATTTATTCATTTTCGAGAATGTTTCTTCTGTAAACAGATGTGTTAGGTAATGAAGAACCAAGAATAAGTTTGATAGAGTGTTTTACCTAGTACTGTAGAGGTACTATGTTTGGTTCTTTAAATATGTTTTGATATTAGTCAAGAATATGATCGATTTGTTGGTGTTGTCAAGAGCTATGCTGGTCGGTGAGTTGACTTGTTGTTATAGTCTTATGGGAATGTCAAGTATTTATCATGATAAATGCAAATTTTTTAGCATGGTTGATAAGATTATTTATTTTTTTGACATATATCATAGCAACCATTGATGTAGGTCATTGCTCTGGTATGCAATACCACTGATTCCAAATTTTGATAATCACCTTCTAAGTCTGTGACTGATAACTTCCATGTCAATTCCATAAGTAAGGTTTCCCAAGAAAGGTGTCAACTACAGAAAGTGGTTCCACATCACAAAGTACTTCATCTTCAAAAGGCTTAATGAAGTAGGTGAGTCTGCATTATCGGGTGATTCTTAGTTCTTGTGCATCCTTCATCCAACCGATATTGTAAGGATGAGGATGTGGGGTGATGGAAATACCAAGTTGCTTCACAATATCTTCAGAAACGAATTTCTTCTAGCTACCATTATCAACAATCAGATGCAATGGATTTTTTTGAACCCATATCTATGTATGGAACATGCATTCTCATTCCTCCTCGTCGTTTATAGTTAAGGTTGTCGTAGTGGTCGATGTCGATGTCAAAAGGGTCAACACTTCTGGATCCAATTCTACCAGGGTTGTATTAGACAAGTCAAATGTCAACAATTTTTCTAAAACTTTCTTTCAATCTTTGCATTCTAATGTATCATGCCATGATGAATTGTAATAATCACACCATTTCCCAGTAGGAGTATGTTTGTTCTATTCCCTTTTGTCATTTCGAGAGTGTTTCTTGGCATGGTGTGGTTTTGGCACGATCGTCATAGAATATTTTCTTGACTTATTGGAGTCGTTTGGTGACTTCTTGTTGTATGTTTGACCTATAAGATTAGTCATGAAACACGTTTTTCCTTTCAGTTTAGCATCAAGCTTGTTGGTGTAGTGGAATGCATCCACAAGGCTACTAACATTCAAAAACTCCATCTCTTACTAAATGTAGAGGGATAATCCACTCACATACTTTAGGATAAGCAATCTGTCTTCTTCTTGAGAGCCAAGTCTATCCATGAGTCGATAGAACTCATCAGTGTAACTTTGCATGGACTGGTATTTCCATTTCCTTAGATACTGCCACTTCTTATAGAACTGCTCAATGTATTTGGGTGGGTAGAAATCCTTTCGTATTTATCCAACAAATTTTTCCCACATGTCTATGGGGTATCCTTCTTGTTCCATCCTTGTCGATAGATTCTCCCACCAGCAGTGCAGTGAGGTTGATATCTTTAAGGATGAAATGGTGATATTTTCCGCTTTATAGAGTAGTAGGATTCAAGTTGTTGTACCCAACTGTCAACAGATTTTGTGTCAATCTTTCCTTCAATATTCAGTATGTCCAAATTCATTTTCACTTTGAAGGGGATGATTTTATCGGAGTGAGATCTCGTTGAGGATTCTCCATATGTCGAAGCAAATTGCATGAGAATCTCGCTGAACTGGGTGAACATTTTGGTTCACTAGCGAGACAATGCTTTTTCTATGAGTTTTTATGTCTCGTTAGTTGCATTTTTATTATTTGTTTCTTAAACCATATTCTTTGAATTCGAGGGCAGTGTCTGCTTGGATTGCTGAGTTTGCAAGCGTGTTTGAACATGCATAAGTCATGTAACTTTGATAGAAGTGTCTCCACAACTTAAGTTCTGAATCAAGCTCTAAATATTTCTATGATACCTATGATTCATGTGCCCAGGTGCATGGGGGTGGGATAACAATTCAATTGAATGAATCAATCATTGTCATGGAAGAAAGCATATAAATAAATGAGCAAAGCAAAAAATACACTACAAAGAAAAAATGTATACACATTACCCAAAAACAAAATGCAAGAATTCAAACCAATCGCTATAATTTATTACTATTGTATGATGTACAATACTCTCTTAGACATTAGAATTATTTTATATTACAATAGTGTACATGCTTATATAGAATGTTGAGTCACTTGGGTGACTACCCTTTACGTTCAATTACACGAAAGTTAGAACAGTTCGAAAGCTCAACCGTTACAGATGATTGGAAGACAGAGAGACAATTTGTCATATTCATTTTGATATTCTGAAGTCGACGATGCATGCCAAGATGAAAAACCTGTTGAGGTTGTGTCAAGGTTCAGACTTGTCCAAGTCTATGTTGAACCTATCAAAGTCGAGAAACATGCCAACTGCTGAGTGGATCAAAATGTCTGAGTGAACTCAACTTACAAACCTTCAATAAAATATGAATTCCTTAATCAATTCCTTATTCAAAGAATCAATTGAACTATTAATGAATGTAATCAATTAAGTAAATAAGAGATTAATGTTCATCAATCAACATGCATCAGTTAACTAAAGAGATCCATGCAAAAGTTAATAACAGAAATTGTGCATGAATGGCACTAAGAGTGAAGCAATGATGACACTTAAGTTAGTCTGTTAAGTAAGTGATGAATAATCAATTAAAGATTGAATTCAGTTCAAGTCAGTTAACATTCAATTCAAGTAAGTTGACTTCCAGTTCAAGACAATGAACATTCAGTTAAAGATAATTGAGGAAAGGAAGGGTGCTAGTGTTTGCATCGGGGGATTTATAGTTATCTCCTCCTTATAAATGCACTATGTGCTTCTCTCAATGTTTTTACTAATACTCCTATGCGCTACCTTCACCATGTTAGGATTTTTGGCTTGTTATTAATATGTTAGGAATATAGAAAGTTCAACATAGTCGCATACAATTGTTTTTGTAGGGTTACATTGGAACTCTCTTCTCTACTACTGAGGTAATATCTCTTATCGGGATATCTGCTTATGATTTGTAAACCATTCTATGCAATTATATCTATCATACTCAAAGAATTGTTGTTTTTTTCATCCTCTGTGTTTGGAGGGTTTTCCCAGGGTATGTCTTGTTTCTTATGGTTGATTGATTTATATGGCTGATTTATGGAGTTGATTTATGTGGTTGATATATTTATGAGATTTATATTTGGTTGATATATTTATGACATTCACACATGTCAGATATATTCATATGTCATTGATTTATGAGATACATATTTGCTGAAATTGATTGATAAAGGGATTAAAGTTCAATCTTCTCTGATTTTCTCAAACATCAACACGATATCATAGGATAGGGAATGAAAGAGATTAGTTTTTTGTAGAAATATATGCATATGTAGATCTTGAATTGTTGAGAAAAATATTGCATCCGTGGAAACGATCTCCATCCGGCTGGAATATCGACTTGAAGGCACATCAAACTTCAATAGATGGAAATAGAGGGTGTTGAATATTCTTGACGAGAATGATATTGATTCATTTGTGACCACTATGCTAGAGGATCCTACCACCAATTAAGGGTTAATAAACTTAAATAAGAATCAAGAAAATTCCAAGCATGTCATCTTTGATTAGGTTACTTGCACAATATCATGTCCATGGTCATTTCGTTGAAGACTACAAGGGAGTGTTTTGATACACTCACCAATATTTTCAAGAAGAATGCCTCGAGTCAAGAATATAGGTGTATCCCTAGTAGGGTTTTGTACACTATATAGGATAAATATTATCCTCATGACAAGAATGAAGAAAGAGAGAAATCCTTTCACTAAAAAGAATCTCTTCCATTCAAGTGAATAAAGAAGGACTCAGGTTGTCTCCGCAAGGGTGCAAAGATCAAGAGGGAGACCACACAAATCAATAAATATCAATAAATATAACTAATTTATATCTTAATTGTTATATTATAAAATAAATCAGATATAATTTTTTTTAATATGTTTCAGATATAATTTTTTGGACTTTGAAATTGCGTTAAGCATATACATTGTTTTTTCTTTTCTTTTAAAGGCATGTTGTAGATCTCACAAAATCCATATTATGAGACATGATATATGACTGATACAATATTGATATAGAATTGTATAGGACTTATATAAGGCTTCATAATTTATTTCATGGGATATAATATATAGTGTTTCATGATTGTTCATGAGTTATGAACACATGACTGCATACACATTAATGAAGACAAGGCTGAAATTTTTATATAAATATGGGGATACATTAATATTCATAAGATATGATATGAGAATGATATAATACTAATATAAGGTTGGAATTCAGTATATGATATTAGTATGATTTATGTTAAGACAATCGATTAATATCTATACGTAATTGTGTAAATTATTCATGTGAATAAAATTCATGAGTATGAGATGGTTCTAAGAATTAGAATATTTTTCTTTTAGGAAAAATTCACATTCCATGAACTACAAGTAAATAATGACATGACTATGGAGTCATTCTGATGGCTGATCTTGAAAGAGAGTAGATAGAGAGTTTCCTATGTTTCTTAGGAAGAAGAAAAAATATAATCCCTAATTTTGTTCTAAGAAATGTAAAGAATCTTGAAGGTATCCTCACGCAAGCTAGGCCTGTTTAGGATGACATTAATGAGTAGAGAAACTGATCCCAAGAAGTATTTTGAGAAGAACAAGTTTTTGAATAGGCTTCATGTGCACTCATATCTCTTGGGATATTTTGTTCCCTCTTGAGGGACTAAGGAATCCGAAGGAAAGTTGGGATAATCTTGAATATTTGTTTAGAAAACAAGATGAGATTCGAGGGCATATTCTAGAGAATGAGCTCATTGCACTACAACCCAGCAATTTCGAAACTATTCAACAATTCTTTACAAAATACAAAACACTAGTACTACAATGCAAACAATGTGGATTAAAGAGGAAAGATGAGCAGCTTGTGTTGTCAGTACTGAGCAATATTGGCTCAGAGTGCTTATTCTTTGTCTCTATATTGCATTCCAGAGTACTCAGAGTACTGCTATTCCTAACTGGGATATTCCTTTTCTAGATGATTTTGTTGAGTCCTTGATACAAGAGAAAGATAAATTGGTTCAAATAGGAGCGATTCATACCTCCAAGCATCAAGCACTCTTTGTAGGAGACTCAAACAATGCGCAAGAAAAATGGAAGCACAAAGGAAAGGAGACCAAAAACACTGATTTAAATCCAAAGGAGAATGAGCAATCTTCCGATGGAGCCTCGGGTTCCAAGAAAAATAATAAATTCGAGAAGACTAGGTGTCCCTACTGTATGAGAGGATTTCATCCAGAGAGCCAGTGCATGAAGAAGACCATTGATGATCTGTCAAAAATTCTTAAACATAATAATATTTCTCTCCCACATGGTGCAAGGAAGTCCATAGAAGGACAACAAACAAAAGAAAATGAGAGTTTTCATGCCTTAAAATGAAGTGTCAGCTCTTGATCAAAGGTTTTTTTGATTGATTCAAGAGCATCCAATCATATGGTTGCATCCAAAGAATCCTTCTCCTATATGCATATTGCAGGAGGACCTAGCATTCATATAGGTGATGACTCACAGATCCCAACAACATGAAGAGGTTCTATTAAATTTGAACATGGAGAGTTCATAAATGTACTCTATGTTCCCACTCTTGCAACAAATGTGTTAACTATATATCATATGACTCACACTGGCTCACCCAAGCAAGTGGTATTTGGACCTGATTCAGTAGAGATCACATATATATCAACTGGGAATACTATAGAGAAAGGTGCAAAAATCCATGCTTCCTAAGCATATGCATTCTCACACTTCATTCCATACTCAGATCCAGTACAAAATCGACTTCCATTCAAAGCAGATAAAGGTATTGAAACTCCTTTATTTCCATTTGCAGATATAGATTTACTGTCTAATATTTCAAATTCAGATTTAGATGATGAGGAAGGTCATCATGATATTGATATTGAGCTTACACCTTAAGAGGATATAGATCTAGATCGAGCATCTATTCCATCTCAGCAACCTAAATGGGCCTAGAAACCCATTAAAGCAGTTAGGGATGTTGCTGGGAATCCAATTGATAGAAGAAGAATGAGGTCCCAATATCAGAATGAGTATGTTGCACTGTCCCACATAGATCCACTTCTTCCTGAGAGGTTCTTCATGATGATGGGATCATGTCCTAAAAAATTCAAAGAGGATTTCCATGATCCAATATGGAAAGCAATTATGGATGAGGAATTTGATTCACCACAAGACAACAAAAATTGGGAGATTGTTTCCTTGCCTCTAGTGAGGAAACTAGTTCAATGAAAATGGGTCTACAAGACCAAGATAGCATTTGATGGAACCATAACCAAGTATAAAGATCGGTTGGTGGAAAAAGGATACTCACAAGTTCAAGGGTTGGACTATAATGAGACATTCCCTCTAGTAGCAAGAATGGAATCCACCAGACTAGTCTTGGCAGTTGTAGCTTCAAAAATGTGGGAGGTACATCACATGGATGTGAAAAGTTCCTTCCTTCACAATGAATTGAAACAATATATTTACATGAAAGAACCTGACGGGTACATTGGGGATTCTTCCTTAGTTTCCAAACTGAGGAGGTCTCTCTATGGGCTCAAATAAGCCCTACTAGGGCATGGTATTCCAAAATGGATGCCTTCCTCATGTCATGGATATTTGAAAGATGAAGACCAAACTGCATTGTTTACATGCAGAATAAATATGGGTCTTTTTGATTGATTATGCTATATGTGGATGACTTTCTCATTACTAGCATCTCTGTTGGTAGATTGAGTAGTACCAAGTCATATTTGAATAAAGAATTCGCTATGATTGATCTAGGACTGCTAAGATAGTTCATTGGTATCTAAGTAAGTCAAAAGACTTTGGGAATCATGAACTCATAGTCCAGATACTCATCAAATTTTCTTAAAATATTCCACATGGAATACTGTAAAGAATTCCCTTTTCCATTCATATATGGCATGGGGATAGAAGAAGGTGGTTCTACTTCATTGGTTGACAACACTCTTTTCAGACACCTCATTGGGAGCCTTATATACCTCACACATTCAAGACAATATATATCCTATGCTATGAGTGTTGCTGCAAGATACATGTAGGAGCCACATGAGTTGTACTGGAAGGAAAAAAAGCATATATTGCACTATGTGCAAAATACTAGAGACTATGGGATCCATTATACCGTTGATGCAAAATTAGATCCATTGGCTTAAAAGATTCGGACTAGGATGGAGATGGGAATGATAGAAAATCCACTTCATGATTTGTGTTTATGTTGGGATCTTGGCAGATTTGTTGGTCAAGTAAGAAACAAGCAGAATTGCACTCTCTTCAACCAAAGCAGAATATAGGGGGCTATAAATGAAGTTATTCACGCAGTTTGGTTGCATGGCATTTTGATAGAATTTGATATTCACACTTCACTCTCAGTGGACATATATTGTGACAACCAGAGTACCATAGATATATCCAATGATCCAGTCCAGATGCAGTGGATGAAGCATATTAGAGTTCACATGCATTATATTTGGGAACTAGTGTATGAAAAAACTATAACACTGCATTACTGCCCTACAGAGAAGCATATTGCAAATATATTTACCATGTCCTTCATAGAAAAGAGATTTTTTTATTATCATATCTCTTCTTGCTGTAAAGGATTTATTAATTATTTCATTATTCCTACTTATTTTGAGGGGAGAGGGTTTCCCATGAGATTTTCCCCATCTTCCTTATTTTATTAAGCAATATTTTATTTCATTTAGATTGTATGGGTGACTTTTGGCCTAGTTTTTAGGGCCCAAGTTGTCCAAAGTTAGGATTAAGGGGGAGTGTTAGGATTAATTAATCCTACTTTGTCCAATATAGTCTATTTGGTCACATTGCCTAACTTAGGGAGTTATTATTACTATACTAGAGTGTGGGGGATACACATAGAGGTTATATGCCACTTACTGCATGCATTTATGTGTCTTTGAGACCAATCCCTACATTATAGGACCCCACTCTAAGTTCCACCATTAGCCTCCATCAGTCGGTTGTGGTAGGTAATCAGTTATGTTGAGTTAATCTCTAGTTTTTCATGCATGTAGGGAGAGTGATGCATTTTTTCCACCTACCTCATCAGTTAACTAATTGTAGACTGATTTAGACATCTGAAGTTAGACTAGTGAGGGGCCAACAATGATTTAGACACACCGAGTTAGATATTCAGTCATCTTGAGCTGGTAGATTCGAATCATGTCCCCATGATTCAAATTCTATTTATTGTATAGTCATTTTATTATTGATTAAATGAATTAAGATTAATGTCGCCACTAGCTGAGCAATTCTTGCCCAATTTATCTGAAATTTGTGGCATTAATTTCCTATTCGGTGTATATTCTCTTTGATTATTCCACTACATAATTCCTTCCCTGCAACTTTTATATTTTCCTGTAGATCAATGGTTCACAAATTTAACACTCCATGATGCAGGACTCAAATTTATGGTTCTCACATCCTAGATGTTGAGAGAAAGAAGTTAGATTTACTAGCTCCAGAAAAACAAGTGGAACTAGTTAAATTAACCTCTTGCTATATAGAAACTATGTATGGTACTCACGTTTATAAGAAATATATATGTAATATTATTGGATGATTCTTAAATTTTAGAGTTGTAATAGTATTTAGATGAATATTTTCTTTTGATTGAGGAAAATGTTCAGTAGATTTCTTGAAAGGATTTAAGAACATTAGACTATACGACCATGACCACACACATGAAGTTAAATATGATTCTTATTAATATTTGTAATATCTCATAGATGTTAGATATACCTATACAGGTCCCAATATTAGTGATATGATTTGCATTTAGTAAATAGACATGTACTACAAATCATGTGTTGTGTTACCTACTTGGTACAAGTGTATGTGGATTCAGCCATGTCTCGGTTAGTGAAGAAAAGTTTCACAGATATATGGATTCTAACTAGTACAATGATAAAGAAATATCACATAAAATATATTTCTCTAGATAGAGAATATTTTAAATAATTAAAACTTTACAAAGTTCCTAGTTAGTTATATCCAAGACATGGTGCAGAAAGGAGTTGTGTAACTCCTGTACATATCCACAAATGAGCATAATTGACAGCATGTTTACTAAGCCTCTGTTCAGAACAATCTTGGTATAGTATAAACTCCTCCTCTAGTTGAAGAGGGAGTATTGATGTATCTTCACAAGTAGAAGCAGCTAAAAATCCCCAAACTAGTTAGTCATGATACATGACTTAGGAAGCCAGGGGATGTGATATCTTGTGGAGAAAATCCACTTGAGAATAGACATGGTCAAAGTCTCGAAAACTATTGGATATTGAATAAGAGTAATGGCCTAAATTGTTAGAGAATAGTTAAAACCTCTTAGAGAGGTTAGATATCGATAGAGTTTGGTATCTAGAGTACTATGATAGGAAATCACTACGAAATAGATTAGGCCTTGAAGAAAATCACAGAGAATGGAAACCTCACTAAAAAATTCTTCAAATGGTAGAAGATTCTTGAAGTCAACAAATGTTGGAAATTGAAAGAAAAGATAATATTTTATTTCTGCAAGATAATTACACATTTAATGTGTTGTTTATAATGGATATGAAATCCATGTTTTCTTATTGAGAGAAACTTCATTTTGGATCGAATCTAGATGATACTACTATGTATAAGTAGTTTGTTGGTCTCTTAAAGTACTTAGAAGACCTGTTTATTTTATGTTTGCTACTATGCATATGTTTGAATACCTTGGAGGTGTTAAGGAAATGTAACTGCAGGAGATATTATATTTTGTATTATTATTGTTATTACCCTTATGTAGATGTTGTTCCTTTGATTAGGGATGTCATTGATGTAATTGGTCATGTAAAGTATCGAGGTAAAATCTTTGTTGTAAGTTGGGTCAGTAATACCCCCAAAAGTATTATTAAAATGTATTTTTGAGTATTCTAAGCCAAGTGGGCATTATCATCAAGGAGAAGTTGACCCAGTTGGGTTCTTAGGCCTCTCAAATGATTAGTATAAATAAGACATGCACTTACCCCATTTGGGAAAGCATAAAACTCAAGCAGTTGCGCTAGAGAGAGGAGTATTCCATCTAGGAGAGAGGAAGTAGTCTAGGATTATTCTTGTGGTCAAGTGAGTCTTGTTATTTGGGTCTTACACTGTACTTTGTTGAAGTCTATATCGAGGAAGTTTTGATGGGTTTTCTTCCCCATGAGAGTTTCCCAGGATAAATATCTGTGTTCTTTTGTGTGTCTATGCTTGTCTTGTTGGGTATATGTTATATTCTTTGCATGTGCGTATGGAGGGGAGGTGTGCATGTCAGCGCTGCAACTTGGATATTTATAGAATTTATGGCTATTTATAGCTATTTGTGGCTATTTTTAGAATTTGTCTAAAAATATGTAACTTAATCCCGATTAAGGGATTGGAGTCTTTTTCTAATCTGGGTTAACGGATTAGGGTATTTGGATGTTGCTGAATACCTATATTTTGCATTTGTGAGGATAATGAAGAGAAAATAGGAGGTGTGGCTCCAAGGTTTTCTGGTTTTCCCGGTTAAGGGTTTCCATGGTAAATCTCTGTGTTTATGTGTGAATTATGTGTTGCGATCTCTATTTTTCTTAAAATAATATGTATGCTTTGCTTCTCTACATAGGTTTAAAACTTACATGTCGTATCAAAGCTAGATTTTGGAATTAGGGGGACACCTTTGTTGCTAAGGATTCCACGTGATTGATAGATCTCGGATCTGTGATAAACCTGGCTTCAGTGGGAGCTTTACAGTGTTGATTTGTGCATTGAAAGAGAATGGCGAGCACTTCAAGAATTGAGATCGAGAAATTTAACAGCTAGAATTTTGAGCTATGGAAGCTCAAAATGGAGGATCTTCTAGTAGATTGAGAACAGTGGATTGTTGTGGATCCAAGTACGAAATCCACTACAATGTCACAAGATGATTGGGATAAATTAGAAAGAAGGGCGAGGAGTTCAATACAAATGTGCTTAAATGTGCTTATCAGACTCTATGTTGTTGAACGTATCTGGTGAAGATAGTGCAGTAAAGCTATGGGAAAAACTAGGAAGTTTGTATCAATCAAAATGTTAGTTTTTCAACATTTAGCTAGCATATCATTAGGATCTTTAACTGAGAGAACAACAAGCACAACAATTAAACACAAGAGACAATGAACACATTGTTTTTCCTCGAGGAAACCATAAATGGAGAAAACCCCTCAACTTCTTCTGAGATAGAATTAGCACCAAAGTGAAACCCAAAAACAGTAAGACAATATCTTGACAGCAGCAAGACCTTTCCTCTAGCCCCAGTGACTTTCTCTTCCTCAACTATGCACTACACTTGAGTGTGTATGAGTTGTGTGCTAAATAGAGAGTCCAACTCTCTATTTATACTAATCTTGACATGACTAAAACCCTACCAGGGCCGACCTCTACTAGGAGAGCCTAATAACCCTAGTGCCCTAAAACTGCAGAGACTTTAACCCTTAGACAATCGAAGGGTTACCCACTATGACTTGACATGACTTGTTTACATTGTTGATTCTCCTGATCGAAATATTGGGGCATGACAACATGACTAAATTACATTATAGATACATCCTGGAATAAACATCCGGTTACAATACATAAGATACGTAGATGAATACATTCCAAAGTTACAAATACATCAACACTCCCTCTTAACTAGGAAGGTATTATTTCGACACAATTTTCAGCACTGGTCTTCTTCTCTGGATCATCTGCATCTTCAAGTCATCTTCATATTTGGATCTAGATCATCACCTCAATCTGGATCATCACTGGACATCATCACTAGATCTGGATCATCCCTCGATCTGGATCATCAATACTGAATCTTCACGGGTGCTATCTCATGATTCTTCTCGTCATAGGAAGTTCTATAGAGATAGCCCTTTTTCATGCTGGATGTATGCCTATCCATCATGTAGGTCTTCTCCCATCACTTACATCTGATCATGTAGGAACTAACCTATAATCATATCAGAAAGGCATGCCCAGCACTCACATCTGACCATGTGGTAACCAATCCCATAACGCTGTCAGAAAGGCCCAGCACTCACATCTGGCACATACGAGGAACCAATCCATAATTTATGTCTAGAAAGGATCTGCACTTATATCTAGCACGTATGAGGAACCAATCCAACATGTATGTCCAGAAAGGCTCTGCACTTACATCTGGAACATGCGAGGAACCAATCCAACATGCACATCGAGAAGGGCCCTGCACTTACATCTGAAACATGCGAGGAACCAATCCAACATGTATGTTCAAAAGGGCATGCACTCACATTTGACCTGGTAGGAACCAAGTCCTACACCCTTGCCAGAATGGTCCCCAATCCCAGACTGAGCTACCTGGTAACTGACCAGGTGCCTCCATTCCCAGAATGGCAGTTGCCCTTACATCTGTCCTACTCGACATAATGGCCAATACTCACATCTGACATGGGAGGAACCTAATCCTTTAGCCATGATAGAATGGTTCAGCCCTTATATCTAACCTACTCATCATAATGGATCTATCAGTCCCAGACTGAGTGTTCCTAGTAATTGACTAGGTGCCTCCATTCCCAGAATGGCAATCAACACTCATATCTGACATGGAAGGAACCAATCCTCTCACCATGATAGAATGGCTCAGCCCTTACATCTGACCATGGAAGGAACAAATCCTCTCACCATGTCAGAATGGCTATGGGACTCATCACTTTCCCTTGGAGGAAACCTCGATCTAGAGAACACCAAGCTTCTCCCTGAAGTACTTGAACTTCATCCTAGCCAATGACTTTGTCAATACATCAGCTATCTATTCCTCCGTCACAACATATTGGAGATTCACTGCTCCCCTCTGCACCATATCCCTGATATAGTGATACTTGATCTCGATATGCTTCGACTTGTCATGGAACACTGGATTCTCTGACAACTTCACGCAACTCTGGTTGTCACAATGTATACAACTAGCATCCATCTGGAGATCAAATAAATCAGACAGTAGCTTCCATAGCCATACTACCTCACAACTAGCTAAAGAAGCTGCGACATACTCTGCTTCAGCTGTACTTAGTGCCACATGGGATTGCTTCCTGCTAAACCAAGAGATTACTCCTGATCCCATACTGAAGCAACACCTTGAAGTGCTCTTCCTATCGATGGCACTGCCTGCCCAATATGAATCAACATAACCCTCTAGGTTAATCTTCTGATTCGCATCATACTTGAGCCCATAATCAATTTTACCCCTTAGGTACCTCAGAATATGCTTTGCAACAATCGAGTGAACATTTCTTGGATTTGTCAAGAACTGGCTCAAGGTGTTCACAACAAAGAAAATGTCTGGTCTCGTGTTCATAAGATACATCAAGGACCCAATCATCTGATGATACATCATAGCATCAATCGTCTCTAATGAATTATCACTCAACAGCTTCAGGTTCTATGCCGTAGGTGTGGCCATAGCCTTGCAATCCATCATCCCAAACCTCTTCAGGATCTCTACTACATACTTCCCTTGTCCGAGGGAGATGCCATCCGTATTCTGCCACACCTCCATGCCTAGAAAGTAATGCATCATACCCAAGTCCTTCATTTCGAACTCGGCAGCAAGCTTTCTCTTCGTATCAGCAATCAACCCATCCATACTTGTGACAAACAGATCATCTACATACAGTAGAAGCATCACTGGGTTGCAATCTTCAACCTTGTAGTAAAGGTTGGAATCTGCTTTACTCTTGGTAAAGCCCATACTAGATAGAAAGATGTCAATTCTACCGTACCATGTCCTGATGTTCCTGTTTCAAACCATATAGGGATTTCTTCAATATGCACACATGCGAATCTTTGTCATGTGTCTCAAAACTGAGTGGTTGTTTGACATACACTTCTTCTTCTACTACACCATTCAAGAAAGCAGTCTTGACATCCATTTGGTGTATCTCCCATTTCATTACTGTAGCCAAAGCAAGTACTGACCTGATGGAAGTGTATCTGGCTACAGGAGCAAATGTTTCTTCATAATCTATTCCTTCCTTCTGTGAGAAGCCACGAGCCACAAACCTTGCCTTATATTTCTCTATGCTATCGTCTGCAGCATGCTTGATCTTGTAGATCCATTTGGAAGTTACAATTGACTTCCCTTCTGGTCTTGGGACAACATCCCAAACATCGTTCTTCATGATTGATTGATATTCTTTGATCATCGCATCCTTCCATTCTTTCCGCTCTACCACCTCTTCATAATTGTAAGGTTCTTCTTTGATAAAGTCACATAGTAAAGCTACATATCTCGAGCAAGATTTGGTTCTCTTTCTTTCTCTGTGATTTTATTCTGGAGCCCCATATCTTTCCGTACCTTGGATAATTTCTCGAACCCAAGTAGGTTTCCTCTTGTGAGGATTCTTCTCCTAAGGTGGATCTACAGGTCTTTGTGGTTCTTCAAATTCTTGATCTTCTTCTTGAATTTCTTCATTCATGATTGTATCATGAATTCTGGGAGCTTTGGATTCTATAGGTTCTTCAGCAGGTCTCTTTCTGGATTTATTGTAAGCTGTGTCTTCGTTAAATGTTACATCCCTGTTGATGTCAATCTTCTTGTATCCTGGGAAGTATATTCTGTAAGCCTTCAATCTTTCAGAGTATCCCACAAATATACCCTTCTTTCCTGAAGGATCTAATTTTGTTCTCTTCTCTTTTGGTATGTGTATGTACATTGGATAGCTGAATATTCTGAGATGGCTGAATTTTGGTCTCTTGCTAGAGAAGACTTCTTCAGGAGTCTTATTTTTGAGTACTCTGTGTAGACATTAGAGGAAATTTGGGGTCTAAAATGGGCCTTATAAGAAAACGTGCCAAAATAAGTTTTTGTGAGTTGGAATTCAAGAACCAATAGAATTTCAATAAAATAAGTCAACCATAATGGTTGAATTGGCATATTTGTCATTAAAAAAAACTACTTTTTTTGTTCGTATTTTCGACATATCTCATTGTGTTTTTACTCAAATTTCGATCGGGAGAGCTCATTGGATGCGGAATTTGATTCTGCATCCAACGAGTACCCACACTGCATACTTTTGATGGACCCCGCTAACCCAAAAACAAGAAATACCTGAAAAAACATGATGATGACATCATCATCACGTTTTCTTAGGTATTTATTATTTTTGGGGTAGCGAGGTCCCTCAAAAGTATGCAGTGTGGGTACTCGTTGGATGCGGAATCAAATTCCACATCCAACGAGCTCTCTCGATCGAAATTTGAGTAAAAACACAGGGAGATATTTCGAAAATACGAACACAAAAAGTAGTTTTTTTCTTTCTTCCTCCAAAATTAATTAATATTATTTTATTATTTTAACCATTATTTTATTATTTTAACTATTATTTTATTATTTTCCTTAGGAGGCCCATTTTAGACCCCAAAATTCCTCTAATGGTATGGTTCTATACATACACTGTTGTTCTAGCTGCTTCGGCCCATAGATGCATAGGAAGATCCTGATCATGAAGCATTGCTCTTGCAGCGTCCATTATAGTTATATTCTTCCTTTCTACAACTCCATTCTGTTGTGGATTGTAAGGAGTGGACAACTCCCTCTTAATCCCTGATCCTTTGCATAAGTCTTTGAATTCATTTGATGTGAATTCTCCACCATTATCTGATCAAAAGGTCTTGATCTTCTTTTCTGTGTGGTTCTCGATCAAGGCTTTGAATTCCTTGAACTTGCTGAACACTTCATCTTTGTTCTTCATGAAGTAAATCCATGTCTTCCTATAAAATTCATCAATAAAAGAAACATAGTATACATACCTGCTTAGTGAACTTGATGAAATTGGACCGCAGACATTGGAGTGGATGATTTCCAAGATTCCTTTTGCTTTGCTTTTGCTACTTGGAAATGTCTTCTTTGTATTCTTCCCTTTCGCACATCCTTTACAGACCCCTTCATGTTTTGCTTAGATTTCTGGAAGACCTTCAATAGCTTTTCTTGCAAGTGGTAGTGCTCTGTAATGCACATGTGCAAGCCTTCTATGCCATAGTTCATTTGGCTCTACTGTGTCATGGACCATAGCTTGTTCTGAATGGCCCTTTAGTTTGTATAAACCTCCTTCTTGTTCTCCAATCACTATTGCATCGTCAATAGTCTTTCCTCTTGGCCACATAATGACTTGACCATCAATGAATGCAACTCTCATTCCTTTTGCATCCAATGCCGATATGGATAGAAGATTATTCTTTAATCCTGGTACAAATAGAACATCCTTCATTTTTATAGACTTTCCAGAGTCTAGCTTGTGGGAGGATTCACCACTACCTTTTATTGGATATTGGTAATCATCTCCTAGCTTCACCTTATGGGGTGATTTATGTTCGGATAGTTTCTCAAAGGATTCCTTGAAGCCTGTCATCTACATGGAAGCCCCACTGTCAATAAGCCAATATTTGCTCCCATGTGTGACAGTTCTCGTGAGAGCAAAAATCAGAACATATTCATCTTCACTTGAAGAATATTCACTTTCTTGCTTTACTCTCTTCCTTGGAGGATCATCATCCTTAGCAATGTGAGCATGATGTTTTCTTTTGGAGTTCTTCTTCTTCTTGGACCCATTCTTATTCATAGGACAATGTCTAGCAAAGTGCCCTATTTCATCACATGTATAACATCTGAGTTTAGATGAACCTTTTTGATGAGAATGCTTACCTAGGTGATGATGCTTTTCCCCTCTTCCTTTCTTTGAATGTACTGTGAGAGATTGATCTTCATTTCCCATCTTTTCTTCTCAAGATGCTATCCGAGCTTCTTCTTGAGAACATTCTTCCCACAGTCTGCTGAACTTGACCAAGTTCTCCCTAGCACAAATTCCTTGGATGAAAGAATCCCATGACCTAGGAAGGCCATTCAATGTTGTCATCACAATCTCTGCATTCTCCGCTTCTTCATCTACAGCTTCTAGTTGTTCTTTGATTTGGGAGACCCTTGTAAAGTATGACTGGATGGTCTCCTCATTCTAGATCTTGACATTCTTCAACTGGTTCCTTAGATTCATCTTCTGATTGATGTTCTTTCCTTCAAACAGTTTGGTTAGGGCATCAAACATAGCTTTAGGTGTCTTGAGAGAGGACACTTGTGGTATAAGGTGATCCTTGATAGAATCAGCAATGATCCTCTTTGCCATAACCAACTTCTTCTTATGTAAGGCATTGGCCTCATCTCCCTCTGGAACTGGAACCTCCTCTTGGATATAGGAGTCCAACTCATTTTCTTCCAGGACCAGGGAGATCCTATACTTCCAAGCTCGGAAGTTATCAGCTCCCTCAAGATTTTCATCAAGCTTGGTATGATGAGACATATTAAACTGAGAACCTCAAATGGAAATACAAAATATTTTAGATCTTACCAGGTCAAGATTTCGGATCTGAAACTTGAGCTGAAATCCTGTGGAGTTGGTTCAGGAGCAAATTAGGGTTTTGCTTTTTCGGAGTTATGTCCACCCAAATGCCTTGAAATTTGTCCCTAACTTTGATTTTGGGGAGGAGATCAATCCAAGCATGGGCTCACTGAAAAATTCCTCTTTTGTGAAAAGCCCTAATTTTCAGTAGTAGTGATAGGTCCAAAACTAAAAAACCTTAGAATTGGATTCTGCTTCGATAGAAAGATGCGCCCTAAGGAGGAGAGTTATTCCACCTTACTTTTGCTGAAAATCTGTGGAGAGAGATCCACAAACTAGGAAGCCCTAGTTCCCGCAGCTGCATAGTGTCTTCTTCTCAGGTTAGCTCTGATACCATGTTAGTTTTTCAACATTTAGCTAGCATATCATTAGGATCTTTAACTTAGAGAACAACAAGCACAACAATTAAACGCAAGAGACAATGAACACATTGTTTTTCCTCAGGGAAACCATAAATGGAGAAAACCCCGCAACTTCCTCTGAGATAAAATTAGCACCAAAGTGAAACCCAAAAATAGAAAGACAATCTCCCGACAGAAGCAAGCCCTTTCCTCTAGCCCCAGTGACTTTCTCTTCCTCAAATATGCACTACACTTGAGTGTGTATGAGTTGTGTGCTAAATAGAGAGTCCAGCTCTCTATTTATACTAATCCCGACATGACTAAAACCCTACCAGGGCCAACCTCTACTAGGAGAGTCTAAAAACCCTAGTGCCCTGGAACTGCGGGGACTTTAACCCTTAGACAATCGGAGGGTTACCCACTATGACTTGACATGACTTGTTTACATTATTGATTCTCCCGATCGGAACATCGAGGCATGACAACATGACTCAATTACATTATAGATACATCTCAGAATAAACATCGGGTTACAATACATAAGATACATAGATGAATACATTCCGAAGTTACAAATACATCAACGGCACTTCAAGAATGGAGATCGAGAAATTTAACGGCCAGAATTTCGAGCTATGGAAGCTCAAAATGGAGGATCTTCTAGTAGATCGGGAACAGTGGATTGTTGTGGATCCAAGTATGAAACCCGCTACAATGTCACAAGATGATTGGGATAAATTAGAAAGAAGGGTGAGGAGTTCAATACGATTGTGCTTATCAAACTCTATGTTGTTGAATGTATCTGGTGAAGATAGTGCAATAAAGCTATGGGAAAAACGAGGGAGTTTGTATCAATCAAAATCCCTTGTGAACAAGTTGTTTCTGCAAAAGAAGTGGTTTCACCTCTGAATGGATGAGAATGACACTATAACAGAGCATTTGAATGTCTACAATACTCTGGTAAGTCAGATAACCTCTGTTGGTATTAAAATGGCTGAAGAAGATAAATGTATTACATTATTGTTTTCTTTTCCAGATTCATGGGACAACATAATTGTTGCAATAGGTAGTGCTATCCAGGCGACCTTAAAATTTGATGAAATCGTATCATCCCTACTATCAAAAGAGATGAGGCAGAAAACCATGGATAATCATAGCATGGATTCCTTGTCTGTAATAGGTCGCCCCCAAGAGAGAAACATAAATAAAGGATGCGGGGGGAGATCGAAGTCTAATGGTAGATCTAAATCGCTTGGAAAAGGAATAAGGAAGTGTTGGGAATGAGGTAAAGCTGGGAACTATAAAATGGATTGCAGCTCTAAGAATGTTGAGAAAGAAAAGGGATATGAGGATACCCCTTCCACAGAGGCGAATAACTCCTCAGAAGAAGGAGGGGATGTATACCTAGATTCCATGGGTAATCCTTCAGAATGTGATATATGGTTGATTGACTCAGGTGCGTCATGTCATATGACCCGTCATAGGGAGTGGTTCTGTGAATATGAAAAATACAATGGAGTAGATGTGTACTTGGGAGATAATTCACCAGCCAATATCATTGGATGTGGTAGAGTCAACCTAAAACTGAAGGATGGAAGGATTAGAACTCTGCCTAGAGTGCTACACATTCCAAATCTAGAAAAAAACTTGATATATGTCGAAAAGATTGATGTTGCAGGTGTAAAGACTGTGTGTGGAGATGGTGGTTGCAAAATGGTTCGAGGATCAATGGTATTGATGAGAGGAGTTCGGTATGGAACTCTGTACAAACTATTGGGAAAAACCATGATTGATGAATGTAACAATTTTGTTGTGCTTGAGGAAGGAGGTAAAGATGAAAAAACCCTGACTGCATCAGGAGGAAAAACAATGATACGGCATCAAAGATTGGGGCATATAGGAGAAAAGGGACTTTGAGCATTAAAAGGTAAAGGTATGGTTGAAGGTATGACTGATTGCACTTTGGATTTTGATTTCTGTGAACATTGCATATATGGAAAACAAAATCGAGTAAGATTTGCATCTGGTGCTACAAGAGCAAAGGGAATTCTAGAATTAATACATAGTGATGTGTTTGGACTTGTTCTTGTTCCATCATTAGGAAAATATGTGTGTTATGTTTCATTAATAGATGATTTCACAAGGAACATATGTATTTATTTCCTTCGAAATAAATATGAAGTATTTTCCAAGTTTAAAGAATTTAAGGCTCTTGTAGAAAATCAGTCAAAAAAGAAAATAAATGTGTTGAGGACAAATAATGGTGGAGAGTTTTGTGGGAATAAATTCAACGAATTTTGTAAGAATTGCGATACAAAAAGGAAAAATACTACTCCATACACACATCAACAGAATGGAGTTGCTGAGAGTATGAATATGACGTTGATGGAAAAGGCAAGGAGCATGCTAAGCAGTGTTGGGATAGGACAAGAATTCTAGGCAGAAGCAGTGGAGACAACATGTTACTTGGTAAACCGATCACCCACATCAACATTGATTGATAAAACTCCAAAAGAGGTATGGACTGGTAAGAAACCCTATATTAAGCATCTGAAAGTTTTTGGTTGTGATGATTATGTACATGTTCCAAAGGAGAAAAGGAGCAAGTTGGATAACAAAGCTGAGAAGTGTATCTTTATTGGCTATAAAGATGGTATGAAAGGGTATAAGCTTTGGAATAGTATAACTAAGAATATTGTTTACAGTCGAGATGTTGTGTTGCGAGAGGTCAAAGAAATTACAAGACAGGAAGTGAATCCAATGGAAAAGGAACCAAACAAAATAGAGTTTAAGTTAGAAGGTGAAGAATCTGACTCAATAGAAGAAGGTGAATAAGAAGAAGAAGAACCTCATACTCCAGTTTTGAGGAGATCATCTCGAGAAATAAGGCAACTAGAAAAGTATTCCCCTCCTGATTTTCACTCTCATTTTGCTATGTCTATTACTGATGATAATCCTAGAAATGTGAAGGAAGTTGTTGATTCAGAGGATAGTGATCTCTGGAAAAAGGCCATGGCTGAAGAAATGGATTCCTTGGACAAAAATGAAGCTTGGAATCTAGTCGAGTTACTAGCTGGAAGAAAATCCGTTGGGAGAAAATGGCTATTTAAAAAGAAGTTGAATGCAAAAGGTAAAGTGGATAAGTATAAATCCTGCTTGGTAGCAAAGGGATATTCTCAGGTAGAGGGGATTGATTTTGGTGAAATATTTTCTCCAATTGCAAAATTTAATTCTATTAGATTTCTTCTTTCTATTGTTGTTGCTTTTCTTTAAGTAGAGCACATGGATGTGAAGACAATGTTCTTACATGGGGATCTGGAAGAAGAAATATACATGAAACAAGCAGAAGGGTTCATAGTAAAGGGAAAGAATGAGTTGGTATGTAAACTAAATAAGTCCCTTTATGGTCTAAAGAAATCTCCAAGGATGTGGTACCAAAAGTTTGACACATACATACTTGGATTAGGGTTTTTGAGAAGCAAAGCGGATCACTGTGTATATTCCAAACAGGTTGGTGATCACTTCATTAACATAGTTCTGTATGTTGATAACATGTTGCTGATTGGAAACAAAAAATATGTTATAAAGGAGGTAAAGTCTCAAATGTCCTCCAAGTTTGATATGAAAGATCTCGATGCTGCAAACTTCATTCTGGGAATGGAGATAAGAAGAGATCGTGCTAACAAAATGATCAGTTTAAATAAAAGAAAATATGTTGAGACGGTGCTACAGAGATTTAACATGCAAGAAAGTAATCCAGTCAAGGTTCCTATTCCTGTAGGTGTAGCGTTATCTGCAGAGCAGTGTCCCAAGACACAAGAAGAAGAAGAAGACATGTCACGAGTTCCATATGCCAGTGCAGTTGGTAGTTTGATGTATGCAATGGTCTTTACAAGACTAAGCATTGCTCATGTAATGGGAGTTTTGAGCAGATATATGTCAAAACCAGGAAAGGAGAATTGGACAGCTGTAAAGAGGGTCTTCAGAGATTTGCGAGGCACCACATATTATGCAATCTTTTACCAAGGAAGACCTGGACTAGACATAGTAATAAATGTCCATGGATTTGTTGATGTGGATTGGTGTTATTGACCCAAATGGCACTTCTTTGTCCGAGTACTGACAATTCATTATGTTGGTACACAAAAGGACATTTCAGGATTGAAGTTTGCCTAAACACTATAGATGGGCATGACATGAGATGCATTTACCTCTTAACCAGCTTGCTACATTATTTTTCTAAGTGTGGATTGGCATATGCGACTATGTCCATTGAAACTCACATACATACGCGACTATCCTCATTGAAAACTCACGTATGGTACGCGACTATTCCCATTGCAACCCGCGTACATATCTATACATGGGTTTCCCTTAGAGAAACTCGCGTGTCATACGTGGGTTGCCAGTATCAATAGTCGCGTACACATCCATTCGAAATTAAAAAAATAAATCATGATTAATGGAGATTAGTTGATCCCTAATCATTAACCATCTCAACTGTCTCAACCTCCTCAACCTTTGAAACTGCTCTATTTCCCGCAGTATAAATAGAGGCCTTGGGGAGGGCATTAAGGGAATGAATTTTGGAGAGCAAAGTTATGCTGGTGGTATATCTTCAGAAGTCTTGGAGAAGCAGAACTCAAATTCCTTTGGTTGTAGAGGAGTCCTTGTCTCAGGCGTTGGGTTGTACACTTATCTCATTCACTGATTGTTAATAAAGATAATTCTTCTTCCAACTTTGTGTTGAGTCTCTTTCATGTATTAGGGTTTGATGGATGTAGTATGTAAAAGGACTGGCTCTGTATAGGTTCCAATGATGAGAAGAATCAAGAAATAGCAGCCCTGATGATGACCCAATGATGATCCAGATCAAGTGATGATGATCTAGATCCAGTGATGATGATCCAGAACAAGTGGTGATCCAGATCCAGTGATGATGTCCAGTGATGATCCAGATATAGTGATGATCCAAATCCAGTGATGATTTCCGGTGATGATCCAGATCGAGTGATGATCCAGATCCAGTGATGATCCAGATCGAGTGATGATCCAGATACGAAGATGAAGATGAATTGAAGAAAAAAAAACATGACTTGAAAATAAAGATGAATTGAAGATGAAGATGACTTGAAGACGAAGATGACTTGATGATGATCCAGATGATACAGTGAAGAAGACTTGTGCTGATATATTGTGTCGAAAGAATACCTTCCTAGTTAAGAGGGAGTGTTGATGTATTTGTAACTTCGGAATGTATTCATCCATATTTCTTATGTATTGTAACCCGATGTTTATTCCAGGATGTATTGTAATGTATTTGAGTCATGTCATACCCCGATGTTTATTCCGGGAAGTTTCTATAATGAGAAAGTCATGTCAAGTCATTGTGGGTAACCCTCCTATTGGTCAAGGGTTAAAGTCCCCACAGTTGTGGGGCCCTTGGGTTATTAGACTATCCTAGTGAATTCGACCCTAGGTGATTCATTGTAAGTCAGGGAAATAGTCCCCACCATTGTGTTACCCTCCTATTAGTTGGAGGAGGAAAAGTCCCCACAAGTGGTGGGGCACTAGGGTTATTAGACACTCCTGGAGATGTCGGCTCTAGTAAGTAATTGTTAAGTGAGGCCGACATGTTGGAGTGGGTTCCAAGTGAACAAAAGAATATAAATAGAGAGTGAGAGCCTCTCTATTCATCATACTCATACACACACACTCACTCATTGGGGTGCATGAGTGAGAGAGGAGAAGCTCTCTCAGTGTGAGAGAGAAAGACTGCTGCTGTCAAAGATCATCTTACTGTTTTCCGGTTTTACTTTTGGTGCTGATTCTATCTCTGAGGAAGTTGTGGAGTTTTCACCATTTATGGTTTCCCCGAGGATAAACACTGTGTTCATTGTCTCTTGTGTTTGATTGTTGTGCTTGTTATTCTCTCAGTTAAAGATCCTAATGTTATGCTAGCTTAATGATAAAAATCCAACAAGAGGATATTACACCATTAGGTTTTTTTCTGGTTGACTTATGATCTGTCTGAATCCTACACTTCACATTGTGAGGGTTTCTTCGACTGATGGTGTAGCCGAGCTGAGAGCTCATGGCCGCCATGGCTCTGCGTTGACCTCCAATATGGAAGCATTTTCCTCCAAAACTCTTGCTAGATTTGTAGGGAAACATACTGTTTTTTTTAGAAACTTATAGACTGTTGTGGAAGCTCTTGTGCATCGAGGCTGGTTTCTACCGCCGACTTGAGAAATTGTGAGTGTTGTTTAAGAAAAATACAGTGGAAAGAAGTTTTAAATTAAGAGTTGTTTTTGTTTCTTGTTGGAGTACTCACTTTGCATGGTGTTCGTTCACTTCAATCATGGTTCAGGGTTTCGAAGCACTCTGTGCTCACACGGTTTTTGGGATTCTTGTTCTAAGGTGCCATCGAGCTAGGCTCCAGTGGCTTCACTTCCATGACTTCTCCAACACAAGCTTTTACCAGGTAACGAATCGTCAAAGATTACAGATTAATAAATTTATGGTTTTCCATTATATTTTTAAGGTTACAACTTATAATGTTACAATGTGAGGTCTCTCTGCAAGCTAGAATTTGAAGCTGCAAACTCATATTTCCTCCATCTTCAGCCACGCACTCCCTGGTAATCCCTGGTGACATCTGAGGGTTTTTATCTACACTTAAGTTATGGTGGAAAGTAAATGGAAGCTTCGCCGTGCTAGTTATTGGCTCGGCCATGGTTTATTGTTATGTTATTGCTCCTTGCTTTTTTTTTATAATATTTTAAAGCCCTAGAGGCTATTGTAAGAAATGATAAGGCTGTTGCAGCCACGATTTAAGGATTTTTGGTTGAGGCTTCACGGTCAGGAAATATGTAAAAGAATATTTATAGACTCGGATTTAAGCCGTGACATTGTTATTCAACCACTGGGTGGTGACTTGAAGATTTAAGTGGTTTTTGTAGAAAAAGAAAAGATAGTACATTTAGCATTTCTTTTAAACAAATAAAGGGTTTTACTTGCTGTGAATTATAATTGTAATAATTTTGGTTTACAACTTCTATTTAGACTTGAATAAGTCATTTTGATTAGGCTTAAGACTCAACAGATGTTATAAAAGGCCATAGGCCACTATGCTTATTACATTTCGTCTCTGTTTAGTTTTGTTTACAGTATTATTTTTAATTTATATTTACATTTAGGTATAAATGGTTTATGGTAATTTTTACTATTTACTTTGTACAGAGTTATTGGGTGAATAAAATATTATGTTCTCTTAAAATATTATTATTGGATAATCTACAGCTCTGTAATTAAATGGTTTTTCAGATATAATTTTAGCTCTGTGATTATTTTGTTTTTAGTAACAATTATTTATTGTTGTTATTAAGTTTAAAAAAACTCTATTAGTTTTTTATATTATGAAAAAGATTGTAATAGTTTATTTTAGAGATGAATCCTATCTCTTGTAAACCCTAGATGGTTCTTGAGGGTTGCAGTAATAACACCTATGCTTATAGTAAACAGATTTTAATTGCAAGACTGAATAAATAGTTATAATGACCTATGAAAATAATAACTAGGTTAAACCCTAAGTAAAAATTTTACTGTTCCTATATTTGTTTATTTAAATTTATTTATTGTATTTATAATAAGTGTTAATACTAGTGTTTAATTCTATAAATATTATAATCACTAGTGGTTATTATACAATCTACTCTTTCCTGTAATTAGATAATGCAGATACTTTCAAAAGAAAGAGCAAGTACAGCTAGATTTCTGTAAATAAATTACGTAAAACTATAGAAGTAAGTATTTACATTTACATTCAGAGTTAATAAACAAACCTACTTATCTAAACTAAGCAAACCTATTGTACTAGAGTACTTCCTTGTAAAAGGCGTGGAAAAATACAGTTTGGTAATTTTTCTATTCACCTTTCACTTAGCAAAATCTCTATTGTTTAATCATAATCTGCTAATTACTAATTTTATCAATAAAACAAATGCTCTTTATTCTTCATTAACCCTAATAAAATAACAATATTCATATCTTGATAAAATTTTAATATTTTTTTCTGAAATAGTAGATAAACTATAATTAAACCTGAATAAGTAGAACCTGTCAAATGGATGAGATGACAATAGCTTAAGGAGGCTGTTCCTCCCAACCAACTCCTGGAGAAAGCTTAGTCTGCAATTTCTCAGGACCCCTGAGCATGTCTCCTGGTCCTCCTAGTAGAGTACTGGGTGAGAGATGTAATTTTTGAGATCCTCTGCAACTTTACTGGATGTACAACATTAACTCAGCCCTGCTTACAGCAGTAAGAACTTCAGCTTAGAATAGCTGCACAAGTTCAATCTTCAGTACTTAACCCCTCAAACTCACTTCAACAAGTCCCCTCCATCGAATTTCTCATGTTCACTTCATTCACTCAGAATGATCACAATTCTAGAATGTGCAACCTCAGTTGTCTTCAATGGGAAGTTTTATATCAAATTCCTAGGTCTTCTAGGTCAGTTTTTACTTAATGAGCCACCTACTCCTATTCCACTTTCTTGGGGAATCATGACCACAATTATAGGGAAGTTGCCACCTGCAACAGTTAGCAGTAGTTTGAGGATGCTGCCACTTGTCAGTATACTCTCCACCCAGTCTCCTCCACCAAGTGACCAGTAAACACTCATTTAACATTTTCCCTAAGCTGTTGTCTCATCATTTATTTATTTATGAATAAAATATTCTGCAATACATTAAATTATCCTTGACCCCACTTGGTCATCAATTACAAACTTTATCATAAAATATAACATAATGTTCCTCAATGACATTAATGTTTTTTGCAAATTGGGGCATCTGACATATTTAATCCTTTGACATTGGATACTTTGACATCAATGACAATGCATGTTCAACACACTTGATCTACTCATTTCTCTTTTCTAACTTCCTTACATATTGATGATGTGTTGGGACCCTCTCTTGTTGATTTAATATTCAATCCCACACATGATCTACTCACTCACTCTATATCTCCTGACCTATCTAGTACCAAGTCACCAACCTCGATTTCAATGTCTCTTTTGCTTTGGGTCCCTAGTTTCCTTTTCCTCTTGGATCATGGTTTCCAACACCTAGTCACTGCATCAGTTTTTCTTAAGCTATTCTAAGAGTCTTTTGATGGATTTTGAAGCTCTAGGATAATCATTTGACGGATTAAGTAAAGAATTACAAAATATTTTGAAAACTCCTAGAGGATTATGAGTCCTAGACCATTTTAAGTGATAATTATTGTTATCCAATGTCAATGGTCAAAACACTAAGAACCATTTACTTATTTCATGTTTCTATCAATTGTTACTAATATGTTTTTCTTATTGTACTACTTATATCAAATAGAGATACATGAACTTGTGTTCTTATAGATAATATGTATAATTCATGTATGTCTCTAAATCATTCACTAAATTCTGCAAGAAAAAAAAATAGTAAAGGAGTATCCTACCAAGGACATTTATAGGGATTTTTCAAAGGATTATTTCATAGGATTCTTTGTTATACATTATTAGAGAATTAGATAGGGAGAATGTGTCCACTCTTCATATGGAAATGGACTAGAAGGATGAGAACCTTCCACTTAATGATTTACTTTTGTCAAAGGTTTTGAAAAATCAAGTTTTTTACAAAAGAAAGCCTTACATGAGTCATGGGATCACATTGTTTCCAAATTGATATCTTCCTAATGTACAATTATTTCACTATATGCAGGAAGTAAATCTCTTCAATCTTTTACTAGGTCACCAAATAGAGCAATTATTTCTATTATGGAGATAGTACATCAAGAACTATTGATCAATACTTTATATCATGAATTTCCTATAAAGAAAGTTATTTGTATTGACATTTTTAAATATATTATTTCATTATATTTTCTTTTTAAGGTTGCTTATGTTGAGTAACCTTTTCACATTCCTTATATTTTAGATTTATATATAGAGTACACTTGGGAATCGTCCAATAAAAGCATATATGATGAAGACATTAAGATTGATGGGGAAGCTACAAATAATTACCAAATAGATACACAGGTAGAGTCAAGAAGACATTAAGTTCATTATCTATATTTGCATTAATGTTTTCTAATTATTGATGACACTGATATATTTTCAAACGATGAAAAATAAAAGCACATTTTCTAATTTGTAGGTTAATATGATTCGATTGTTTTTGGACATTTTTGGATTCTCCAAAGCAAGAGAAAGGATCAAGGAGCTCCCTAGATATTATACAACTGAGCATGTAGTTGCGACCCTTGGAGAATATTGAACCAGGTAGGGAATTGGGAACAAAACAAATAGCTCTAGCACTATTAGTCTCCAATCAATTGTTCTAGATTCATTGACAAGTTGGAGAAAATGATTTTTTTCTACCCTTTGGCAAAACAAACAAATTTACTATGGAATATATGAAATGCATTCTTTTTGTGCATCTTCTCATACAAAATTTGTATTGATATTTGAAATAGAAGGTTTTTTTATTTTATTAGAAATCCTTTCAAAAAGGAAAGAGAATGAATGAAAGTAGTGATGAATACTTATAATTTAAGTTAGAGGGAAAATTATATAAATCATGAGCAAATGCGATACTATTTTTGGAAGCATGTCTTTCAAAGTTCGATGTTGGAATTTGGTCATATAAATGTGGAGTTAATGAAGGGAAAAAATTATTTATGAAATTTATTGGTACAAAAAAAAAAAAAGTGCTGACTGTTGATTCCTAAGTTTTGGATCAGTTGGAAGTAGTTGTGCACCGAGAGAATCCATTTAGAAGTAGTCGTGTGTCGTCAATTTAGTTAGAAGCAACTATGCAATGAGAAATTCAGTTAGAGATTGGACACCACCAAAACGTTTTGAGGTTTTGGAACATAATCCTATGTAAGGGCATATTTTTTAAAAGGATCAGATTTGTTCAATATATTCTATAAATTTATGTCATTCGGTGTGTTAGCGAGCTTAGTTAGTTTATGCCAGTTATGCTATTATGTATTTTGTGATGTATTTGTGTACTATTGAAGGTATGGTGATTGTATTGAGATATGAATGAGAACCATTAAGATGTAGAGATATATTTGAATCGATGTATTGCATCCATTTCTTTAAAATGAATATAATATAACTATTGTTTCATATTTTCCTTCCGTAGTTTCTTAATGATTGAATGTATAATGAATGTTCAGTAGCTTAGAATATTGATGGTATCTTGTTAATAATTGATATGCATGGTTAAGTGAAGGAATGAGTGCACTAATGGATATAAATAACCCATCCTCACATATGCATCCCTATAATCAATCTTCATAATTTCCTACATGTGCCTTAGGTGAGACCTTATCCTTCTTGCAAGCTATTGAAAATGTTGATGCCTATAGGGTTTTTTTTGGTGATGCAAGTTGATTCCTACATCTGAAAAAACCACCAAATAAAAAAATGGTTTTGTTGTCGGAACTTGAATAGGAGTCTCGGGTGAGAGCTGACTATCCTAACCATTTAAATTACAATGGAAGCTACCCACTGAGAGGAAGACTTGTCCCACTCCAGGGTACACATAGAAGATCAATTGCATGGACTGCGCGAATAAGAAGATTGTAAAGTAAGGATGCACAAGCAAGAGATACTATGCAATACTCGTAGTTAAGAATAGAGGTAGGTCGCATAACAATATGTTGCGCAGTGCACTGAATAACATGACATGGAGATGTACAAGAGTCACCAAGAAGAGATAGTCAATATCTTTCTACAAATTTGTTTAATTATACTGAATGATCATGATATTATGAATTAAGTGTCTAATATGATTGAAAATTCAGTAACATCAAATGTAGCAGAGGAATGCATTTCTACTTAACTTCTCAAAAGGAAATCATGCAAAGTGGGAAAGAAAAGAAGAATTTGAAAGGAGTTCATCATTTCCGTTGATATTGGGGAATTTGAGTGTTGATGTATTTGTAACTTCGGAATGTATTCATCTATGTATCTTATGTATTGTAACCCAATGTTTATTCTGGGATGTATCTATAATGTAATTGAGTCATGTTGTCATGCCCCGATGTTCCGATTGGGAGGATCAATAATGTAAACAAGTCATGTCAAGTCATTGTGGGTAACCCTCCGATTGTCTAAGGGTTAAAGTCCCCACAGTTGTGGGGCCCTAGGGTTATTAGACTATCGTAGTGAAGTTGACCCTAGGTGAGTCATTATAAGTCGAGGAAATAGTCCCCAACATTATGTTAAGGATAAACCTCCTTGTTAGTCGGAGGAGGCAAAGTCCCCACAAGTTGTGGGGCACTAGGGTTATTAGACGCTCCTAAAGATGTCGGCTCTAGTAAGTAATTGTAAAGTGAGGCCGACATGATGGAGTGGGTTCCAAGTGAACGGAAGAATATAAATAGAGAGTGAGTCTCTCTATTTAAGACACACACACTCACTCATTGGGGCGCATGAGTGAGAGAGGAGAATCTCTCTCAGTGTGAGAGAGAGAGAGACTGCTGCTGTCGAGAGATCATCTTACTGTTTTCCAGTTTTACCTTTGGTGTTGATTCTATCTCTGAGGAAGTTGCTTGGTTTTCTCCTTTATGGTTTCTGTTACCACCTAAGTTGTACTTAGTGGTTTTTATCAAGTGAGCCCAGTGAACCGGACAGGGCTAACTTGTTCAGACTTCAAAAAGACCTTTGGAAGTACTTCTGAGAAGTGCTTGTTGTACTATATCACATGTTCATACCCCATGAGAGAATTGTAATAAATGTTCTAGCATGATAGTGTCTATAAAAGACTCGGTCTCTTAGACTTTATTTGTCAATCCGATCAGCCCAGGGTGTTTTTTCCCT
>LPNX010045198.1:5976-32854 GCA_001517045.1 Pseudotsuga menziesii
GCAAAGCCATTAACTTCTACAAATTGTTCCCAAGACCGACCCGATTTTACCAATTCACTTTCAACCAAAATGCGAACCAGACCATGGTGGAATAAACTATGGCTTAAATGCTTCGGCCCTTTCTTGATAGCATTTGACATCTTAAACAAGCTGTGGATAAGGTAATAAGGAAGATTAGTTGGAAACCCAATGAAAACTGCCATTAAACGAAGGTGATACTGACAGTCGACCCTCGCAGGTAAGATATCTATGAATTAAATCGAGAACAGGTCTCCATTCTTTACGGAAATACTTACGTGCAACACCGACGCGAAACGAGACCTCCTGCGTTGGGTTTTTGAGCAAGTTGCGCCACTCCGTGATTTCCATTTTTTGGTACTTAAACCATTTCTGCCCTGTCAAAGGCAGACCAGTCGCATGCGCAACAGACCTTTCATCCACCCTGAAACACAAATCTCCTACCTCGACCTGATAGTTCATCAACGACATGGCGAAAACCCGGGTAACCTCCGGGTTTGAATCGGAAAACTTTCGCAGGAAATGCAACCATCCTACCTCCTTGACCTTGTGCAACAGATCGGAATTTGACTCCAACAAGGTTAATTCATGGGGCTCGACTCGAATAACAGGGGCCATCCCTGTCAACTTGCGGGCGAGACAATACGCACAGCAAACCTGCCACCAGAGAATTAGTGACAGAGACGCGGACCGAGAGCACTTAGACCCAAAACCTGGCAACTGTAAACAATACAGGGAAAAAGCTATATTTGGACGCAGGTGAAACCCCTGTAAGCTCGTCACAGTCGGAGCCATCATAGTTCGAAATGGTGAGCAAAAACGACGGCCGAAGTGTTAAAACCTGATTCTATCATAATCCTGATCTGACTTAAATGACGAGGGTGTATGAGTTGTACGTATGACAGACGTCCCAATAACTAACCGCCACGACCAAGCTTACGTACAGAGACTGAGACGTGGAGGGAAGAGGCGTACGAGTGGCATCATTGCACTCTAAATTTCCCAGGAGTGTGACTCGTGCCAGGGATTTCACGTATCGTGCATTCAGTTCAATCTCAGAAGGTGGCGAACGATAACAAAATCCCAACGATACCTTTGGTAATCAATTCATCTGACTTACCCCGATTCATATCTCGACAAACATTAGGATAAACCCAAGAATAATACATTTATGTTAAATCGACCATCGTTAACCACCATTGCATTGTTGCTAGACGAAGGTTATGAACATGATATCATAACATATTCTTAAGCCTGTAATAGAACATATCCAATATAATGTTTGTTAAAGCATGGACTAGTAAGTTTACATTATAACCGCAAATTCTGATCAATACTCCTAGGGATAATATCAACCAACCCATAACTCAAAACCATTGACATCATAGTTCTAAGGTTGCTCACGAAATTTGTTCAATTGGAATGCAGCATTTTAATAAATCAGTAGCTAGGGAAAAATCCACCATTCAGTAGCTAAGTTTATCCCTTCTAAACTTAAGACATTTCATCAAACAAAATGGGATTTTGTTTGATGCAATAATGATTTTAGAAGGCTGTTGAGAAGTTGCACAACAAATGGCGACTAGCTGGATGAAACAGTTATCTCTGCATATTTACCTGAAATCATGCAAGCAAAGCAATTCAGTCCTTAACATCAGTCATTAAACAACACTGCTTTAACATTTCAACCAGATTCAAAGACTTCATAATCATAAACATTACCAGTAGATTACAGGTTGAGAGATTTATTTGACAATAATCAGATTTCCGACAAAATTCAGTCTAGGAGAGAAGAACAGTGGATGATTCAGTCTTAAAAGATAAATTCTCAATACCATAAGCATGGCCCTGCTGCCAGCCGGCGTTCATAGCCACGGCAGGGTTACTTCAAGACCCACAAAATACCAGTATCCAACCCGCTAGTAAAAATTTTACCATTCTGGGTAACATAAACTGTTACAATTATTTTCTTTTGTCTCTTGTGTATTCCTTCAGTCATGAAGGCCATGATTCAGGCTTGGTAACCTGATGGTAATCATGTCAGTCACTGGTCTACATATCAGTAAAATGAACCGGCTCGTGATGAGACCTTTCACCCCTCAGAGTTTTATGACTAAGGGTCATTGCCCAGGCTTGGTAACCGGAGACGACAATGCTACTGGATGTAAACTTATGAACCTGAACAGACCGGCTCGTCACAAGACCTTCTGTCCTTCAGACGCCTTTTAAAAATTTTCCAGTCTATCATTACCCAGAACGTAATTAAAGTTAATCTCCAAAGGGGATTACTTAGCAGGTAGGGAGGCGATTCTGCTCCTCTCTACGAGGGGGTATGGCATAAGAGATTAAATAGATGACCTTACCAAAAATTGCTTTAATCTCCTTAGGCTGAATTTTGCAGATACTGATATGCGGAATTAATATATATTAAAGATTACTGGTAACATCCAGGACTATGGAATTCCCTCTCTGTGTGAAAAGTAAAACAGAATGACCCTTTTCAGAGAGATAATACCTTGATGCATGATTCTCAGATTGATTTCAGAAATTAAATCCAGTCATCAGCTTTGGGTTTTGGTGAACATACCAAGTTTGGGCCACAAAAGCAAAGCAGAAAAATAAAAAGAAAAATATACACAAACCCAAAACAAATAAAATCATTCAAACAAGCATTGCACACCGATAATATATACAGGATGACCCCTTGAGGAGGATCAACAGAAGTATCTCTTGATTAAGTGACCATTCACTGGAAGGTCATCAATCTCACCTTCCAGTGTTTGCAGCCTGAAAGTGTTGGGACCAAGATTTTCTGTAATAATGAATGGTCCTAGCCACAAACGCTGAAATTTTGTATGTTTTCCCTTATCTTCATGTTCCTTATCCCATCTCAAAACTAAATCACCCACTTCCAGCTCTCGATTGACTGATTTCTTAAGGTCAAACCAACGTTTCACAGTCTGTTGATGTTTGTCAAATTTTTTCCTAGCCTCTTCCCTATCTTCTTCGAGTTTCTGTAACGTATTAATTCGGTGCTCCATGGCAAAACAGGGTATTTCCTGTACTGATTGAGCAAGTTGTATGGAAGGCAGGAATAGATGAGGGGGTAAAATGGCCTCCTTGCCATATACTAGGAAAAATGGAGAATTTCCTATAGCAGCCTTAGGGGTTACCCTGTCGGCCCACAAAGCGTTTGACAAGGCAGTATGCCAATCTCTGTGATGGTTAGCTACCGTACGTTTAAGGATCTTGATCAAATTTTTATTTGACGATTCTGCCAGCCCATTACCTTGTGGGTAATAGTTAGCAGAATACTTTAACTTTATTCCTTTTTCTAATGCGTACTCAGTCAATTTAAGGGAAGAAAAATAAGAAGCGTTATCGAATATTAAAGACTCAGGCACGCCAAATCTAGTAATGATAAAGGAATCAAGGAAAGCTATCACCTGATCTGAATCTACTGTTCGTAATGGGATGGCTTCAACCCATCGAGTGAAATAGTCCGTAGCCGTAAGAATATATTTATGCTGCTGCGAAGAGGCTGGAGAAATTGGGCCGACAATATCCAGATCCCATTGCTGAAATGGAACCTCGATAATAACTGGTTGGAGGGGTAATGCAGCCCTTTTTAGCCTGCCTCCTGTCCTTTGGCACTCCTGACACTTTCTAACGAATGCATATGCATCTTTAAATAATGTGGGCCAGTAGTACCCTGCTTTAAGTATTTTATGGGCAGTAGTTTCACCACTGAAATGTCCTCCTGCTGGACCTGCATGCAATTGAGATAAGACGTTATTAACCTCATCCTTTTCTAGGCAACGAAGAAATACCCCTTCAAAAAATTTTCTAAACAAGATATTATCAATAAGCTGATAAGGTATAGATTTCAGTCTTAAATCCCTTTTATGACGTGGGTCTAGATGTTCGGGAGCAGTCCCATGTAATAAAAAGAACTTAATGTCTTCATACCAAGAATCAGGAGGAATAGAGATCAGAAAAACTTCCCTTTCAAACAAAGAGAGGTCGCTGAAGAAATGCAGATCTGATTCAGCAGTATCTGGATGGCCAGCTGCTAGCTTACAGAGACCCTGTCCCTGAACAATCTTCAATGGTCTTATTTCCAAGTCGTATTCCTGAAGTGCGGTGACCCAATGTGCTCGTTTCTCACCAAGATCCTTCTGTACCAAAAGATTTCTCACTACAGAATATGGTACAATGACCTTGGTGTGGGACTTCAGTAAGTATGGCCTGAAATGCTTAACAGCTTCGAAAACAGCAAAAGCTTGCTTGTCCACCTCCGGGTAATTCGGTTCTGCACCATTCAGACCAGAACTAGTGAAAGCAATAGGAGCCTCGTTATTTTCTCGATTTTTCTGTGTCAGCACAGCAGCATAAGACAAATCAGAAGCAAAAGTATATAAGATGAATGGTTTTGAAAAATATGGGCTAGTGAGAGTGGGGGCTTCAGCGATAGCTTTTAAAATGTCACGAAAGGACTGTTTTTCATCAGCATTCCATTTAAACTCAGCATCTTTTCTAATCATCTTCTGTAATGGCCTTACGATTTCCGTGTAGCCAGGAATGAATCTAGAAACAAAATTTATTTTTCCAAGAAAGGACTGCATACACTTTTTCGAGTGAGGCATCGGAATCAGAGATATGGCGTGAGTACGTTCCGGGTCAATATTAATGCCCTGTTTAGACACAACAAAACCCAGCAACTTACCTTCGGTGACTGAAAAGTAAGATTTCTTAGGATTTAGCGAAATCCCGTACTTCCTGCAGCGCTCGAACACTCGCCTGAGATGGGTTAAATGATCAGTCCTATCTTTAGAAAAAACAGTAACATCATCGAGATAAATCACAACAAACTTACCAATCAGCCCTTTGAAAGCGATATCCATCGCTCTCTGGAATGTTGCACCAGCATTTATGAGACCAAAAGGCATCTTTCTGTAAGCGTAGGTTCCCCATGGTGTCCTAAAAGTTGTTTTCAATTGGTCAGCTTTGGATACCAACACTTGGTTGTATCCTGAAAAGCCGTCCAATAGCGAAAACATCTCAGATCCAGAGACTTGTTGCAGGATTTTCTCCATTGTAGGAACAGGATAATTGTCCTTGTCAGAAACCTTGTTCAGGTTTCGGAAGTCGACACACAATCTAATATCACTGTTTTTTTTTCTTACAGGTACCAGGTTTGCTACCCATTGGGCATGCCGAACAGGGAAAATTATCCTAGCGGCAAGGAGTTTATTTAACTCCTTCTTGACAGCTGGTTCTAGGCTGGGATGCATCTTCCTCAATTTTTGTTGAAAAGGCTTAGCCTCTGGTTTCATAGGAATGACATGTTGCATGATATTAGGATCAAATGTTTTCAAGTCATCATAATTCCATGCGAATATGTCTTTGAATTCCCTAAAGAGTTTAATAAAGGCTGTTCGTTCTTGAGCAATACATGTGCTGCCCAAATTTACAGATTGAGGGATTTGCTCTGTTCCTAGATTAACAATATCAGATTGCATGATGGAGCTATTAGTTTTACTATTTTTTGCAGCTTTGAATTTGTCCCTTAAGTCGTAAAACTTTTCAAGCTTGATTACTGACCTGGGAAGAGAACTAACCTGATCAAGGGACTCTTGAACTGAACAAGGCTTGGGGATTACCGCAAAATTATGTAGATCTTCATCGTGGGTCCTTTCATCACAGACTGCATCCTTGAAGGTACCTTTAAGAGTCAGAAAGTCGATTAATTGTTGGTCGTCATCAAAGACTCTCCAATTTGTAATGTTGTCAGGAATAGAAGGCCTGAAAAGCAATTCAACCGAGAAAGCATCAGTAAGAATCCCTTCAGAGGGAATCAATCTTGAAGCTACATTAGCCAAAAGATCGGCTTCCTGATTTAAATAGCGAGGAATGGAACTTATATTAAATGCTTCAAATGCCAACAGCAAATTCCATACCTCAGTTTGATAGTTTCTCAAGTGTCCTGCTATGCAGTGTATTGTATTACGTACCTGACGAACAATAATTTCGGAATCTCCTAAGACTACCAAGGCTTTGGCTCCCAAATCAATCGCTTTCTTCAGCCCTTGTATGAGGGCTTCATACTCAGCGATGTTGTTTGTGCAATCAAACTCTAATCTGCAAGCAATGAAATACCTTTTTCCACACGGGTCAATCAGCAAACACCCTGCACCAGCACCTTCTTTCGACTTGGAACCATCAAAGTAAAGAGACCATAAACCGTCATTGAGGTCTAAATGTGATGTATCCGAGACTGAGATTTCAGCTGGAACTTGTGTAAAATGACAGATTTCAGACTACTGACTTAAATCAGAAATTTCTAAAACTTCAGCTTCTAAATTGCCAAAGAATGAGTCAACCATATAGTTACCCAATATGGTATCGGTAAACAGAACAGGTTCATTTGAATCATCAATTTCTGTGACGGTATGTTTCATATACCGGTCTCTATCGATTCTGATTTTGTTCGGCTGACCCTTATAAGGTATCCATAAGTGTGACCAGTCTGTCGCGAAATATCCATCAAGTTTCTGCGACCAATCCCTGCTCAGGAATAAACCATATGCCTCTGGTATATCAGCGACAATAATATCGATAACAAAATGCACTTGGGGATTGGAAGCTAGCCTAATCAGCACTTCCTTCAGCTTACCTATTACCTTAACGTTTGAATGATCTAACTGTACAATACTAGTATCGCAAGGCTGGGGAACAACATTAAGCCTTTTACACACTGAGTAAGGCATAACATTTTTGGATGCCCCTGAGTCAATCATACAGTTATGTACCTTGCGATTAAATATTTCAAACGAAAGCAAAAAGGGTGGAGTTGAAGAATCAGATTTTTTTCCTATTGATGATGCATTGACTGAAGACTTTTGAGCATTGTCTTTATTGCTAACAGCACTATTCTGATTGGAAGAATTCTTACCGGTTTTAATTGGGGAAACCCCTTGTACCATTTTCTCACGAATTATAGGTATTTTTATGAGTTCATATAGTGAAATATTAGCCCTGCTCTTTTTTAAGTCTTCAATCAAATCATATTCTAACTCAAGGGAAGGTGGAGATTTACCGATCACAGGCTGATCTTTGTCCTTAGTAGCTGAGCTATTATCTGGGGCAGTTGTGGCCGGTTCAGTTGAAGGCTGATCTTTTTTACTCCTGGTGTTATGCTGATGCTGATTCACATTGACAACAGCCACCTCTTGGTCATCAGTTAATTCTGAGGTGTCCCAAAAATGACTGATGACATTGGGTGGTTTATTATCAGTGTCATCATTGGTATCTTGTTTATCTTGAGAACTCTGTCCTGAAGACTGAGTTTCAGTTTCAGTAGTCGTTTCCAGATCTGAAACTATTGCTTTGAGAAAACTGTTAATTTCCTCAGTGTTATTCGCTTCAGAGGGTGAATTTTGTTTTGCAGGTTGGTTCTGAAAAGGTCTTCTAAATAACTGTCTGGGTGGTTCTTTATTTGAGGCATTATCAGAAGTGCTCTTTTTTAAGTCGATGATCTCATTAGAAAGTTTTTTGATGACTCGTTGAAGACTATCCAAATCTAAAGCATCTTGACTTCTTTTGTCAGGACCGGTTGTATTTTTGGCAGGACTGTCGATCTTCTTACGAGAAGAAGATGTTGACTCGGTATCCACTCCTGAATTCGCTTTTGTGGCAAACACATCCTTTTCAACCTTAATTGCTTCTTCGAAATTTTCAGCTAAAGTGAGTTTGGCCTTTTGCCGGACGAACATAGCTATTTTTCCAGGCAAGGCTGAAGTGTAAAATTCAATTGTTACATCCTCAGTGGGTCTCGAAGTAGCGGGAATTCTATTCCTTAAGGTCAAAAAGCGTTGGTTAAAGTCTTTAACCTTTTCTTTAGGTTCTATGCGAATTTTAGACAGTTCAGACACTAAGACCGTCGGAGACTTGTCATCCCCAAACTTGTTTACAAATGCGATTTCAAATTCATTCCAGCTGGTGATGGATCCAGCTGTCAAGGAAAAATACCATGTTGAAGCCTTTCCTTCAAACGTGTAGGGAAACAGTCGGCATACGACGTCTTCATGTTCAACGTCTAGGAGCTGGACTGCCAGCATAAACTTCTTGATGTGATCTTCGGCTGGCTCCTTCGACTCAGGGTTGAACTTAGGCAAAAGTTTCTCGGGATGTTTAGGCAAAGGATGCTGGACACCAGGGACAGCAACAGCATCCTGGGCCATCCAAGGCATAGGGTTTGGTGATTTGGCAGCTGCCATGTTCCTAGGAGTCGGAGGTGGTGAGTGTGGTTTTTGAGGAATACTAGATGAAGGAGGTGGTGACGGTGGTCAACTGGATCCTCCCAGAAGATGAAGGCTGATTAATGTTTGTTACAGATGGCCCTTGTTCTTCGAAGACAGGTTCAGGGTGATGAGTGCGAGGCCTAGTAATCTGTGGAAGGGGTAATTCAGTGGGCAGACGTCCAGTGAGATTGGAATAAGCCCTCGTTAATATTCTCTGGGATTCGTTGATGGCTTGTTCGTACTGGTCAATTTGTTCAGGAACAGGGGAGTTAAATTGAGAGATGAGATTTCGAACCGAGTCAGTCAATGGATCAGTGCCTAATTGCGATGACCGGCGCGTTCCTGATCTTGTAGCTGTCTGTATTTGAGGGGTGGTTGGCTGATTATTTTTTTTGACAGAATTGTGTTCATCAGCCATTTTACGCTGGCCCTCCTTCTAGCGCCATTGTTGACGGGCGTATTTGACTAAGCCCGCAACGGGGAAACGACCCAGTCCGGGATCCTTAGAACAGGTTCCAAGCTGTTTTAAGTAGTCGCTTCCAACAGGTTTAAAGGCTCTGTTGGCCTGGGATCCTAAGAGACTAGTTAGTGCTACTGATTAGTGGGTTTAGTTTTATGATCACAAGAATTAAACTCAGATATAAACTACTGTTATGTGAGATTACTATAAACAACTTGTTATATTGATACAACACAATTATAAACAAAAAGTTATATATTACAATGCTGTTAATGATATACACAAATAAACAGTAATTACATCAAGGAATAAACTAAAGATGTTTTTAAAGAAAGTAGGTAATCACACTAACAATTTTAATATCATGCAAGAAGCGAGAATTAAATAAATCCTAAGTTCTAATCTAACACCTATCCCGATCGGAAGCACGATTTAACTAATCTGATTCTCAACAAATACTGGTAAATGCAATGTATGATAATATTTGCAGAATATTAAAGAAATTTAAAACCTGCACATTAATACACGCACCATCAACTACCATGTATCAATAATATCAATTATTAAATGCAGGATATGTTATACCAATATAGCTGAAAAACAAGGCAGTGAATACTTAACAAATTATCTTCGCATAATTGATGAAAACGAATTATCACGAAAATAGAAACATAAGAAACACAAATACCAGCAACTGCAAGATGTCATAAACGCAAACAAGTTTTAAAACTTAAGAAACGTGAATCCAACATCACCAGTCCAAAACATCATGACGACTGGCAACAAACTGCCAAGAGGCCCAACCAGTAAGAACTAGCAGTTCGGTATTTGCATTCCCAATAGTATTCTCCCCCTCCTATGTTGCCTATCAGTCTGTTAAATACATTTCCCTTTTCCCATAATAGCATGCTTAAGATTCAAAAATAGATCTTCACGATCCCTAGCTAATCGTTAAAAGAAAACGACAAGTGAAACCTGTCGTCTTTCTTTTAACACATCATCGCTCACCTATCATATAGGATCATGAAACAAAACAGAGGAACCTGTTAGACCAATTCTCCAATCCTCGATTCGCTTCCAGAAAACAGGGATTATACACATACTGATATCCTCAAAATCAGGGGAATATATCTCCTCGTTAATATCTGCGATAAACAAGAAAAATACTCAGAATACTACAAAAACGGATGGAACAGAATCATAAACCAATAATCTTGACAGAACAAATTACCTGAAATTCAGCCATAGAACAACATGTCATCAACCCCTATATATTAACCGGGGCATTGAAAACCTGGATGTTTACTCCACTGGAGTGACTGGGCGAAGGTGTCTTAAACTGCATTAGAGCAATTTGAGCGTTAAGCTCGCGTAGCTTTTCTTCATTTCTTTCATTTTCGTCCTGTAGTTTAAGGACACGCCTTATAAGCTTGTTTTTATGGTTTTTTAATCGCAACAGATGCTTGTCGCTGGCGTCTATCTTTTCTTTCAAACCCTGATTATCAATTTTTAACAAATCTCTACTGGCAGATATTTCACTTATTTTTTCCTCCATTACACGAACTTTATCCAGTAGACAATTAACAAACATGGGGTGAATGGTTTCCCCGATTTCATGTAAAACAGCCGAAGTCGTTTTGACCGACTTTTCATTCATGACTGAATCAGTCACGCAATCAACATGAGTCTCTGAGACTTTCTTGTCCGCGACTGGTGGACTTTTAGATTCAGGCGTAATATCAACTTCTGGCTGGACTGGCTGGACTTCGACAGAAAAAGAGGGGTTCTCAGAATTTTCTTGAACAGTCACCGGGTGACTTGGCTCGACCGAATCAGTCCTTAAATCAGGATAAATAATGTTATCATTTACATGGGCAGACAGTGTAATCTCCTCATCGTCGATTACCACTGTCTCAACAGGAGTCTTATCATTCTCAGACCTTTTCACAGTTTTGGCCCTAGCCATGCTTCGGGTCAATCTCCTACTCGGCTTAGGCTTAGGCACACTTCCCCGACGACTACCAATTTTGTCACTAGTGCTTGATGGCGTGACAGGTGACAAACCTGAACCCTTGGCGCGACGACCAGTATGCAAAGGAGTGTGAGGAATGCTATCCACATTGACCGCGGGTGTCTCAGAGGGTTCTAAATTTTTAGAGCTAGGATTCGATACAGGTCTATTAGAAGAAACTGAACCCACAACCCGGTGCTTACCACAGTCATTGGGGTTATTAAACATGCAATGGCAGAATCTCGAAAAGCCATTAACTTCTACAAATTGTTCCCAAGACCGACCCGATTTTACCAATTCACTTTCAACCAAAATGCGAACCAGACCATGGTGGAATAAACTATGGCTTAAATGCTTTGGCCCTTGCTTGATAGCATTTGACATCTTAAACAAGCTGTGGATAAGGTAATAAGGAAGATTAATTGGAAACCCAATGAAAACTGCCATTAAACGAAGGTGATACACATAAGCCGATGACAGTCGACCCTCGCAGGTAAGATATCTATGAATTAAATCGAGAACAGGTCTCCATTCTTTACGGAAATACTTACGTGCAACACCGGCGCGAAACGAGACCTCCTGCGTTGGGTTTTTGAGCAAGCTGCGCCACTCCGTGATTTCCATTTTTTGGTACTTAAACCATTTCTGCCCTGTCAAAGGCAGACCAGTCACATGCGCAACAGACCTTTCATCCACCCTGAAACACAAATCTCCTACCTCGACCTGATAGTTCATCAACGACATGGCGAAAACCCGGGTAACCTCCGGGTTTGAATCGGAAAACTTCTGTAGGAAATGCAACCATCCTACCTCCTTGACCTTGTGCAACAGCTCGGAATTTGACTCCAACAAGGTTAATTCGTGGGGCTCGACTCGAATAACAGGGGCCATCCCTGTCAACTTGCGGGCGAGACAATACGCACAGCAAACCTGCCACCAGAGAATTAGTGACAGAGACGCAGACCGAGAGCACTTAGACCCAAAACCTGGCAACTGTAAACAATACAGGGAAAAAGCTATATTTGGACGCAGGTGAAACCCCTGTAAGCTCGTCACAGTCGGAGCCATCATAGTTCGAAATGGCGAGCAAGAACGACGGCCGAAGTGTTAAAACCCGATTCTATCATAATCCTGATCTGACTTAAATGACGAGGGTGTATGAGTTGTACGTATGACAGACGTCCCAATAACTAACCGCCACGACCAAGATTACGTACAGAGACTGAGACATGGAGGGAAGAGGCGTACGAGTGGCATCATTGCACTCTAAATTTCCCAGGAGTGTGACTCGTGCCAGGGATTTCACGTATCGTGCATTCAGTTAAATCTCAGAAGGTGGCGAACGATAACAAAATCCCAACGATACCTTTGGCAATCAATTCATCTGACTTACCCCGATTCATATCTTGACAAACATTAGGATAAACCCAAGAATAATACATTTATGTTAAATCGACCATCGTTAACCACCATTGCATTGTTGCTAGACGAAGGTTATGAACATGATATCATAACATATTCTTAAGCCTGTAATAGAACATATCCAATATAATGTTTGTTAAAGCATGGACTAGTAAGTTTACATTATAACCGCAAATTCTGATCGATAATCCTAGGGATAATATCAACCAACCCATAACTCAAAACCATTGACATCATAGTTCTAAGGTTGCTCACGAAATTTGTTCAATTGGAATGCAGCATTTCAATAAATCAGTAGCTAGGGAAAAATCCACCATTCAGTAGCTAAGTTTATCCCTTCTAAACTTAAGACATTGCATCAAACAAAATGGGATTTTGTTTGATGCAATAATGATTTTAGAAGGCTGTTGAGCAGGTGCACAACACGGCCCTAACAACTAACATTTTTCGGTGTATCGGATCCTCAGTCGTCTAAGTTCCTAGATAATTTATTGGTGATGCCAAGGACTGTTGTGTGTGTCGGTGATTGGAACGTTAATCACCACAATATGCCGTATCGATGATCGAAACCGTTATCTCCTACAGCATCGGTGAGGAAACTAACTCTATAATACTACATCGACGGTTGAAACCACTGTTCATCGGGTGAATAGTTCTCTAGGCGACCGTAACAGCGGGAAGCAAACCATTTGTGGGTTCCGCAGACCATAACACCCGTGGGCAAATTGGAGCTCTAAACACTATGCGTCGGTGCTTTAAAACGAAATGTTTCCACTGCATCGGCGACCGGAGGATTAGTGGTTGAACTTCTATTCATTGGAATGCTAGTCCATATGGTAGCCGCAACGATGGAATCCCAAACAACTAAATTTTTTCGACATTCATCAGTGTTCCAATCCTCTATAATTCTCTGATGTGTCGGCGGTCCGTCCCACTAACCTTCTACGCCGTATCAGCGATCCAATCCACTAAACTTGTCCTTTCTTCTGTCGACGTATCGCACCTTCATCATCTAATCATCGGTGATCCCATTTCCTATTTTCCACCGACGTTTCGGAAGTCTCATCCACTAACTTTCGCCGACGTTCACCGCCATGTCGGCTCCTCTAAAAACTAATTTTCTCCAATGACGATGATGTTTCGGCGAATCCATTGTCTAATCATCGGCGATCCAATCAACTGATCTTCACTGATCCCCGATAGTCGATATCAGATGTTCTTTCAACTAAATTGAGCCAGCGTTTCGGTGGTCTTCGGCTGATCTCCGCCAAAACTACGGCTTCCACATCCACTATTATCCACCGATGGCCGACGAACACTTAGAAAAAAATTTGCAAATTTTCTTCCGACTATCCTCTGTTGAGTGGGCTTCCTCCTAGCTCTTCATTGCATCGGAAGAGCTTCCCACTAAGTTTTTCGATGAGCGGACAGTTCTAGCACTTAGAAAAATTTTGTGGAAGTTTTCTGTCATAAATTTCTAATCTTTGCTAGGAAGAAGGAAACCTGCCTTTCCTAGCTGATATTTCATGGCCCATTCAGGCCCATGCTATAACGTTGGCTCTGATACCATATTGTAACGTCCTTGACCCTCCGACCAGTGAAGAGGATGCTACCATGTCATTAAACACTCGGGAAACTATCCCCATGAACATGTACATACATATAAACTAAACTAGAAATGCTTAAAACATAAAATCTGCTAAGATGCATAATCATTCATATATACAGCGGAAGCAAACCTACATTCATTCAGGCATTCAACATGTTCATTATAATCATTTTAAACAGTAATATAAACACAGAGACAAATTAGTCAAAATACTTATCTTATAAGAACTGTTCTGCAACCAGTTGCGTCGCTACAACACTCCACCCAACCATAGGCCAGTGTGCTCCTTAATCTCTCAGCAATGCTACCACCCCCGAGTCGGGCATGATTCCCCAAAGAATAAGGAACAAGTAGGCTTACACATAGCCAAGGATAAACAAAACAACAGATTATCCCAGCCAACATAGTTGGGTTTGTCAGGCCATCCACAAATCAGCCAAGCCAACACCATGGGTTTATCAGGCCATCAAGGAGCTAGGAAAGGCTGATTGCTAAGCTAGTGAGCTCATTACACAGCTAAGGACACCTAATCCATAAATAGCATGGCTTCTAGAACACCCACACACACCCAAAACAAGGAAATCAGTCCCTTCTTTACTACACAGTCCCTCAAGCCCTGACCTTCCTTTCAGTGCTATTCAGGGGTTGTGGAGAAGAATCCAGCCCTTTAGCTCTATCTGTGTGGTTACCTAACACACCAGGATTGTCAAGCAAGCCAAGCCCTCATCCCCATTCCAATGCAGTCCGAATACCAACCACTGCTTGCATGCAACAAAACAAGCAATTCATAGCTTTGTGAGAAAACAAAAGAACACAGGGTGACAACCCAACAATGGTGAACACAGCTCAGGTCAAGCAAAGCGATTCAGAGTTTTTCTTAGCCCTAGCATGTCCAAAACAACTCATCAACAACCCAAAAGGTATTTGCACCCACAACAAACAAACAACGTGGGGAAAACAACAGCAACCACAAATCAGGGAAAGAACAATAGCCCCATCTCACAATGAAGTGACGGGAACATTACATAATCCCAAAACAGAAGAGAAAGTATGATTCTCATTCTCAGACAGGGGAAAACATCTATGCAGACCACAAATCCGTAAGGAGAATATGCACACGGAGATTGTGTTCTGAGGCCGCCCCTCCAGTTCGTTGCGTGAAGGAAAAACCAGGAATAATCCTGTGCGTGAAGACGGAGAGAGAGTCCCTCTGCGTGAAGATTGGCCAAAACGATGGAGAGAGTGGGAGAGTCCCCAAATCCCTTTCCCACGTGAAGTGGTGGAGTCTGCTGGTGGAGTGTGCATGTGGGAAACCTGCCACCCACCACTACCCAACAATAAATACCCCCAACTAACAAGAGAAGTATTTAATGGGTGGTTGACACATGGATTTTCCCTATAGGTTCAAAGTTTAACAATTCCCACCCCCTTATCCTTGGGAAAATCATGCCCTTTTCAATATGGTTGCAGTGACATAGCTGGTTGGGGTTCATTTAATTAAAAATGCATATTTACATGATGCCAAAATTAATATGTGTTGTATCTCATGATATACCATCAGCCACGATTCCAATCACCGAAACATAACACAACCAAATCGATGGTGGGGCTTTTTCCTTAGCTCCGCACCATGATTATTTACAATATATATATATATCATGTATTTTTAATGCATCGGGGTCCAAACCGGGGTGTTATAGCATCATAGAAGAAACTGACTATGTCTACTTTCATCTTACACATCTAGATCGATGGTTCAATGATTTTTAGAACCAACTAAAAGAATATGACAAACAAATAGAGAATATGATCATTATATTTGAACCTCACCATGAAATTTGGTTGCTTGTCACGTAGGGAATCAATTCAAAAAATAGTCTGACTATTGGCTCTAAGGAACTACATCAGGACTCTATTTAGTTTTATGCAATGGTTATTGTAGATATTTCAAGCTCACATGATCCGATAGGGGAATATAAGAAACTAGATCAAGTTCAATGGTCAAAACACTCCTTATCCTTTTTATGTACTATTCTTGCACAATCTTGGTAGGAGAGTTTATAAGAATACATTTTCTTAAAATTTATTTTAAAAATGCACTTTGGAAGTGCCTCGTCCTCAACCAACTTAGTCACATAATAAGTTCATACCACTATATACATTTTCTTCTTTGATGGTGGATTTATTAGCCTAACCAAATCAAGATCATAGTTTTCAAAATGTTCAACCAAAACCCGAGGTTGGAGTTTTCATATCTCTATACTCCAAACGAAATGTACCACTATGGTTTTAAATTACTCTGATCAAATGATGTTGGTGTGGGGCCACCATTTTGGTCCATTCATATTTATTTCTCTCCCTGGGTTGATTTCTATTGGTGTACTATAGATTTCGGAGATGGAGCTTAAATAATACGTCATAGAATCATGTCATTATGCTAAATCCAAATAATTTGCATGTTTCTTGGCATTGGTTATCTAAAATATCTTCAAACGATAGATAAATTGGATGTTGAAATGAGTAGGGATATGCAATGAAATTAAAGATCAAAACATTCTTAGTATCCTCCTTAAAGCTCAATTTTTTTTGAAATGAAATATAGATTGAATGATTTCATCATGACTATTCTCAATGCAACACAAATTTTCTTGGTCTATCAAAGGTCTCATAGGGGAATAAAGAGTGAGTTTGTTTAAGGAATTTATATGGGGGGTTTTCATGTCTTTGGACTTGCAAACAATATATGCATCTATGATGTATAACAAAGGACATTATAGAATAAATGACTGTCCACATAGATTATCTTTGGGTTAGAGAACCATGCACGATACCCGATACCACAAGAAATATACATAGATAACTATATATTCTAAAACTACTTTCGAATTACTTGTAGAACTATAATCCAGATGAAGGACTACAGGAGTTTGATGTAAATTAGATAATTGAAATTTTTCATTGGTTTCCTTGGTCACTAGACTAATGGCATATATTAGGATAACCAATGTGTTGGGAATGGAAGTATTTTTAATATGGACATTGTCAAGTGGGTTTCTAGGATTGACATATTTGGTCATGCAAATCATTTGTAACATCAATTTAACTAATTTCCCAATTAATTAAACAATTTGGGGATATTGTCTTTTTCTCCCATGTTTTCTTAGACATATAAATCTCTAACAAAATTTGGATAGATTGGAACATATTTAATTTCTTGAAACAAAGGGATCTTAACACATACATTTCCCACTACCCTTAAAAAGTCTAATTTAGGTTCTGTGAAGGTATTTGTTATTCTCAATATCTTGGAGTACGGGGGAGTTGGAATAAGATGGGATACTTGAGGATAATTTGAACTCTCTACAATGGTATGTTGTATTGCTGGGGAATATTTATCATTTTTACCTTATATATCTACATGTTCCTCATTATCTTGTTCATGAATTATGATGGCTCTTATTTTTATCTCACTTTCATTGATTTTAGGTGAAAATTAGTAAGATATATAGGGGAAACAAATGAGGTTGAAAAAATGGTGGGGAAATTGGGTAACTCAATTATTAAAGTGGGGTCAACTACTTTATTATTAGGGTTAGGCATGGGATACATAGGAATTTGAAGAAGTTGGTTTGATGGAAGCTAAAGTTGTTGGTTTTGGTATTAAGGTTGGGGTGTGTATGTTTTATATTGCAACTTACCATATGGAGACCTAACTCTATTGTCAAGGTTGGTTTTGAACCTTAGGGGGGATTATTACGATGGAATAGGTGGGTACCAATTATCGAGGGGAATATTGAGTCAAGAAATAAGCATCTTACTATGATGGATATTTTATCATACCTCGTTGGCATGGTTTCCATGGTATTTTTTAAGTCACATAGTTGATTTTGTCTATTCCACCACTAGGGCCTTTTTACATAGATTTTAGTTGTGGTAATGAGAAAATTTGACTAGTTCCATGATCCGATTCATAGATAGCACAAGTGTCCACGTTCTTCCGAGGGAACTCTTCTAAAAGATGCTTCTTTCGGTATTCAAAATATAAGATGGCCAAAGGTAGATCAGTTTCATCTTGTTTCTTTTCACTCTTTATTTTATATGATTGGTAACTTAGTGATCTAAATATATTAATATTAATGATATGAAATAAATTCCCAATTTCATCTTAGGTAACTCCTTCTCCATATGACTTTGGGACTTTTTGATGGCCTCTATAGCCTTTTTTTTCATTGTTTTTCATTACCTTATGAGTAGCTCCTACATAACTCACAAATTCCTTTCATAATACAATCACAAATATCTCCAACTCCTAAAAATTTAACACATCAATACATTTATATGAGATACCTCTAAAAAGAATGATCTAGATATCATTAGTATCAAACTTATGTTGCTCTCGATGTTTGTTTCATACTTTCATCCTCTTTTTGCATAATTTTGAAATTTTCTTCCCTTAGGTCTCTTTAATCACAATAATATTGATGTTTCTTCAATTTGGCTTACCTCATTTCATCCCAGTTCCAAATGGATTTCCCTCGAATCCCAATGAACCAGCAAAGTGATGCTTACCAGAGGGAGGCATGGAATAATTTAAATTTTTTAGCTTTGGTGGAATAGTCATAACATCGACAAAGCACATCAAATTCAATGAGGAGCATTTATATGTATTCACTAGATAAGCCAAGAAATTTATTACTCGGTTTTTGTAGTAGAGGAGGGATATCACATTAATACCCAATGGTTGTTCATGACTCTAGTGAAATGAGACCAACGTTTTCCCTCAAATAGACTACAAGTTTAATTTACCTTCAAATGGTGAGTCTCTTCCTAATATATAGTTTAAAATAAAACAAATTTCACCCTCTATATTATATGTTTATTCCAACTCAATTTATATGGGTAGATCTCATTCACGGAGGTTAAGTACATACAAAATTAAAATATTTATCACACTAATATATTTATCCTTGTTAAACATCTTAATATTTTTACAACTAGACATGAATATGAAGCCTATTGTGTAAAACTACGGAAATGGGCCATAGATTTAAATAAGGCTTCAACACCACACTATTGAATCACCATTAATGGGATAAGAAGCAACGTCTGGGTCATTAAAATCCCAACTCTCGGGACTCTATCTCACCATCATAACATACATGTGGTCTTCCATGGAGGAATGAAAAATCATTTAAATGCATGTATAACATCATTAATATAAATGTAACAAATTAACAAATATAAAATAATAGATTCAATGGAAATCAACTTTCCATATTCATAATTGAACACAATCACATATGTCATGCATAATCCTTGGAAATTTATAATAATAAACAATATTTAATTGCAAATTGATCAAGAGGGATTTTACACTTATCTTTATACAATGATGGTTGAAGCAACTAATCGCATAGGAGGAATTTTCCACCCACTCATAGGCATATAGGGTTGATCCCACCCACATGCTAGCCCACTAAGGTGAACTAATTCAAGCTACATGCCCTAGACTAATTCAATCTATCCCATTTCTCTCATGGCTCATCCAACCTACTTGCAGGAGAGAATTCCAATCCTTTATTCAAGTCATGATGGTGATGGTGCTCTCTTCCACTATCCTATAGAAACAATGAATATCCTACCCTTTGCTGCTTAATATCCACTAAAGGATATTCATCCTCTCTAGTTCAATGTAGGAAAAAATTCCGATCCTTTGAATTCTTTTCAGGAATAACTCAGAAGAATATAACTTAGCTCTAAAAAAAAATACACATGAATAACTTATGAGAGAAGGATTCCTACCTATCCCACCATCTATTTTCCTTTACAAGCTCTCAATCTCTTCCCCAATGTTTGTAAATTCTCCTTTCATGATATTGAGTATTGGTTATGTTGAAATTTCCAGTTATTAGCAACATATTGAGAACACAGCATGAGAGTCAGAAAGATTGAATGTGAGAATATGTGAGAATAAATTGACATTTGCAGAGTTGAGGGTATGATAGTAAGATTTCATTTGATAGGAGAGTGAGCTATGCTTACATTTCTCAAATGATGATTGTACATAAAATATGCTTAATTAAGTACACAAGGTGGGCTTTCTCATGAACATTTCATATGCACTCAACGTCAACTTCTTATATGAACAGAGTATGATGGATTCATTTAAGGTATACGGTAGAAAATGGATGATAATTAGGTTCAAAATTGGCATTATAGGATTAGTTTTCCATAAGTTCATTTTCCTCACATCTCCTCTCATCCTCTCCATAGCTACCTCACACCATTATATATTATATTCCAACATTAAATATATTTGCAAAAAGATCAACTAGTAGGACTGTGGCATTGAGCTCCCTAATAGAAATCCAAACAAACATATTTACATAGCATCGATAATACTTATTTTTTTTAAAATAATATAATGGACTATTAATATATCAAATAGAGCATTCAATGTTTTGATTATATTTTTTCTATAGTATAAACTATGGTTGCACCTAATAATGACTTGTGAAAATAAATTAGTGGGATTAAGTTAAAAAGTGGACAAACTCAACCAAGTTTTACATTGATCTACCCATTTTCAAGTCAATTCCAATGACTTAGATCATTTTAAAATGGACCAAATCTCATGGGTATTGTTCTAATTCAAGTTCTCATTATGGCGATAGGCATTTAAATATTATCTAATATTTTGGACTTTGCTTGAGTGGATCGACAAGATTAACCCAAGGGTAACAAGCTTACAACAAAGATTCATTTCATGCATGTCGTATATTGTTATGTTTAAGTGCATATTGATTAAGATTTAAATAAGCTTGAGTAAAAGGGTGGTTAAAGAAATGGGTAACAAAACTAAGTAACTTGTTGTTGTGCTAGTATAATATTTGTCAAAATTCTGATGGATTCCCTAATTATTTTATCAAATTGATTAGTGAAAAAAAATACTTTCAATAGTGAGTTGTTTATTATTTTTTATTTTTAAATATAATTAATACAAAAACATAATTTGTGGAATGATGTTAGTGTTCAGAGTAAACAAATCAGAAATTAGTAAAAAGATGTTAGTATTTGGAGTCATAAGTAGTAAACATTGACCAATAAAATTTATATTAAAATCTGTAAATATGTTTAGTGACAAGTTTATCAATGATCACTAACATAACTATATAAATATATTCATTTTTGTTCTACATCATCAAATCAAATTAAGTTACCGTGGATTATTCCATTTTATTCAGCATAAAATTAGGTTATCATGGCTTATTCCTTTTTCTTATGCATCAAATTAGGTTACCATGGCCTGTGAGGTACACATTATATATTTAACCTAATTTCATCTTTTCAGCTAGCTTCGTTCAGTTTCACTACCTTCGTGTTAAGATCTGTTTAAGACTCTCAGAGATCTGTCTAAAGATTTAGGTGATAGGAACGTTTGAATAATCCTGATTGAACTGTAGTAATGGAATTTATTCCTAACAATCTTGAATTGTTATTTTTTAATGACATTTTATTTAGATTTAGTTTTTTTATTTTATGAACAATTTATTTTTTTAATTCTTTTTTATTTGGTTTCTTGGACCATAGTTTGTCCACACTTGAATAGAAGTTATGCAATAAAATAATGTTTCTCCACAAGTGCACCTAATTTCCTTGTTCTAGGGAATCAAACTCATTAAATTGTCCAAAACCTAGCCCCTAAACGACCTCATGCATGTGTTCACACCTAGTTTGACTGCCCTAACCTACTTTTTGTCCTTTTCATCCTTTTCAGTTCTTAGGGTTCATTGAACCTCATTATGACACCAACTTTGGTCCCTCATGTTCATTAAACCTCATCATGGTCAAATCTAGGGTTTACACTTGGCCTTATGTCATTCATGGGTGAATTGGTCCAATCTAATCCGACCATTTGTGAGCTAATCATATGCTTCGTTGGGCCCATGGTATTTTGTTGCCAATGGTATTTACCCAAGGTATTGCATCTCATAATGCCTAAATATTATACTGGTTTATCCTCAATAAGTACACTAATGGAAATAATGCTCTAGAGATGTTTCTCTAGTTTGTGTTTCAAATTCTTCTCTCATTTTAGAATAATTCTAGGTAAGAATTGCTAATGAATCCAGATCTAGGATTAATTTGCACATGACTCAGAACTTCGGCTGTGATGTTGTGCAAACAAAATTTCACATGGTATCACAACAAATTTGATTCAAAGTCTTTTTCTTAGTTTTTCTTGAGAATTTGCATTGCAGGTTATTCAGTGCTTCTCTGTCACTTAGTGCGCAACGACAAATCCAACAGTCTCATGTCACCTTGCTCACTCCATTCAACTACTTTGAGTGGAAGTTCGAGATGATAATTCAGTTGAGATCCAAAGGCCTCTACAGAGTTACTATGGGGACAAAAAATTATAGACCCACGCTGTAACACACCTAAAAATTGTAAAAAAAAAAAATTTACATGCATTTTAACTTATACATTTACTTAGCATATTTCTATGTTTTATTGCTCCTAGTTTTAACATCTTTGTCATGCGCTTACGATAGGTTTTGATGATGTTTTTGATGGCTAGTTTCCTTTGGAACCTTCAACCATGTTTATGCAGGTGATGTCCTTTGTTTATTTTGTTATTCATTTTTATGATAGTCTGCACTAGACTAAGGTATGGGATATTGTCAAAACCCCAATTTTTCACAAAAATTTAAAATTTTGAGATAACAACTGTTAGAATATAATCCGTAGGGATTGTATATTGTAAATAAATAAATAAAGAATAGGAAGCTGAATAGTTACGTAGGAATATGGTTAGGCCGGTCGGAATCTCAACCACCGCCTGAAATGTATAAATATATGCATTGGCATTGGAATAATATCGAATCGGGAGTTATACCTAACAAGTGGTATCAGAGCGCTGCCATAACTCTTGCCTGTTGCCAGTCTGCTCATTCATCTGCCCTTTCCTCAGTCTGCAGATTGCATGCATTGGTGCATGCGATGGCTGCTCTAATGCTCCGATCAGCCCCATCCATCCTCTGCGTGATGTGATAATTCCTGTGAGTGGCTTGCCTGTTGATTATTCCCTTACGTTCCTTGCAATGCCTTTGCTGCGTTTATGTGTGTGAATAAAATGTTTCTTGAACCCTAGACTCACGTTCTCACACATTTGCATGGAGAAGCTGTTGAGTATTCAAGACATGAAGATGGAGTCGTCGGTTGCTTGCTGTTGTGTTGAAGATTGTAGACTGCATTGTGAGGAGATAAATGGTACCGAATCCCATTTTTTTTTAAATTATGGTACTGCGTATCATGGAGACCCTTTGCAATTGAAATCTGGAGCTGCGTTTTGAGCTGGTTTAAAGTTTTGTATACACTCAAATCTCAATTCTCTTGTCATTCTGAGCTCTATCCTCCCTGGTGCGCCGGCCGTGATGAGTTCTCGGTTACCGTCGGTTTTTTTTGGATACCAATCATTGAGTTATATTGTGATATCTCCATTGATAAGGCTTTGGATATAGAGTTGAGCTAAGATTGTGCATTGCTGCACGTATTGAACCATTGTTTCCATTATGCTTTTGAAAAATGTAGCTGTGTATTGTTGTTGCATGGAATCGAGATGGAATTTGTCTTGCATGCAGTACTTTGGATGGAACAATAGTAATATTTGATGTGATACGAGCCAAATTTCTGTACAATTTGGAGCGTCATTACATGCCTGTGAGATCCCTTGTTTTTTTCCCGTCCGTTCTAGGGTTTAAATTTTGTGCTATCATTCAAAGGGCATTTCAAGTTCTTAGTGCATGGAGGTAAACGACATGAAAGTGATGAACGTGAAGTTTCTTTCTCAAGTACGTGGAGGTGAAGTTTCACGCCCTCAGTCAGCTGCGTGAAGGTCCACGCCTTCAAAATACAGCGTGGAGGTAAACTCATAAACCCTAATTTTGAGCTAATTCCTATGCATGGAGTGACTGCGATCTCCCTTGGTGTGGCTGTTGGGATGCTGATGCACTGTGGAAAGCTACTGCTTTGAGTGAGCACGTTGGAGACCACTGCGTGTAGAGTAAACCTACTCTGAAGGAATTGCGTAGAGCTACCTGCGTTGAAATAAAAGATGTCTGCGTTGAAGGAGCTTCTCTGCCTGCGTGGTGGAAAGAGTGATTGCTATATTGGAACCGTGACTGTTGCATGGAGAGTTTTATATCTGGGTGACTGAAGACCGTAGGTGAAGATTCACACATTTGAGTGGAGGAATATACATTTTGGATACTGCTCTATATCTGCATAGATATCTATTGGTGTAAGAGAAGCCTACGATTACCTGTGCAGTTGGAACATTGCTACTGTGCAATCATTATGTTGGTGCTGCAAACAACATTTTTATGTTACAATAATCTTTTGTAATAGAGTGATGCCAAATGTATTCTTAAAATCTTGTAAGGAATGACGAATGGAGAAGACTTCTACGACCTCCAAGGTGACTGCAATTTTTTTTTCTATGAAGAATCCAAGTGAAGCTAGGTGCTCTTGATGTGTACCTTCTTTTAAGTATGAACATGAGTATTTAGCTGCATGGAGCTACGTCAAAGCCTGGAGATTTTTTGATATAAGATCATCATTGCTTCTGTAATTAAATTGTGAAGTATACTGTTGTTTGAAGTTTTCCAAGAGTTGTATTCGAGAGTCGAGACTGCCTGTGTCACCATCATTGCTGCTGTAATTAAATTGTACAGTATACTGCTACTACCTGCACTATTCTGCTGCAAGACTTTTTGTAATAGAGTGATATTATAGTTGTTCAACAAAGCATAAATCTCATAAGAAACAAGGATATTGAATGTAATAAAACTCTAGAGCTACTTAGATAGTGTTGGAGACTTATTCTAAGCAGCTGCAGAATTATTTGTAGTAGGCTGCAGAATCATTTTGTAACTTGTAAAGCAGTAGGATCTTAATCCTGCATCCCATATTTTTCTTTCAAGCATTATGTAAGTTTCAAGTTCCAGATTGAAGATGCACTCTTTTGCATCTATTCTTGGTGATTCCACTCTCACTGGAAAAGACACTTATTCCAATGATCCCCCCCAAAGGAGAAAGCAGCAAGAGAGGCAGAGGAAGAAGAAACTTCAGAGGCAGAGGGGGCAGAAACAAAATATCAGCTTTGTAGTGCAAGCATTGTGACAAGACTGGGCACACATCAGATCAGTGTTGGGCTTCATGGGACTCCATCAAAGAAAAACATAACCAGAAGAAAGATGACCAAGATGCTAGTAAATCTTCTTATTCTTGTATTGTTGCACATTGTAATCTTGGAATTAATGAAATGACTTCTCTTTCATCTTACAAATATTGTTGGCTGCTTGATACTGGTGCAACATCACACATGACATTTAGAAACGATTGTTTTGAAGAACTTAATGAAACAATAGATGGCACAGTTTAATTTGCAGATAATTCAAGTATTAAACCAAAGGGAATGGGCACCATTCGACTGAAGATGCCTGGATTCCCTAATTTCTTGTTGAAGAACGTTCTCTATCTTCCAGAGTTGCAGAGAAGCCTGCTGTCCTTGGTGGAGATTCGACAACAAGGCCATTCCATCCACATGTTTGATGGAATCGTTGAAATAAGAAAGTCCTCTGACAACCAAGTCATCATGACTGGATACGAAGATGGGAAGCTATTGAAGCTAAAGGGTTCATCTGCAAGACTTCAGAACTATGCCTACCTCTCTCAGCATGGAGAAGGTAATATGTCATCTAGCTCATTGTGGCATGCAAGATTTGGTCATCTAAATTATAACAGTCTTCGTTTGTTGAGAAATAATGGTGTATTTGGTTTGCCCACCATTCCCAAAGAGAAGAACAAATGTGATGCATGTATATTAGGGAAACATAGTAAGCTGCCATTCCATGAATCTAATTTCAGAGCAAGTAGGAAATTAGAACTAGTGCCTTCTGATTTATGTGGCCCAATGCCAACTCCTTCAGCAAATGGGAATAAGTATTTTATGACATTTGTTGATGACTACTCAAGAATGTGTTGGATTTACTGTTTAAAGACAAAATTAGAAGCATTTCAAACATTCAAAGACTTTCATGCATTGATAGAAAAACAAGCACAATCAAAAATTGGTAAACTTCATACTGATAATGGAAAAGAATACACTTCAAATGCTTTTGAATATTATCTTCGTCAACATGGAACTGCACATCAGACTACCGTTCCCTACAATCCTCAACAAAATGGTGTAGCAGAAAGAATGAATAGAACCATAATGAATATGGTTCACTCTATGATGTTTTTCAAGAATGTAAAACTAATGTTTTGGGGTAATGCAGTAAAATGTGCAGCATATTTGAGAAACAGAAGTCCCTCAAATGCTCTTGATGAAAAGACTCCACATGAAATGTGGTTTGGCCATCTCCCTTCAATCAAGCATCTCAGAGTTTTTGGTTCCACCTGTTATGCCTTGATTCCAAAGGAGAAAAGAAACAAGCTTGGTGCTCGAAGCAGAAGATGCATTTTCCTGGGCTACGAAGAATACTCCAAGGCATACCGTTTGTATGATGAGGTAAACAAGAAATTGTTATTTCCAGAGATGTCATTTTTCTTGAAACTAATAAAAATGACCAGTCCATTGAGAGACAGCTTGATCATTTGGAAAGCTATCCTCATCCAAAGACATATTCTGAAAATGAATATGAAATTCCAAACCTTGAAGGGGGGATTCCTATTCTGGATCAACCTTTGGAATTTCCATATGAAGCACCAACTCCCCCGCATGAAGAAGTTCATGCTACTTCACTTGAACAAGAGGTTCAACTGGATGATGTGATTGAGAGAATTGAAAGACTCTCAATCAATGATGAAGCACCAGCAGCTGATCAACTAGGACCATCACGAAAGATTCCTAAATGGGCCACAAAGACACTTGAAAGTGTCCATCTGGATGAAGTTGGAAAGATGGGAATGAGAAGTTCGAAAAGACATGAAGATGGAGGAGGAGCAGATAATTCAGGTGATGACATGGATGTATCATTTGATTGTGA
>LPNX010045198.1:32948-51716 GCA_001517045.1 Pseudotsuga menziesii
ATATCGCCTAAAACAAGCGCCTCGCGCATGGTATGAAAAGTTAACCGAGCATCTTTTGAAGTTAAATTTCGAACATTTTGATCTTGATGATGCAACACTATTTATAAAGAAAGTTGGAAGATATGTTGTGTATCTTGTGGTGTACGTAGATGATCTTTTGATGACAGGGAACAATGAGAGCTATATAGCATCCATAAAGAAATATTTGAAAAAGATCTTTGAAATGACAGATATGGGACATCTCCACTATTACTTAGGAATTGAAGTCACTCAACATCCTAAGTACATATTCCTATCTCAGAAAAAATATGTTGGAGAACTACTAAACAAATTTTGCATGACAGAATGCAATCCTATATCTACTCCAATGGAACAGAAAATGAAGCTCACATCAAGAGAAGGAAAAGAATTTGAAGATGAAACCAAGTATCTACAACTAGTAGGAAGTCTTATCTACCTTACAACAACTAGACCAAATATTTCTTATGTTGTTGGCATACTTTCAAGGTTCATGCATAAAACTTGTGAAGGACACTGGTCAGCTGCAAAAAGAGTTCTAAGATACTTGAATGGGACTCAAGACGTTGGACTCAAGTACTCTAAAGTGGATGACTTCAAACTTATTGGGTACTCAGACTTAGATTTTGATGGCGATAAGGAGACAGGAGTATCAAATTCTGGATACACTATGAGTCTTGGATCAGCAGCTGTCTCATGGAGATCATTCAAACAGTCAGTTCCAGCAGATTCAACAATAGAAGCAGAATATGTGGCTGCAGCTGAAGCAACGAAAGAAATAGTATGGCTCAGGAAGATACTTGAATATTTGCAAGAAAAACAAGAGAACTCCACTCCATTGTTGGTCGACAATACTTCTGCAATCAAGCTGGATAAGAATCCTAGATTCCATGATCGAACCAAACACATCAACACAAAGTATCATTTGATTCGACATCATGTAGAGGCCAAGACAATCCATATTCGACATTGTTCAACAAATGATCAAATTGCAGACATCTTCACCAAAGCGCTTGGACGAGAAAAGTTTGAAAGATTCAGAAACATGCTCGGACTTACGAACACCCCTTCGGATTAAGAGGGGGATTGTTAGAATATAAATCCGTAGGGATTATATATTGTAAATAAATAAATAAAGAATAGAAAGCTGAACAGTTACGTAGGAATATGGATAGGTCGGTCAGAATCTCAACCACCGCCTGAAATGTATAAATATATGCATTGGCATTGGAATAATATCGAATCGGGAGTTATACCTAACAACAACAAATGCTAAAACTTACGGTCTACAAACAGCTAAAGGTTCGCAATAGAAGGAACAGTCAAGTGATTAGTTTTACTAAATCGTAATTATGTTAACTCAACAGTTCATTTTTGTAACAAGAAAAAGTTTACTTGCGTATTGTTTTATTTCAGTTTACTGATGAGTCTCTTCTTGTCAAGTAGCTGGAACCTAACTTTTGAATCTGGGGCTTACTTAGCAATTGTGCTAACGTAGAATATTACTGGTTCCTACAGGTTTACAGGTATGATCGAACGAGTGCATATTAAAAATTCTTAAAGTATCCAGCAGTATTTTATTTGCAATTATAAAGCTTAGTAATTAAGCTACTAAACTCTAGACAACTTCCGTGAGGTAAAACCATTTGGCTTCCTTCAGTTTTTCTTGTAATAAAGTTAAGAAGTAAGTAGCAACAGTAAGATATGTTTGCGACCCTAAGAATTAGAATCTCAGTTACAAAGTAATTATACTTTAGTATATATAAATTACAATGTTATAATGATTGTTTTGTCAGTATTTATACAATAATACATTATCTTATCTGTGTAACAACTGTTCCACATTTCGCTTCTGCGAGATAACTTACAGCCTGTTAACCTTTTGAAAGTATAAGTTCGATTGCGCAAACTAAAAACCATAATGCCTTCCTACATGAGATCATTGTTTGCCTACACTTTAATTTCATGTCGAACCATGTGATTCTAATAATTTCCGGACTCAATAGGATCATCCCTATTTAATTTCTTAATTTTTCTATGATACTTCTCTTGAATTAAATTACTGTGTACAAACAGTTTTTCTGAGATTGATGCTTTTGAAACAGACTTTCTAGCTATTTTGTAAATTTCTATAACTACTTTACTACCCAAAATACATGGTAAATCTTTAGTAATTACCAAGTTGAGGCATAACCGAAATTCATCAAAGTATCGTCACTTTGAACTATGTAACCGAATTTCATAATAGTGTTCTTACAATACGCTTTGTCCACTTCTTAGTTTTCCTATCATTTGAGTTATTAGTTCATATGTGACTTATAAACATGCATGCTGTATTTTGTTAATAGACTTTCAGTCTATAATCAGTTCAAGGTCATAAACATGTTTAAATTAGAGTTTATGATCCTCCAACTATTACATCATGCCATTTATAAAAATTATAACTTGTATTGTCCTTTTATAAGAGATTAACTATTCATTTTTACATAGGAGAACTATAGTTCTTAGCTTGAGCTCTCTCATAACCTATGGTCTCTATCCAAAACAAGGTCAATGTTTAGAGAAAGGATATGTTACCAACCAAATTGTATTTGTGATGTTATAATATAATAACATAAGGTTATATGGTGAAATGAGTCTTATGCATGAACGATTTTCGAGCTTTAACCAGGGTTTTGCTAGGTCAACGTAATCATAGCGTTGATATTCTATTACTAAACTAGCATATGATATGGTGCACATAATTATCGATTTGAATGGAAATTATTGGGTCAATGATATAGTTTAAACCTTGTTTCAATAATTAAATAATTTGGTTATCATTTTATGTAGGCACTATAGGGAAATGATCCAATGCATGGTTTTGAATTACTGACCACGTGGTCGTCTCCTGACCAAGCATGGAAGATATAAGTACTATTGTAACCCTAACCCTTATCATTTCTTCCCCACAGTTTGCGTTGGCCCGTGAGGCTGCTCTGCTTGGCTTTCATGGTGGTCGTCGGTCCTCTTCTGCTCTAGTTGTCTTGAGTCTTCATTTAGTGTTGCATTTGTCACCGATGTGTGGTTTTAAAATCCATTCTCAGTGGCTGTGGGTTCTCACTCTACAAGCTTGTAGAGATTATTGTTTCCCTTGGTTTGATGTCTGTGTAATCTTCCTTTCGTCGTCCTCGTGGCTTGTTGTCTGCTCGAGTTTTATTTTGCTGTCCTCGTGGCTCGCCGTTGCATGAGGCTTTGTCTGGCAGGATGTTGATTCTTTAGTTTGCAAAGGTTGTAGGTGACAGTGCTTCTACGAGACTGTTCATTGGTTCCATTGACAGGTAAAATTTTGTTTTCTCTTTTATTTTAATTGCAGCAGGTGTAATGCTGTTACAAAGGAACAACATATCTTAGGCTATTTATTTACTAACAGTAGTCTTTTAAACTCCTTGCAGGTGCTTTCCACTAAGTGCTTTCATGGTGGAGGAAGTATGCAGTCAACCAGCAAATGTCGTGGCTCGTGGCTTAGTTCGGGTAAGCCCCGTGGTCCATGTGTTGGGTTTTCACCCTACTTGTAACAAGGTGGTCATTTGGATTCACCCAGGGTTTGGGGAAGCCTTCCTCGACTCGCCATAAGTTATGTGGTTTTATTTCTTTACAGGTCATAAGTTGGTTTACTCAGTTTCGAACCCTCACTAGTCGATGGGTAGACTCGGTTTTAATCGAGCAATGTAATTAGTTTTGATGTTTGGCTTTACGGCTTGTTTAAATTAATAGTTCTTGTAAAGATAGTTCTGTCTTCAAACTTGTTTTGGTTTAACAAATTTTTTATATTATGCTTTGTGTAAATTCAGGGTTTTTACCCTTCTTGACTGTAAGTGAAGTTTTTGTACTCTATTTGAATTACTCTGTAAGAGTTTATAATTAAGGTTTTTAAGACTGATACTTACAGTCATAGTTTAATTCTTGCTCACTTTTATTCAGAGTTATGAACCAGGGTTTATCCTGTGGAAACCTTCGTTTTGAAATAAATTATTCTACTTAATTTTTAACAAATTTTAATACTTATTTAGTTGTCTGTTAATTAGTATTACAAGGCATTGCGGAAATTCTAGTTTATAATAATTACACAGTCTATTTTTTTGTCCTTAAAGGACTCCAAGTAATTTATAATGACTTGGTTACTTAATAGTTACATAGTTAAATAAATTTGGTTTATTACTTCAATGTCTTGATATTTGTAATGGTAATAATTATAAGGGTTTTTAAACCTGTATTTCGCTTTCACAGGTACACCCTGTTTGTATATGTTTTTCAGTATTGTATTTCATTTCTGTGTAATAAATTTAGTTGATTCTTTTAATGGTTAAAAATAATTAAACTTATGGTTTATCCCAGGTTACTAATGTATATAAAAAATACAAGTAGATTTTGCTCAGAAATATGAGCTAGGGTTTTTACCCTATTTAACTTTTATAATAATTATTTCTGTACTGTTATTTCATTAAATTTGATTATTGTCACCAGACTTTAAAATTATTGTAATGGCTTGAAAAGTTCTAGGTTAGGGTTTGTAGAAATAATCTTTGATCTTCTTTTAAAAATTACTCTAGTTTGTAAAAGAATTTCTTTCGATTTATAAACAATATTGTTTATGTTAATAATAATATTATTTGTGTTAATAATAATATTGTTTGTGAATACTGTATTCTCTTAAGTTTATATTTGCATATATATATTATTAATAAAGATTGAGGACAGTCTATAATAGTTGAGTTTATTTAATAAGATTATTTTGTAAGCTTGGTGAAAGAAATAAGAACTTTCATACTTGTCAATACTCCTTACATCTAATTTGTCTGTAAGTGTGTAAGGACAGTTCCTTACTAATAATACTTTATGCATAGGTTACTACTATCTTTTAGTTATTTAATTCTAAGAAAAAGAATATTGTAAGAGTTATTAAGTTCTTATTTATTATACTCCTTATCTCAAATTCGTTTCTCTTCAAAATTTAAATAGGCTACCAATCCTTAGAGTTCAGATAGTTGCAGGTAAAATATATATTATTATTAGGAAAAGATATAAACTAACAGAACTATATTTACATTCTTTACTTAACATAAATAACAAACATTTAACTGACATTTCTATTTCTTCTATTTCAATGTAGATGTATAGTTTATAAAAGAAGGTATTATGTAAAAGAATGACTTACATATTTGAACATACTGCTATTAGTAAAATAATATGATCCTGTTCTTTTTCTAATATTCTTAATACACAGTTTGGTTCTAACAACAAACCTACTAAACAGATTAATATTCTTTCTGGAAGCAACTATCTACTAAAAGAAAAGATTTCAATACTCTAAAAAACATAAGTACTCTATTCATTTCAGATTCCTATCATACTTCATTCATTTTAAACACACTACCTGTGCTAGAGTACGATCTGGTTTACTCCAGATGGGGAAAAACACAGGTAGGATTATTTTTCATCAAAGTACAGATTCAACATTAAAACAACTAAGATATTTCAAGCTTAACAGTTCACTACATAACATATAAATCATTCATTATTAGTTCATACTCAGATATAAACTTAAACACATAAATTAAAAGATTGTAGAACATGTTTTAAGGCTAGATGACAACACCATTGGGAGGCCATTCCTCCCTACCAACTCCTAGAGAGCGCTCAACCAGTGACTTCTTAGGACCCCCAAGCCTGTTCCCGGTCTCCTTGGCTGGGACTGGGTGGAGCAAACAACAAAATACTAGTCCAATGACTCAGAACAAACTCTACACTCTGCAGCAAGATCTTTTAGCTGGAAAGCTGTACTAGATCACTTCCTGCAGTTTACCCCTCAAAACACCTTCCACAAAAATTCCTTTCCCAATGAATTCCTTGAAGTACATTCACCTGAATGATTCTTCTCCTGGAATGAGCAACCTCAGCTCTCTTCAATGGAACTTTTTTATTAAGATTGCCTAGGTCTTTCTGGGTTAGTTGTCATTAATTGAGCCACTACTTTGATCCCACTTTCTTGGGGGATCATGACCCCAAATGTAGGGAGGTTTCCACCTGCAATATTGGAAGTGTTTGAGGATGCTGCCACTTGTATATTTGCTCTCCACCTAGTCTCCTCCACCAACTTGACCAGTAACACTCTTTTTAACAGCTCTCCCAAGCTATTGTCTCCACTTTTATTTATTTAAAATTAAAATATTCAGAATTACATTCAATATCCTTGACTCTGTTGAGTCATCATTTACAAATTAGTATTAAATTTAACATAATGTCTTGGAATAAAATCAAAATAGGATAATATTATTTTCCAAAATTTGGGCATGTGACATACACACCCCCTTAGAACATAACATCGTCCTCAATGTTATTTATTCTTCATCCTCTAAATTCCCCTGGAACAGAATTGGATATGCATCTCGCATTTTACTTTCCAATTCCTAGGTGGCTTCCTCTGGACTAAGGTGCTTCCATTGCACCTTCACCTGTCCAATGGTGCGGTTCCGAAGTGTAATTTCCCTCCTCACGAGGATACACTCCGGTTCCACCAGAAATTCTCCTTTTGGATCCACCTTCTATTTCCACCATGGAAGTCTGATATTTAGCTTGTCGGTTCTCCAAGGCTTCGTTGATTCTAGGCATGCTCCTTGCTAGTTCCCCAATGGTCATCTCCTCCTATATAGTATGAATATTGTTAACATTCTTCTTCTGATTTGGACAGACTGAAGCATAATGTGGGCCATTACACTCCCAGCCCTTGACAGGCTCCTTGCACTCAAATTTATTGGTAAAGTTTCCATGATTAGTTGCGGTTTCCTTACCTTTAGAATTATTCTGATTGTTGGGTGTATTGCTCCTATTTCCTTGGAAATTCTTGTTATTAGAATATTTTTTGGCCTTATCATTCTTAAAATTTCTGTTAGGCACAAAATCCGTCTTCTTTTGTTCAAACTGATTATTATTTTTCTTAGCCTTCCATTTGGCCAATCTTTCTTTCTTCCGATTTTGCTCAAAACAAAAGTTATCATTTCTCATAGCTTCCTCCAAGGTCTTTGGGTTATCATATTCAATTCTATCTTTAATATGATAAGGTAGACAGCTAAGTAATTGTTGTACCTTTGGTTTCTCATCTACAAGGTATGGTACATACCTAAGTAGAGTTAAGAACTTGTTGTTCAGGTCCTTCATTATCATTGAACCTAACTTCAGTTCATAAAAATCTTTGGCTCTCTCCTCATAATACTGCTCAGACAAGAATTTCTTTTTGAAATACCTCTTAAAGGTACTCCAGTTAACATATTTTTCTTTTATACCCTTAAATCTCTTCAAGTCCTGCCACCAAATGTTATCCTTTCCTGAGAGGTTATATATAGCCATTCTATCCTTTAACTGGTTAGAATAATTATATATTTGGAAGTACTTCTTCATCCCAGATAACTAAGATTCAGCTTCCTCCCCCTTCTCAGCCTCTCCATTAAAGGTTGTCGGTTTTATCTTTTTGAATTCCCCAGAAATTTCCTCATAAGGTTTGTATTTCCTCTTTTTAGTGTACAGATTATCATCACTAATGTCACTAGTAGTATGGTAATTTCGCTGTTCACCAAACACTAGAGAAGACGAACTACTTTCAATTTTTGTATGTTTCATCTTTTTAGATTTTCGTTGATGACTAGCATCTTCTGATTCTAATCTTCTACCCCTACCCTCAGTTTGAAACTTTTCAATTAGGATCTGATTCATCTCTTCTTGAGCCCTCAGAATCCTTTCATTTTCTCGCTTTACAGACTCCATTTCAGTTTTTAAGTCTTTTATAGTTTATAACAACTCTGAGGAATTGGTAGTTAAATCCTCTGGTATAGGATCTCTCGGTAAATTTCTTGTTCCAGTAACTGGAGACTCCTTTTCTGCATACTCTTCTAGCCTTTCCATACCTACCTGTTAAACTTCAGAAAAACAATTCTCTGTTGAATAACATTTAAAATAAAATACGTCAGCATAATAATTTAATTTACTTTTTTATGAAAGCTAGTTGGGCTTCATCAAGGCCTAGTGTTTGAACCTTGTGCTCTGATACCACATGTCAAAACCCCAAATTTTCACAAAAACTTAAAATTTTGAGATAACAACATATGCTAAAACCTGCGGTCTACGAACAACTAAAGGTTAGCAATAGAAGGAACAGTCAAGTGATTAGTTTTACTAAATCTTAATTATGTTAACTCAACAGTTCATTTTTGTAACAAGAAAATTTTTACTTGCGTATTGTTTTATTTCAGTTTACTGATGAGTCTCTTCTTGTCAAGTAGGTGGAATCTAACTTTTGAATCCGGGGCTTACTTAGCAATTGTGCTAACGCAGAAGATTATTGGTTCTTACAGGTTTATAGGAATGATCGAATGAGTACATATTAAAAATTCTTAAAGTATCCAACAATATTTTATTTGCAATTATAAAGCTTAGTAATTAAGTTGCTAAACTCTAGACAACTTCCGTGAAGTAAAACCATTTGGCTTCCTTCAATTTTTCTTGTAATAAAGTTCAGAAGTAAGTAGCAACAGTAAGATATGTTTGTGACTCTAAGAATTAGAATCTCAGTTACAAAGTACTTCTACTTTACTCTATATAAATTACAATGTTATAATGATTGTTTTGTCAGTATTTATACAATAATACATTATCTTATCTGTGTAACAATTGTTCCACATTTCGCTTCTGCGAGATAACTTACATCTTGTTAACCTTTTGACAGTATAAGTTTGATTGTGCAAACTAAAAACCATAATGCCTTCCTACATGAGATCATTGTTTTCCTGCACTTTAATTTCATGTCGAACCATGTGATTCTAATAATTCCGAACTCAATAGGATCATCCCTATTTAATTTCTTAATTTTTGTATTTAACTTCTGTTGAATTAAATTACTGTCTACAAACAGTTTTTCTAAGATTGATGCTTTTGAAACAGGTTGACTTTCTAGCTATTTTGTAAAATTATCATTAGAGGAAATTTCAACTCAAAAAGGGCCTCCTAAAAAAAATTAATAAAATAATATTTATTAATTTTGGAGGATTAAAAACAAAAAACTACTTCTTTTGTTTGTATTTTCAACATATCTCCCTATGTTTTTACTCAAATTTCGACATCATCATCACGTTTTTTTAGGTATTTCTTGTTTTTTGGGTAGCAGGGTCTGTCAAAAGTATGCCGAGTGGGTACTCGTTGGATGCGGAATTTAATTCCGCATCCAACGAGCTCTCCCGATCGAAATTTGAGTAAAAACACGGGGAGATATGTCGAAAATACAAACAAAAAAAGTAGTTTTTTTAATGATACCTATCCCCAAATTTATATTAAAAAATGTTTAAGACCTATATGGTATTTCAAATTTAAATAAATTTCATTAGCTAACACAGGATGACATGGAATTTGATTTAAAGTTAAAAGACCCATTTTGAGTTGAAATTTCCTCTAATGATAACTACTTTACTACCCAAAAGACATGGTAAATATTTAGTAATTACCAAGTTGAGGCATAACCAAAATTCATCAAAGTATCGTCACTTTGAACTATATAACAGAATTTCATAATAGTGTTCTTACAATACGCTTTGTCCACTTCTTAGTTTTGCTATCATTTGAGTTATTAGTTCATATGTGACCTATAAACATGCATGTTGTATTTTGTTAATAGACTATCAGTCTATAATCAGTTCAAGGTCATAAACATGTTTAAATTAGAGTTTATGATTCTCCAACTATTACATTATGCCATTTATAAAAATTATAACTTGTATTGTCCTTTTATAAAATATTAACTATGCATTTTTACATAGGAGAACTATAGTTGTTAGCTTGAGCTGTCTCATAACCTATGGTCTCTATCCAAAACAAGGTCAATGTTTAGAGAAAGGATATGTTACCAACCAAATCGTATTTGTGATGTTATAATATAATAACATAAGGTTATATGGTGAAATGAGTCTTATGCATGAACGATTTTTGGGCTTTAACCAAGGTTTTGCTAGGTCAACGTAATCATAATGTTGATATTCTATTATTAAACCAGCATATGATATGGTGCACATTATTATCGATTTGCATGGCAATTATTGGGTCGATGATATAGTTTAAACCTTGTTTCAATAATTAAATAATTTGGTTATCATTTTATGCAGGCACTATAGGGAAATGATCCAATGCATGGTTTTGAATTACTGACCACGTGGTCATCTCCTGACCAAGCGTGGAAGATATAAGTACTATCGTAACCGTAACCCTTACATTTCTTCCCCGCAATTCACGTTGGCCCGTGACGCTGCTCTGCTTGGCTTTCATGGCGACCGTCGGTCCTCTTCTACTCCAGTTGTCTTGAGTCTTGGTTTACTTTTGCATTTGTCACCGATGTGTGGTTTTAAAAGCCATTCTCAGTGTCTGTGGGTTCTCACTCTGCAAGATTATAGAGATTATTCTTGCCCTTGGTTTGCTGTCTTTGTAATCTTCCTTTCGTCATCCTCATGGCTCACTGTCTGCTCCAGTTTTCTTTTGATGTCCTCATGGCTCGTCGTTGCATGAGGCCTTGTCTTACAGGCTATTGAGTCTTTAGTTTGTAAATCCTATAGGGGACAGTGCTTCTACGAGACTGTTCGTCGTTTCCATTGACAGGTAAAAGTTTGTTTTTGCTTTTATTTAAATTGCAGTAGGTGTAATGTTGTTACAAAGGCACAACATATCTTAGGCTATTTATTTACTGACAGTATCTTTTAAACTCCTTGCAGGTGCTCGCCACTAAGTGCTTTCATGATGGAGGAAGTATGCAGTCAACTAGTGAATGCTGTGGCTCGTGGCTTAGTTCGGATAAGCCCCGTGGTCCATGTGTTGGGTTTTCACCCTACTTGTAACAGGGTGGTCATTTGGATTCACCCAGGGTTTGGGGAAGCCTTCCTTGACTCACCATAAGTTATGTGTTTTGATTTCTTTAGAGGTCATAAGTTGGTTTACTCAGTTTCGAACCCTCGCTAGCCGATGGGTAGACTCGATTTTAACTGAGCAATGTAATTAGTTTTGATGTTTGGCTTTATGGCTTGTTTAAATTAATAGTTCTTGTAAAGACAGTTCTATCTTCAAACTTTTTTTGGTTTAACAGATGTTTTATATTATGCTCTGTGTATATTTAGGGTTTTTACCCTTCTTGACTATAAGTGAAGTTTTTGTACTCTATTTGAATTACTCTATAAGAGTATATAATTAAGGTTTTTAAGACTGATACTTATAGTCATAGTTTAATTCTTGCTTGTTTTTATTCAGATTTATGAACCAGGGTTTATCCTGTGGAAACCCTCATTTTGAAATAAAGTATTCTAATTAATTTTTAACAAATTTTAATACTTATTTAGTTGTTTGTTAATTAGTATTACAAGGCATTGTGGAAATTCTAGTTTATAATAATTACACACTCTATTGTTTTGTCCTTAAAGGACTGTAAGTAATTCATAATGACTTGGTTACTTAATGGTTACATAATTAAATAAATTTGGTTTATTGCTTCAATGTTTTGATATGTGTAATGGTAATAATTATAAGCGTTTTTAACCCTGTATTTCGCTTTCACGGGTACACCATGTTTGTATATGTTTTTCAGTATTGTATTTCATTTTTGTGTAATAAATTTAGCTGATTCTTTTAATGGTTAAAAACAACTAAACTTATGTTTTATCCTAGGTTACTAATGTATATAAAAAAATATAAGTAGATTTTGCTCAGAAATATGAGCTAGGGTTTTTACCCTATTTAACTTTTGTAATAATGATTTCTGTACTGTTATTTCATTAAATTTGATTACTGTCACCAGAGTTTAAAATTATTGTAATGGCTTGAAAAGTTCTAGGTTAGGGTTTGTAGAAATAATCTATGTTCTTCTTTTAAAAATTACTTCAATTTGTAAAAGATTTTCTTTCGATTTATAAACAATATTGTTTATGTTAATAATAATATTATTTGTGTTATAATAATATTGTTTGTGAATGTTGTATTCTATTAAGTTTATATTTTCATATATATATATTATTAATAAAGACTGAGGACAGTCTATAATAGTTGGGTTTATTTAATAAGATTATTTTGTAAGCTTGGTGAAAGAAATAAGAACTTTCATACCTGTCAATACTCCTTACATCCAATTTGTCAATAAATGTGTAAGGACAGTTCCTTATTAATAATACTTTATGCATAGGTTACTACTGTCTTTTAGTTATTTAATCCTAAGAAAAATAATACTGTAAGAGTTATTAAGCTCTTATTTATTATATTCCTTATCTCAAATTAGTTTATCTTCAGAATTTAATTAGGTTACCAATCCTTACTTAGAGTTCAGATAGTTGCAGGTAAAATAGCTATTATTATTAGGAAAAGATATAAACTAATAGAATGATATTTACATTCTTTGCTTAACATAAATAACAAACATTTAACTGACATTTCTATTTCTTCTATTTCAGTGTAGATGTATAGTTTATAAAAGAAGGTACTGTGTAAAATAATGACTTACATATTTGAACATACTGCTATTATTAAAATAATATGAGCATGTTCTTTTTCTAATATTCTTAATACACAGTCTGGTTCTAACAACAACCCTACTAAACAGATTAATATTCTTTCTGGAAGCAACTATCTACTAAAAGAAAAGATTTCAATACTTTGAAAAACATAAGTACTCTATTCATTTCAGATTCCTATCATACTTCATTCATTTTAAACACACTACCTGTGCTAGAGTACGATCTGGTTTACTCCAAATGGGGAAAAACACAGGTAGGATTATTTTTCATCAAAGTACAGATTCAACATTAAAACAACTAAGAGATTTCAAGCTTAACAGTTCACTACATAACATATAAATCATTCCTTATTGGTTCATACTCAGATATAAACTTAAACACAGAAATTAAAATATTGTAGAACCTATTTAAAGCTGGATGACAATAGCGTTGGGAGGCCATTCCTCCCTACCAACTCCTGGAGAGCGCTCAAACAGCGACTTCTCAGGACCCTCGAGCCTGTTCCTGGTCTCCTTGGCTGGGACTGGGTGGATCAAACAACAAAGTACTAGTCCAATGACTCAAAACCAACTCTGCACTCTGCAGCAAGATCTTTCAGCTGGAAAGTTGTACTAGATCACTTCTTGTAGTTTACCCCTCAAAACACCTTCCACAAAAATTCCCTTCCCAATGAATTCCTTGAAGTACATTCACCTGAATGATTCTTCTCCTGGAATGAGCAGCCTCAGCTAACCACTTATACTATGAAACGAGAACTCGACACAGTTCTCGTTTTTCTCTCTCCTAATTTTAGTAGCTATTTTTACCCCCATTTCAAAAATGGTTGATGCCAGTATCACACATTTTCATTTTCAGACATTTTTTGGGGCCTTTGAATTATCTTTGTTGTAAAATATTTTTAATTTCTATTTTCAAGTGTGTTTTTTGAAATTTAACAAAATAACATACATTTTTAAGCAATTTATAATGAAAAACATATACATTTTACGATTTTTTCTATAAAATAAGACATTTTTATGTACAAAATAAGGCATTTTTATTGACAAAATTGTAAATAATTCCAGAAAATAAAGACATTTAAAACCATTTTCAATGAATTTTCAGAGAATGTTTCTCTAAAAATGATCATATTTCATATAAGTTATCGAAAAGTGACGACTCACATAAAGTTGAGAAAAAATATACAAATTATTTGTAAAAAACATATTAAAAACATTATATTTAGAAATTTTATTTCTAAAATAAAGTCTGAAAGTCAAAACATTACTAATATATCTGATCAAAAAATTGTCAAAAATTGTCAAAATTAACATTTTCTTCAAAACATGAAACTATTCAACAATATCATGCATGCCAAATTCTTCATCGACATTGGAATTTTCTGGAGCTTGAATTTCCTCAGGGACATCAATGTCCTCTTCCATTGGGTCTTCTATGTCTGCAAGATCCCCAAAGTGATCCTATTACACTTAATGTTATTTTAACAATAAAAAACAAATGTTATAATGAAAAAATGGATGGCCAAATCTTTAGTGATCGTCACTTCAAAATTATGGATTGATGAAGGACTTGTAAATGGATCCTTTGGTATTGCTCAATAAACATATTCTTGAGAAGATGAAAACTAGATAAAATTGGCTTTAAAAAAAAGAAAAATTAATCCCCTAAAGCTTTAATAAAACGATAGCTAACAAGAATATATGCTAATTATACTACATTATTACAAATCAAAATCAAAATACAATTTCTAATAATAATCTCTAATATATAATTATCTTCAAATAAATCTTTACCAAAATGGCTTAAAAAATTTTAATCCATGTGAACCTTTGGTTAAACCATGATTAACAAAAATATACACTAATTATAATTGGAAATCAAAATCAAAATACAATTTATAATAATACTCTGTAATCTACAATCACCTTCAACTAAATCACTAAATCATAATCAAAATACAATTTATAATAATAATTTATAATATACAATGATCTTCAAATAAACAGTATAGCCCTATAATCTATAGCTAGATAGTAGGTGTTATTAAGAGCACTGAATGAGGCGAACAGACTGCATGTCAACACATTGATTTCGGGTTAACCAGTATCAATATTTTATGTCACGATCACTGAACGTAGCCATTCAGTGTTCTTTACATGTATTAAAAAGTAAACTGATTTTTTACAGAATTAGGTAAAAGTAGTGACTAACGTGGTCATAGACCACCCAAAACTATGACAAATTTATCCTACCATAAAAATATCAAAGTGTATAGAATAAAGAAATGAACGGAATCTGTTCAGAAATAAAGAAAAGGAATAAGTCTAGCAGCACAGTGAAGTTCATAAATAAAGAAAAGGAAATAGGCTAGCAACAGTGACTGATCATCGACGAGAAGGTGGCTCATATCTGCATGTCAGACAATTGATTTTACGACTAAACCACTGGAGAATGCAAGTTGAATGAAAGACATGGGTGCATGCCAATTGTTTTGCAGTCTCTCCCTTCGTTAAAGTTTCATAACAACTTGTGCACAACGCTTCATCATCATTCCCATACCCATTCCTGTTCCATTGTCCTCCCTACTTCCAATTATAACGTCTGGAAACCCATCCACTACCTCACGAGGACTCATATTTACTTCATCTGATCTGGTGTTATTATTGCCTATCGCTATACGTTCATGTAGGAAATTGAATCGATAGGTATTATACTGTAGATGTTGCATCACCTAACGCCAACTGAATATGGAATTCCATATAATCTGGATGTACCAGCGGAATCCATCGTCGGATTCCCTATAATCTTCTATCAATCGAATTACAATTATATCCTCTGCCAATTTTAATGTTTCGAGATAGTCTTCACTCACATTTTTATTAATTGGAATTTGGCGACTTACTATCTCTCCCCGCCATCCATCCTGCAATCGACCAATATCAACATTTTCTGATAAATTCACTAATCCATAACGATTAGTAATCAGACTCGACACCATTTGTTGTATATTTTCTTGATCTTCAATTCTGTTCGTTTCGGTGGTGGTTGTGGCGGCCACCACTGCGTTCGACATAACGTTTAGCATGCCCTCCACACAGCCCATTACATTCAGAACTATTTCTCTGTCATATTCCCTTTGGTTCACTGGTCCGCCGCTTGGGCGCCAAAGGGCGGCCCTCACGGCCGCCCTCGATGCCGAGCATCAAGGGCCGCCGTGAGGGCTGCCCTTTGGCGCCTAAGTGGCGGAGAAAAGAAAAGAAATCGTTCAGAGTGAAAACGTTAATTTCTACACAATCAAACCAATGTTTAGATTCTAATACAAAACTAATTATCAAACTTTAATGTGACATGGGTAATTCATATGCAATGATTCGATTCAGAGCGTTGATTAAAAAAGACAGACCTGTTTGGAATATATCTACACTATCGAACATGATGAAAATCGCGGTATCAAACCTCAAAGGAACTGCTAATCATTGAAGCGAATGGATATTATAGTAAGGAAATGTTGAAATCCTAAAACAAAAACATACAGGCAGAGTATAGAACTCAAATTGTGTAAAATATGAAAATGAAATTGCAGTTGTGTACAGAAAATAAATTAAAATTAAAATTACCTGCAAACTGAAATTAAATATTCTGTGAGGAAATCATGTTACTCACCAAATGTAAAATGAAAACAAAAGAAAGCAATCCAAAATTATTTTTAAAAACTATGTAGAAATCTGAAAATCAAATTGCAAGGAAAAATAAATACGTAAATAAATACAACCCACAAGATGGCCAGCCTTGAGATTCTAAGTGAACACGAATTAGATCTCTGGAAACCTATAATTTGATGGAGAGAAAACTAAGTTACAATATGAATAAGAATTTTTCCCAAAATCTCATTTCCATGTAATCACCAGTTGTTACCTTTAAAGAATGTTTACATAGATGATGAATCCAATGATTCAGTTTCCAGAAAATTCAGTTTCCAGAAAATTAATCCAATATCCTAAAAATAAAAACAGTCCAACGCCTAGGTTTAATTCCTGGAAATTGTTTATGTGGTAGTTAATTAATTTTCCAGAATAGTTTAAATCTGGTGACTGAATTATTGGATTGATTGTTGGTGTTGGCTCTATTCTATTCAGTTGATACCTCCACATGAATTCCTCATGAATGGATTCTCAAAGCATTATGCGTTGAAGAATGTGATCTGTTGCGTTAAAACCTCCGTGAGCTGTGGTATTAAATGCATGATCCATTATATATTAATCGGCCTAACTTGTTTAATACATACACATTAAAAACAAAATGGAATTCTTAAATGACGTAAGAAGTATTAAATTTTATTTATGCCATTTAAAAAACAAGTTTTATTCAAGAAGGATTAATAATATGGATAATGGGTTTTTAAAGAGAGAGGGAGGACATGAAGGGGGTCCTTCTCTATTGATTGATTGAGGGGTTTTGTGGGGTAGATAGGTTGCATGGGAATATTGGATTTCCCAAGTATGTTTTTAGTATTTCTTGTTGCTGGTGAGGAAGGGTGGAAGAGGGGAATTCTCTAACATGGTTTATTGATTGAGTGGTCGATGGATCTTAGTCTTAGACTAAGGAATAGGTTTGGTGGAGAGTTCCCTTACACTTTTTTTCATGTTGCTACCACTCAAGTTGTACACTCTTATAAGTCAAATTTTCCTTACTTCATATCTAGGTGTGTAGCATGGTCCTATTGTACACTCTTAGAAATCTGGAAATAACCTAACGGTTGAGTTTCAAACGGTACACTCACCCTCGAATTCCATTCAAAACTTCATATTTGGCTTTTTGATCAAGAATCCCGCTATCATACAACGGCTACTTCGAATTTGAAATGTGAATTCTTACCTCATATTTGGATTTTTGATCGAGAATCCCACTATCATACAACGACTACTTCGGATTTGAAATGTGAAATTCTTTTTTGTTGTCCCTCTCTTTGTTTGTTCGTTTTTTTGTTAACGTGGAAAACACTCCATCCCATATGTTGATAGGTTGATTAATGTGTCTTTCTTTGTTCGTTTTTTTGTTAACGTGGAAAACACTCCATCCCATATGTTGACAGGTTGATTAACGTGCTTTATATTATGGCTGCCCAGGCATCTTTAAAACATAACCACAGTGGATAAAATGAAAGAAAGTTAGAAGTGAGTTTCTTAAAAATAGTTGGAAGTAAGTTCTTGAAAGTTGGATAAACTATTAGTGTGTACACGCACCAAAAATAGTTGGAGGTAAGTTTCTTAANATGAAAAAAAGTTAGAAGTGAGTTTCTTAAAAATAGTTGGAAGTAAGTTCTTGAAAGTTGGATAAACTATTAGTGTGTACACGCACCAAAAATAGTTGGAGGTAAGTTTCTTAAAAATTTATGATGCAATTATAAATAAAAAAATAATAATAACTATCATATCATACATTCCAAAAAATAATAATGACTATCATATCATACATTCCCATGTACAAGAATTCAGATTTGTATATGTAAATACCAAGTGCACTTGGATCTAAAAACAAGAAATTGTAAATTTATAAGTTTGCATGTGTTAGTAAATTCATAAATAATAAGCATATTTAATTTGAATGATTTATGACTTTAATTTGATTTGATTGATTGACTTAATGTATTTTAATGATAGTTATAATTTAAAAAAAATATTTTTTATGAATATTTAAGATTATATTTCTTTTTTAATATTTTTAGCTTTATAATTTTATTAATTAAAAAGTAATTTTATAGATAGGTATGAGTATTAATTTTTTTAATATTTTTAGTTATATAATTTTATATCAAATATAAATGAATTAATACTTTGAATTCTTACTATAATGTTCATAGTTAGTAATGAGTTTGGGTTTAGTTTGTTTCTTTATTATTATTTTTTTTTAAAGTTTATATGGATTGATTGTTTATTATAATTTTTCTTTTGGTGAGGGTGGAGTTTTTTTTAATTTTATGTATTTGTATATTTTCTTGATCTTCAATTCTGTTCGTTTCGGTGGTGGTTGTGGCGGCCACCACTGCGTTCGACATAACGTTTAGCATGCCCTCCACACAGCCCATTACGTTCAGAACTATTTCTCTGTCATATTCCCTTTGGTCCACTGGTCCGCCGCTTGGGTGCCAAAGGGCGGCCCTCACGGCCGCCCTCGATGCCAGGCA
>LPNX010045198.1:51830-70642 GCA_001517045.1 Pseudotsuga menziesii
ATAGGTAAGCTAATCTCGGCTGGCTGGCGGCTTCTATTCTTTATCACTTCCTTCCTCACCCACTGCCCATAATCAATGCGCATTAAAAGCGAGCTCTTCTAATGCCCTTCTCGAGTGAGAGTTAAGCAGCTTATGAGCAAACCTTTACTGATCCCTCATATCCTTCATCTCCATATGCAGCAGAATCCGCATCTCCATTGAATGTCACTCCTTTGGCAATGAAGCAGGTAGTTCTAAATAAATGGTAACTCAGTTTACCCAGAAACTGCTCGAGAGCATGATTACCAGAAACATGCTTCATAAGATTATGCAGGTCATTCCTGAGATATCACAGGCTAAGTATGGGATCTTTAGAACAAGCTCAGGGATTTCAACTCGAGCCCCCTTATCAATGTTAATGAAGAGTTGTCATAGTGGATATTTTATCTACAACAGCGACTGAATGATTATTGGTGGGAGCGTGTATTCTTGAGTTCCAAATCCAAATCCATAGCCCGCGAGAGAAGTGCTTGCGGTGTTGGAGTTTGATGATTGATTATGCAGGTGGTCCGCCGCTTGGGCGCCAAAGGGCGGCCCTCACGGTCGCCCTCAATGCCGGGCATCGAGGGCTGCCGTGAGGGTCGCCCTTTGGCGCCCAAGCGGCGGAGACAAGACAAGAAATCGTTCAGTAAAATTATATACTAGGCCAGAACTCCGATATGTGCTTTAAACCTATTTATCACAGTAGTAGAGCTAGTGGAATTAGGTAGGGGGAGCCAAGTATATATACGAGCTCATATATATAACGTCTCATCTATGCGAGTCCAAGTGGAAACGATTAGAAGAGCCCAGCCAAGGTAAGTGTCTTTGTGCAAAGCCCAGTCTTTGAGCATAGCCCAGTAGCAGATTCAAGTAGTTTAGCCCAGCAATCATACCACCTATCTTTTTAAAAGAATCGAGACTAGAAAAGAGTTATTCTCTTTTTCAATGGCACATGCATGTTAACCCATGGATAGCTCTGGAGACCCGGTTACAATAGAGCCAGTTAGTGACAGCGACATCAGATATTAACACTAGCAGATACGCGAATCCAAGATGGGAATCTGTTAAACCAAGCCGTAGATACCGAAGGAATATGACATCTGAAATGATGGGCATAGATGTAGACTCAGATGGTGCGCCCATTGATAATAGAGAAGAGTATGGGTCATCTACATCTTCATCAAGTCCTTCATCTGCAGAAAATGCAGATTCTGATGGGGTGTCAGAATCCATGGATGAATTTGAAGAGGCAGTTAGATGCTTTTTACTAGTATGATTTTTGTAATTGAAACTCTAGAGGAGTTTTTGAATATTTATATGAACCATTTGTTCTTGTATGGTCTAATATATTATCTCATAATGAATCACATCATAATTTCTTTGTTTCTATATGGTTATAATGGTGAAATTATTAGAGAAATTTGTTTTTTCTTTAATATGCAATTTTCCAGAAAGTTGTAATTTATCTCTTCAAGAATTTTTCTTTTTTTCCAATTTAAGGATGATTTTAAAGTTTTGTTAAACAACAATATGGGATGTTTAGTCCATGGCTCTATTTTTTACCCTAAAAAAAAAACGTGTATACTGGTATCAACACTTTTCTATTTGGGGGGTGTTTTTGGTGTTTTTTTTGCAAAAATCATCGTTTTTATGGGTAGAGTTCTCGTTCATAGGATATAGTTCTCGTTTCATAGTATAAGTGGTTATCTCTCTTCAATGGGCTTTTTTATTAAGATTTCCTGGGTCTTTTTGGGTTAGTTGTCATTAATTGAGCCACCTACTCTGATCCCACTTTCTTGGGGGATCATGACCCCGAATGTAGGGAGGTTTCCACCTACAATGATGGAAGTGTTTGAGGATGCTTCCACTTGTCTATTTTCTCTCCACCTAGTCTCCTCCACCAACTTGACCGGTAACACTCTTTTTAACAGCTCTCCCAAGCTGTTGTCTCCACTTTTATTTATTTAAAATTAAAATATTCAGAATTACATTCAATATCCTTGAATCTACTGAGTCATCATTCACAACTTAGTATTAAATTTAACATAATGTCTTGGAATGACATCAAAATAAGATAATATTATTTTGCAAAATTGGGGCATGTGACAGATATTGTTCCTACTCTTGACCCAGCCTGTCAATTAAATTATTTTTACAAGGCCTTGGCATTAATATAGTTTAGACTATGCGTGTAAAGACCTTCCCCTAAGAATGAGATGTTAGGCAGCTCTAGATCCTTCTTGCAAGTCGGATTACCTTGTGTATCATGGTAGTTATTCCATTACTTGATGAGAAGTAGATTCGAAATTTCATTTAATAAACTCAAAATAAGTAAGATAAGGGTCGATTCTTTTCAGAGTTGTTCTCACTCAACACACTTAATTTCAGTAACTCCTAGCACTATTTAGAGACCAAGTTCAATGCTAATAATTGGGAGTTCCACTTAGTGAAATTCTAGAGCCTCTCTCTCAACACTAATTCTAGGATGTACTTGTATAATACACCTAGGGATATAATGGCCAAGGATCCGATGCTCTGGATTTTATGCTCAACATCAATTTCGAATTCTCCAGGGTTTATTCCCAACACTTCCAATCTTATAATTCATGTGCTCTAGAGATGATGCTCAACACAAAATATCATAACTCGTGTGCTCCAGATCTTATGCTCAACACAAATCTCATAAATCATGTGCTCTAGAGCTTATGCTCAACACAAATCTCATCACTCATGTGCTTTAGGGTTTACACCCAACAAATTATAGAACTCAATCATGCATTCAGTATTCTGCACATTTGATTACAATAATCATCTCAGTATATGCAATAAGGTAAATCATATAATACATCCAGTATATCATATTATGACAATAATACTTGTCCATTAGGGTCCATTCCCAACATATACAATCGCATACAAGACAATAAAACATATGCATTTCCTTACTCCCAATATATAAAACTAATTAACAAAACTCATTTGCAGTGGATCATTACACCCAATATACAAACATAAACGTCAAAGTAACTCATGTGCAATGGGGCTCATGCTCATTATTGTTAAGGTCAAAATTCAGGATATTACCTTCATCTCGAATAGGGTTGTTGATGAGGTCAAATAAATAAAGCTTATTTAAACAAACCATAAATATGAACATAATTGGGGCAAGTCATGACATTGTGTGGAGTGGGGGGGCACCTTTTCTTGTTGTAAGAGGGATTACAATTGGTGTGACTAGGGGAATTGATTAATATCTATCCAAGCACAAATGCACATTGAATGTTGAATGTCGAATGTTGAAAATAATTCAATTAGACATGTATTGTAGGCTCAAATCCAAGAGGTTTCCGAAAAGGAAAGTCTGGGTTACCATAATTGACATATATCAAAAACATGTTGGAATTTGAAGATGGCCTCAACTTTAGTTTGTGGCATGGTGATTTCATTGTCTTTGAAATTCATAGGTTGGAGATACTTAAGGAATCAATCCAATAAGAATTTAGGTTAGATGTTGATTTTAAACAATGTTTGTTGTCAACGCCATTCATGGATGTGGTCGATGATGTGCATAGATTTTTTGTTCCTAAATGGGTGCATCCATGGAGCTGGGTTACACTTTTTGGAAAGGGGAATTTGACAAAAACACAAAAACATATCTCGATCAAGGTATTAACACCTCGATCGAGGGTTTAACAAACGCTCGACCAAGTTTTTCTTAAACCCTTGATCGAGCTTCTGCTAAACCCTCGATCAAGGTGTTAGAACTTTGATCCAAGGGTTACAACAAGCTCGATCGAGGGTTTAATAAAGCCTCAATCGAGGTTTTATGACCTCGATTGATCTACATACCTCAATATAGGTCACTGTGCAAAAAAAGTTACCTCAAACTAACTTAACTGAGGTTTTAACAGTAGCTCAATCGAGGGTTTATTAGACCCTCGATCGAGGGTTTAATAAACCCTTGATCGAGCTACTGTTAAAATCTCGGTTGGGGGATTTGAACACCTTGATCGAGCTACATACCTCAATCAAGGGCCTAAAAAGAAAATAATTATCCCTCTTACAGGAAAATCAACATTTATTTGTGCCTTAGAGGGGTATAAACCTTGCCATTCATGGCACATAATTGAGTGGAGTTTATACCCATAGATTCATGGCTGAATCCTCTATCCATTGAGGTATCATGCATTCATTTTGGCATTCATATGGTTTTTTTTAATTTGTTGTAAAACTTATACTTAGAAAACCTCACAACAACTTCAAAGCAGCTCAAATAAAAATCTGCAAGGTAAAAACACATCCAAAAATTTATTAAAAATGCATAGCCCAAACATCGGCGTGTACTCTTCAAAAGGGTATCTGTTGGCCTGGGAAAGGAGCACAAGGAAGAAGCTCGCACGCGAGAAAAGAAGATGTGTCACGCACACAACAGAAACAAAGGAAGATCATGAAGGAAGCAAAGGACCCGCGTAGGCAGAGTAGAGAGGTGCATGATGAAGGAAAGGCAAGCACATAAGCATGCAAATGATAATGGCCGAAAAGTGACAGGTGTAGAATCTAGATCATGGTCATTTATGGCGGTGTAAGCCTGCATCTATGCACGTATGAGGGGATATTTGTAATTCAAGCTGATAGTTCCTCATGTCAAGTCATGCTCACCACAGCTGTAGCCTGAGGGGCAGCTGACGGTGATAGTTAACCGACTGCTAGTATGCAGTTGGCCCTACAGGGTCATGTAAAATAGTATAAATAGGAGGGATGCAATAGTCAGAAGGTTGGCTTCTAGTGGCTTCTAGTGGCTTTAGTGGGTTTTAGTTGCTTATTATTGAGTGTGATTATGTTTTAGGTCATTTTCTAGGGATTGTTGGTCAGTCAGTGGTAATCCATGGTGAAGGATACCATTTTTTCTGTAAGGTTGCAGAGATTAGAAGAAGAGAAGGCTTAGGAAGAGCCTAGTGGTGATAGGAGGCTGTTGAGCTGTGGGTCTAGCTGTTGTATGCGCGGACTGCTAGGAGTATATTAGGTTAGAAGAGCAAACCGGAGAGCATGAGAACCATAAGTCTGAGTCTTAAAGACATATCTTAAGATTAGTCTGCATCTCGTAGACTACAAGGTGCTATATCATTTTCTCATGCTAGATGAAGAGCACCTTGGTGGTTTTTCCCAGATGGGTTTCCACGTTATCTCTCGTGTTTGAATGAATGATTGATGTGGTGAATGTTTATGTGAATGGTTGTTATTTTCTTTCTATATAATGCTAAATGTTGCCTAAATCCTTGATGTTATCTGGTAATCAGTAGACGAATGATTGGAAAGTCGTCATTGAAATGAATATGTATATATCAGCCTGTATGCTTCTATCTTGAGTCACGACTTTAGTCGTAGGTCTGTTGTTATGATTCAGCTGCACCACATAGGTTGCGCTAGTTACAAGGTGGAAAGAAAGGGCTAGTCACGCATAATGGCATGTATGTGTGCTCGGTTGCGCAAGACTGAATCCTATGTCCAACCATCCCATTGCCTTCATTGAGCTTCTTACCTGCGAGCCAAGGGACTATAATCCCTCGATAATCATGAAAACATGGTTCCAGCGGTTACCCATCAAAGAGAATTCTTGGGTGAGACTGTGCCTGCTTCACAGGTGTTGCCGATGGGGCTTGCTTTGTTGGGCCGATATCTCGGGTATTGGTTGGGTTAATGGGATGCGCAAAACCTGGGTCACACGAGTTAGGAAAAGTGGCCAACAAATGGTTATGTTGCCGGGACCTTATTGATCAAATCGAGGGAAATGTTGTGGCACCCAACGAAGAAGGAGATAGAAGACTGGCTGGATTCCAAAACACTAGTATTCGCATAAGAAGAAAGCACAAGGACACGGTTGAGCACAAAGAAATGGATAGATGAATATATATACTCTGATATTCATGAGATCTTTGTTGAGTTCCCCATTTTATTGCATGAATGGTTGTTAAGATTGGAGACTAAGTATACCAATTGCCAGAGAAGGGAGACTGTTGAGTGGAGTGATCAGTTGGTTCATGAGATAACCAGTGTAAGTAACACCATCTCTAGAGTTGTTCATTTTTGGGTCGAAAGTATATTACAAGGATATATTACTGAGTTTGCAATAGACACCATAACCTCATATAGTGAAGCTGAAAGAATTTTTTGCTGAGGGCCCCAAAGGAGATACTTGTTATGTATCAGTACATGGATACAAATTCTTACCTATGAAAAGGGTATTTTGCAGCTGAGTAGTTGAGTCTCGTGCCTAGAAGAAGGCTATGTCGCGGACGGCCTAGTAAGAACATGGGGAAGGGTGCGTTGAAATGCTCCCCAGAAGAATAGAACTTGAACTAGAATTTGGAGTCCTACGGAGTGGGAGAAGATTCAGATCAGGAAAGAGAAGGAAAACCAAAAGGGGGCGACAGAATCCTAGTTTTTTCAAGGGAAGTGAACACGAACTTTGGTCATGTGAAGATGAAGGGTCTTGCAACAAAGAGGAGGACTACAACCCGATCTCAAAAGGACTTGAATATTTTGAGGACTCTGAGGAGACATCGGGATCAGAGCATAACTACATAACACCAACAATATCACTTGAGGTGAGATCTAGAGTTTCATCCCCCAAAAGGACCACGAATACAGATAGCACTATCCTTGGAACTAGTGCGCAGGAAGGTACACCCCCTTTGAATCCTGTCCTAGAAGACCTTGATGCCAACTCAATGGCTACAATAGATGTCCAATTACCCACATTTAATGGAATGGAATGGAAGACCCCTGACAACATTGGTTCCTCTGTGAAGTTGTTTGGATGGTACATTTAGTCCATGGTGCAAACATAAAGAAGGCGCAGATTATCACAACCTTGAGGGGTCGCACGCCAGACTAGTTCATGAAGTTTTGCGCCACACCAACCATAACACCACAGAAGACCCTTGAGGAGATCCAAGATGCAATGATCTTTTTCATAAAACCTAAATCAAAGTCACAGTGTATTACCAAAATCAAAGAAATCAAACAAGCACTAGCGAAAATAATATGGGATTTTGACCAATGATTTAAAACATTGATGACCAAAGTAATCTTCCAAATGTTTGATGTACAACATAAAGAGTGGTTTACTGCTACACTGCTACCACACATCCGAGGGTCATTGATGCAGTAGAAGATTGAATCACAGATAGAAGCACTAGAAATGGAAATGAAGTTAGAAGCCTCGCCCATTGGCGATGGCGCTGCAGGGATGGTGCATATCCATTCACAGCAGGCCAATCTGACGATACAACTTTAAGACATCAAGAAGGGTAAAGAAGCACAAGAAAATTATTGTGCACAAAATGTAGGATGGACGGACACACTAAGGGTAACTGTCTGACCTTCCCAAACTATGAAGCATCAGGTGCACCCAACCCATTAAACAGCCATGGGATACCATGGTGTCGTTTATGCCAGTAAAGAGGCCACTGCGACGAAGAATGTTTATATTTGCAAAAAGTTGTAAGTACCCCTTCAAACCTATTCTGTAAATTTTGTAAATCAGTTGGACATGATGAAAAGGATTGTAGAGCATATCAGCTCTTGAAAGAAAATATTGTCGACACCTACTTAATGAAAAATGAAGGGTTCACTCAGGCTGAATAGGTGCAAGCCTCATATCAACCTGCGTAGTTCCCACCTAATCAGTGTCATCCGCACTATGTGCTTTAGCAGTCGTATGCCCAACAAAACCCGTATCAGTCGCACTACCAGCAAAACTAGTACGTACCACAACAGCCACACCCATAGGGAAGGGGTGGAAAAAACTTCAGAGGAAGAGGTGGAGGCAGAGGATTTGGTAGAGGCAGAGGTCAAGTTACGTGCTATAACTGTGGACAACTGGGTCACTATGCCAGAGATTGTTTAGAACCTGTGAAGAAATGTTTGTACTGTAAGGGACAAGACCATAATGTCGAAAAATGTCCTCAGCTAATTGCAAAATGGCAGGCAAGGACCATTGCGGCACCTAACCCTCCACCAAACCCGAACCCAAATGAAAATGCAAATGTTGAGATGATCGTGCCTGAACCATGAGACCTGAACATCACCATCGTAACTGGAGGAGTTGTGATGACTAGAGTAGACCAAGATAACCCGCAAGAACAACTGTAGCCACAAGTGAGGCTAGCAACACAGAAAAAGGAGCCACCAACTATCCAAAAACAGAAAGAAATATTCAAGGAGGTGTAATCCAAATTCATAAGCCCAGAAGTACCATTGAATTCTGCGGAAGTCAAGGACATGCCTGAACGGTTCCAAAACATATTGCAGAAAAACACCCCATCAAAGGTTATTAAGATAAGAACCTTTCTGTCAAGTTGTTTAACACTAATGCAAGATAAAAATGCTATTGCAGAGTTGCAAGAAATGATATATGAGATTCTTGTAGAGGCGTAACTTGAGAAGAAATTTAACCACGTACAAAAGAAATGTAAAACCGGTCGTGAATTGAGGATGAATGTGCATATAGGTGACTATGACATGGATTATCTCATCTTAGATCTAGGATCAGATGTCAATATTTTGACACGACAAACATGAGAAAGTATGGGCAAGCTGCGCTTGGACTGGTCTCCTATCCAGTTGCGACTTTCCAATCAGGATAGGGTCCTACCCATTGGCCGATTGTGCAATGTAAGAATTGATGTCGAAGGATTGTGCACATCTGTAGAGTTTGAGGTCATTAATATTGTGAATGACACAAACCCTTACCCCACACTGCTAGGAATAGGATGGGCCATAGACAATGAGACCATCATAAATTTCAAAAAAAGGATTCTCTCATTTGAGTATGAGGAAATGAGGATAGTATTACCCATCGATCTATTCAAGGGACAAAGATATGTCGATCCTGTCTCTAATGAGGGGCAAGGTAACTATCTCGACTAGATCTACAATATTATAGTCATGCAGGAAGATTATACCAGTCCAACAGCATATGGAAACCTGATCTGGAGATCCACAAGTTCATGTACATATGATTCAGGTGAGGCTTTAGAGAATTAGAAAAATAGATTACATGAAGTCTCTATGAGAAGGTGTGCAAGAGTTACAAGGTCTGTGTGATGGGTGGAGACTGAGTCAAGGGAGATACCCACCTATGAGAGTTTCATATACACCTTGGATATGACACCTAAGACCTACTATACCTATGAAGAGCTGCAACAAGGAGTCCACCAAGTTGAGCATATAGTTGAATTTTCTCACAAGCACCCTACAATTAACGTTGCACATTAGAAGAAAAAAGGGAGTATAGTTGAGGAGATCCCTAACAAAGAGGCTAATTCTCACCAAAGAAGCCCAACCATTCAGCAATACAGTATAACTAGAGACCCAGGGGATAATATGATTAATATAAGCAAACTAGAAGCAGAGGAAATACAAGAAGTAGAAGGAGTTAGCAGTTCCTCCAACCCCTGCAAATTAAGGAATTACATATTGGATCTCCAAAGAACCAAAAGTCCACCAATAACCAGGATTGTTGGGATGATGAAGCAGTTACAAGGATCGTAGAGCTACTACACGAGTCTCAACACCTATTCCATGCCAGCTTCATAGAAATGAAGGGAATAGTGAGAGACTTAGGGGAGATGGAAATACCCCTATGACTAAGTGATCAACCAAGTAAGCAGCAACAAATGACACAACACGATCAATATCTCAAGGTTAAGCCATCTAAAGAAGGAAGACTTGTCTTACGGTATGACAACAAATGGTTCATGCAACTAGACAAGCTGAAGACACAGTGGCTAGGGCCATATAGAATTATGCACACTACTAAGGAGGGTGAAGAAAAAATTTAGAAAATTATATGGTACCCATGTCGCGGGTATGGTGAATGATAGTCACTCGAAGCCACGCTACGACATGTATGACATATTTAAAAAAAAAGATGTAACCTACTCTTTTGCAGGATTGCAACAGAGCCAGCCTAAAAGCACGAGCAATGAAACGCGCAAAAATCAAGTCATCACCTAAACTCAAGCAAGGGAAATGAAGTGCGAAAAGTGTGAGCGAAGCAAAATGCCGTTAGGACGTGGGACAAGGTAAGAAGTAGAAAAGGGATACAAAAAGTAGGAATGATAGGATAGCTAGCATTAAACAACAAATCTTGGACAAAGATGCAGGAAACTGTGACAGCTGCATGACATTAACTTGACACAATACGAGGAACGGTGCAGCGTACTCTTTGATCCCATCACCCGTCCTTGCAATAACTACCATAACTAGCCTAACATGTACAGCCCGAAAAGCCAGTTACAGAAGTTAATGAAGAAAGCATCGGAAGAAACAACCTCAAAAATTGATTAGACCTCGACCTCCTATTAAATAATGATTAAAGGACGCCAAAAGATGTGTAAATATTCATCTTTCCCATCAATAACTTTGTTATGCACAGTGAGAAGCAGAGCCGAGTCATTGCAGAGCTAAACCCTGCCATCCGTGTTCAATTACGCCGATGTCCATGGTAATTAACATTCCTAGTGAGAGTGAGGCATCAGAAGCAACTGTCATCTCTGGTTGCCCCATTAATGAGGAAGTAGAAATACAGTCAGTCGAGGTTTAGCAGCCACAACAAACACCAGATATCAACTCAATGGCAAGAACACAAAAGCATCAAAACAGATGAGATGATCATTCTACCATTCCATCCCATGGTTCGTATGCTATATTGAACCTAGTTTAGAGAATGCCAGTTGCTCCAGGAACGCAATAAGAAACTCTAGTACCTCACAAAGAGCTGAGGCATCCTAGTGAGACGCAACCGGGAGAAGTGTCTGCATGACCACCATCGAACCAGAGAAAACACAAGGCTCCGATCACTTTAGACGGGAGAGGAAAGGCACCTGCTGGTGAGCAAGCAAAAGATGTCAAGAATGAAGGATTTCTACCACAGAGCGAGTCAGAATTAGAGCGGGCTAATATGAATTTCCCACGTTAGATTCGACCAAGAAGAGATGATGCAAAAGAGGTGGATCTCCCAAAGAAGACAGTGAATACTTTGGTAGCACCGCGGATCCCTGTCAGCTTGACCGTGCTGAATGATATCCTGCCCGAGTTGGTTGTGTTGAAGTTCCATGACTTTGACACTCGAAAACAGGAGGGGTTGCAAATAAAATACTGCATGAACACAATCTAGTCCACTACCAAGTGATTCCCAGGTTCTTAAGCCAAAGGATTGGGCTAAGGGACTTTCCTGCACAGGTCTAACCAACATTCTGTTTATGCCTCACTTTGGCCATAGCATACAATTCAATACATATGTGAAGCAGTTATTGGTCTACTCCCATGGAGAATACCTATGGCTAGATCTGGTTGATGCCGAGCTAATTGCAAGGATCGCTAGTCTCCCAAATGAAGGCGACGATCTTGTGTTGTACCTGGCCAAGCAAGACATTAAACCTATCAAGCAGAAACATAACCTTCAGTGAGAAGGACGGGGTTACTTGATTAGGCCCATCAAGGAAAAAAGTGTACGTGTTGTTGCAAATATCTTATCTTGTAAGATGTTCCATAAGATGATACCCACGCAATATTCGACAAAGGTGGTGGAACTTACAGATTTATGTGCGCTAGGAGGAAAATTCAATTGGTTGTGGTACCTATTGAATGCATTTGTAGATGATGCAATGCAAGCTCAACATAAGGAGGATCACAAATTCCACTATTCCTGGCTGTTGATCATGATTTCATTCACTGTGTGGGCTAACCCACCAGACTATGTACAGATGGATGTCCCACTATCTTTCCTGGGTGCAAGGTACCAGAATCTCTGAGAGGATAAGGCGGACAATGATCACTAGAAAGATAACAACATTGCATTCTTTATGCACGCATAGGCGCCGCGTGAGGTTGTTCGGCAGTCCCACGGGATCCACACCATGACTGTACACAAGTATGCCGCATTCATCAAGTTTCAAGCTGATGCACATGTTATAACCCTGCTGCCAACAAAGGACCCACTCCAGCAGGTACACCATGCGAGCTTCATGGTGACAAATGACGATGTGGATGCAATTATTAATCTTTGGCCAAAGGAATGGTGAGGCCCACTAGCAGAGCTGCTTCCTGAAGAGAATAATGCGGAGGAACCGCTGCTTCACCAAGTTAATGGTGAAGAGCATGAAGGTGGCGATACCCACGACAATCCGTCACAAGAACACATCGAGGACGATGATGATATGGATGATTCGGACCATCATCCATCAGAACACCGGCCAAGTCAAGATCAGGGGCATGCACAGATGCATGTACAACAAGAGCAGGCCAATCATCTCGGAAGAAGCAGAAAGCTGACAGAACAACGAACACAAACATGTTAACTGAAGATGATCTGCAAGAACTTGCCAACATCGTTCCTAAAGTTGCCCAAGATAACCTTGCTAGTCTAAGGATGCATCAATTAAACATTGCTACCCAAGTCCACGACCACCTCAGTAAGCTAACATAGGCTATTTAGGATGTCAAATCCACTATGGAGGCTGAGACATATGGTGTTGATCCTAGCGTTCTGCTAGTTACACCAGCGTTAGCGTCGCCGATCAAATTGGTGATTCAAAGGCATGCGCTGGAGGCAGACGCAGAGACAAGTGCATGTCCTGATCATAACAACGTGCAGATAGATTTCTCCAAGATCGCCTTGGAGGAATTTTATAACATTGAACAGGGAGCCACGTTTAAAATTTGGCTAAGGGAAAATGTTGTTGCTTACCAGGCATCAAAACAGCAAAGGAAGGCCAAGTTGCACAAGGCCTTGTTGAAGGAAAAAGAGAATGAACTGCAAGAATGCATCACCCTTCTTGCCAAGAAGAGTAGGAAATACTGGCACACGAGCATAACCGCACTACATTGGTGGACTCTATCAAGAATGCCATTGCAGTATTCCCACCAAGAGCAGGGAAAGAAGATGAAGACTCCCTGGCTAAAGTCGCCAGGCTCTCAAATATTGTGCAGGATCTTCGACAGTAAGTGGAAGATTTGCAAACTAGACAGATCCCAAGCACACTGCCGGAGGTGCTTGTGGAAAGAAGAAGAGCAATGTCTAAAGCTGCTGAGAAAATTAGAGAAGGTGAAGCACTCTGCACAAAGGCCGCGGATTCTATTGCAACCATTTGGGGAGCACTGCTCAAAGATGACACAACTGAGAAAATAAGGCAGAGTACATGAGAGGCAAATGAGAAAATAAGTTCTACAAGGGAGAAAATGAGGAAGCTACCCCTCCAGCAAAAGGTCGTAAAAAATGCAGAGATCAAGATATTGCAACAAGAAGTGCAAACCCTTCGCGAACAAGAAAAATATAGGGAAGCTGAGGTTGAGGCATTCCAGTTGGAAGTTGAACAGCTCACAGAACAGATTCAGCCGAAACAGTAGAAACATCAAGGCATAATACAATCAATAGAGGCAGAATCATTGGAACATGTCCATTTCGACTGTGTGGAGCAGTTGGTCGTGCAAGCAAAGGAAGCTGCGGAGGAAATTGCTAAGGTTGAACTAAGGGTGCAGACATTTCAATACAAGGCTCATCTTGCTGCGCATCCTGAGTTGGCATTGACAGCTTAAAGCTATGCAAGGAGATAAACCCAAGGTGTAAAAACAAAAAACAAAAAACTCGAAACTAGCAAGGGAGGCATCCCTAGTGCAGCATGCACAGAAAGATGAAATTGTGCTAAAAGAAGAAGTTACGCCGAAAGGATGGTGCACTTTAAACCCACCACCAAACCAGTTATGAGACAAATGGAGGGAGGTCCCAGGAAGCTGGCAAGCACTGACAAACCATTAAATGCATCAAGATTCCACAAATATTTGGCTCCTGCGACAAGACATCACCCTAGATGGATCAAGTGTGGGAATCTCTATGATGGTAACTAGCCATTACGTCAATATTGATGATGACTGTTAGTACAAAAGAATGAAGATACCGTTAATCATAGAAAATATGAGAAGAAAATCTAGTTCACCAGATGAAGGTCTTTCCTAATGATGCACTTGGATAAGCCTACACGGCAGGTGACCCAATGCTCCTCCTATAATATCGAGGCACCCCTACAGCAAGCATACATCACTTAGTTGTTCTACTTGAGCACCAGTTACAATTACAAATGGGTTGGGGAGTGTCATGGCAAGCAGCCTTGCGGGCTAAAACAATTGTTGCAGCCTTCAGTGTGTCGGGTATCTCCAAAGACGGGAATAAGGAATATGAAAGTAGTCTATGAGTTACTTCGACCCAGCTAGAAGTCTCTGGAAAAGTTGTCCTTGGCTATTTGTAGATCAGTATATTAGCATCCTTGTCTACGGCACCAGAGAGAACTACAATAGGAACCAGATTTCTTGCCCAATTTGACAAAATTTGCAAGGTAAGAACCATAGTCCTTGCCGCATTTGACAAAGTCTGTAGGATTGGTGAGCAGACTCATTTTCCAGCAATCCAGGAGGTCCCTCCATGGGTCGAGGGACCGGGGAAGGGCCATATGGCCAGTTACAGCTTGTACTCTATGTTGCTCAGGTGAAAATTGTCAAAGTTTGGAAAACCATTCACTTCCACCACCTTGGCTTGTGGGGATCTTTTGATTTTCAATATTGACAAGTATTAAAAGTCCATATCTATGGAAAAAAGGGTGGTGAAGACAAAGATGAAAAAAATATGAAATCGAGGAAGAACAACAAGAGAACAAGCCGCAGCAAGCACAAGCAAAACCCTAGGAGCCTGAGAGGGGCGGAAGAACCAAGGCCCCTTGGATTGCTGTGTCAGAATGGGACACTAGCCACCCTTAGTGAAATTGGAGGCGGACTATGATAAGATGATGAAAGAGTCCCAGAGCAATGACAACATTACTGTTCGATGGGATATTGGTCCCAATAAGAAGCGCATAGCTTACTTTGTCTTCCCAAGTGAACTCAGAACTTGAACCCTCCATTACTAGTCTTACGATGGTTCCAAGAAAGAAACTATATCGGTGTTGTAACCTTGCAAAACATCTAAGTATGGAAAGAAGCCACAGTGCAGGAAACTTCCAAAAAAAAAAATCAATCAAAGGAAGAAAGTAGGAGAAGGTGAAAAAAATTAAAAAAAATAAAAATAAAAAATTTACAAACGGTGCCGCGTAGATCGTGTCTCCTCATATGTCCCTTGCTTCATGGCTCGGGATGAGTCACATGTGAGTTTTAGGGGCCTGTTGGCCTGGGAAAGGAGCACAAGGAAGAATCTCACACGCAAAAAAAGAAGATCTGTCGTGCGCACAACAGAAACAAAGGAAGATTATGAAGGAAGAAAAGGACCCACATAGGCTGAATAGAGAGGTGCATGGTGAAGTAAAGGCAAGCGAAGAAGCGCGCAAATGATAACGGTCAAAAAGCGACAGGTGTAGAATCCAAATCATGGCCATTTATGGCAGCGTAAGCCTACAACTATGCATGTATGAGGGGATATTTGTAAGTCAGGCCGATAGTGCCTCGTGTCAAGTCATGATCACCATAGCTGTAACCTGAGGGGAAAATGATGGTGAAAGTTAGCCAACTGCTGGTATGCAGTCGGCCCTGCGGGGTCATGTAAAATAATATAAATAGGAGGGATGTAATAGTTAGAAGGTTGTCTTCTAGTGGCTTCTAGTGGCTTTTAGTTACTTATTATTGAGTTTGATTTTGTTTTAGGTCATTTTCGAGCGATTGTTGGTCAGTTAGTGGTAATCCATGGTGAAGGATGCCATTTTTGCTGTAAGGTTATATAGATTAGAAGAAGAGAAGGATCAAGAATATCCTAGCGGTGATAGGAGGTTGTTGAGTCATAGGTTTGGCTGCTGTGTGCGCAGACCACTAGGAGTAGATGTAGGGTATAAGAGAAAACCAGAGAGCATGAGAACCATAAGTCTAAGTTTTAAAGACATATCTTAAGATTAGTCTACATCCCGTAGACTGCAAGGTCCTATATCCTTTTCTCATGCCAGATGAAGAGCACCTTGGTGGTTTTTCCCAGATGCGTTTCCACGTTATCTCTCACATTTGAATGAATGATTGATCTGGTGAATTTTTATGTGAATGGTTGTTATTTGCTTTCTATATAATGCTAAATGTTGCCTAAATCCTTGATGTTATCATGTAATCAGTAGATGAATCATTGGAAAGGTGTCATTGAAATGAACATGTATATATCATCCTGTATGCTTCTGTCTTGAGTCACGACTTGAGTCGTATGTCCGTTGATATGAGTCAATTGCACCGCAAAGGTTGCACCATTTGCGAGGTGAAAAGAAAGGTCTGGTCACATGTGATGGCATGTATTTGTGCTTGGTTGTGTAAGACTAACTCCTCTATATATCCATCTGGTTGCCTTCATTGAGCTCCTTGGTTGTGAGCCAAGGGACTATAATCCCTCGACAATCACAGAAACATGGTTCCAGCGGTTACCCATCGAAGAGATATCTCGGGTGAGACTGCACCTGCTTCGTAGGTGTTGCCGATGGGGCTTGCTCTATTGGGCTGGTATCTCTGGTATTTATTGGGTTAACGGGCTGCGCAGAACTTGGGTCGCACGAGTTAGGAAAAGTGGCCAACAGTATCTTTGGTTTTTTAATTTTTGAAAACAGTGAAAAAAAAGCTGGGATGGACACACATGTGTATAAAATGATGCTGAAATCAAATGTGGTCACTTTCGAAAAATTATAAAGAGTTGTATATTGTGAAATAAATTAACAGAAAAATATGCAAATCACAGTGCATTTTGTGTAGATCATTCTCATATATATATATATATATATATATATATATATAAGATTCAATTATTAGAGTGGGACACGAGCCAGTTATTAACTTATTCAAAAGTTCAAGATCACATAGTTCATTAAATGTGAAATTTCACACATTAAATGACATCAGAATATTTTAAAAAAATATCTTTAGGAAGCCAACATAATATTCTATAATTTTTTTTTTACTGCAAGTTGAAATTCACATGGCATATATGCATTTTGAGGGCTTCTATCTAGCACATGAGTCAAAAATCAAGTTTTCATCACCAAATTTGGCAATAAGTCTTTCCCACCTTCATGGAATCACCCAAATTCATAAAGAATATCCAACCCAAGGTTTTGGAAAGCTAGGAACTAAAAATAAAATAGGAAGATAATGGATATTAACCCACACGCAAGATGTGTTCTTGTTGAAAAATTAGCATACCATTTAGTTATTGTTTGTGTGATGGTCGCATGATATAGCCTATGACAAATGATGTCTTTGACTATGTTATTGGACGAGCACCTACAGAGGAAAGACATCAGATTAATGGTAGGGATGTTCCTTTATTTTATTTGAATCTTTGGAATTACCAAAGAAATTTTAATTTGCATGTTAATCCAAGCTAGATCATCTCAAATGGGGTTGTTAATGAGCTCNAGATAATCGAGGAAAGTCATGACATTGTTTTGAGCGAGGGGGTACCTTTTCATGATGTAAGAGGGATTACAATTGGTGTGTGAGCGGGAGTGTTGATTAATATCTATCTGAGCATAATAGACCCGATCACAAATGCATGTGTGTGCATGTTGAATGGTGGATTCCCAAGTTGAGGACCTTTAAGGTGTAGTAGGAACTCCTCCAATAGTGGAAGGATTTTTTGAGGCCTCAAAGAAAATTTGGATAGTGTTAGGTCCAATATGATGCTAGGCATGAGGAGTGAATTTTTAAATAGGAACTAACTGAAAAATCAACAAATACAACAAATTTATGAAGAAAATATAAGAAATGCAAAATGATTCAACCATGTTTGTCAAAGGAGCATATATATGGATTTTAATATACATGTTTCCGATTACACATGGATGTTTCTCATTAAGAGAAATAATGATGCAATCCTATTCAACTTATCATTATTCCTCTCAAAGAAAGTAACTGGTATTTTTAATAGCTCTCTTGTTGGATGGTTATGAACACATTGAAAATGGCTAGTGAAGGTAAGAATGAATCAATGGGTATTCGCTTATGTTTTGTAAGGATTCCCAAACTTTTCAACAACCAACAATATCTTAACTCAAGTAAAAAAACATCCCACAAATGCCACCTATTGAAAATCCTAGTTTTGGAATTCTAATATAACCACCTCAAGTGTGGATAAGCAACTCAAACTCGAGTAGTTAAGTGTCACCTCCACAAAGATCTAGATGGCTTGATGTGGAGATAAAAAAAGACGCGACCTCGACTACGTCCTTAGAGATCCAATTCCTGTATTTGCATTTTATTACACGTGCCATTGTACAAGGATTTGAAAGCTCCCTAAAAATATACTTCCACTAATGTTTCATATCAAAAATATTGAGGAGTATTTTGGGTTCCCTATCCCAACAATCCTAACTTAAACTATAAATTGTTTTGTTTCCAATTAATAGAGGAATTTATGTTGGTTTATGTTTGTTCAATTATTTTAAAAGGTTCACTTTGAATTAATGTGTGATAAGTGATATTTCAAACTTCTATTTTTTTTCAATCCATTAAGATTTCTTTCTGGGCAGAAGATGAAGAGAATACTTAACAATTGGAAGAGTCTTTAGGTCCCATAGTGTGTGACAAATGAGTGTGAATGAAAAATATTTGAAGTGAATATTTGCAATTAACTTATAAAAAAGTAAAGCAACCAAATATGAACAAGTGTGTTTTTTTACTCGTATTTAATGTATTTTTCAATTATAATTGATTTTCAAAAGATAACTACAAAGAAGAAATGTGCAAAGGAAAGTACTTCACCGTTATGTTATTTTCTTATT
>LPNX010045198.1:74486-100881 GCA_001517045.1 Pseudotsuga menziesii
TGTAACAATTGTACATCAAGGATTCATTTCATGGTCGTCCTACCTTGTTATGCTTAAATGCATCTTTATTCAGATTTAAATAACTTTCACTTAAAGGGTGGTTAAAGAAACTAACTCATAACAATTTGTTTTTGTTTTTTCATATCGGATTTTTTTAATAGTATTTGTTTTGTGATTTTATTTACTGTAATAATAATCTGGTATTAACAATGGATATAAAATTATATATTTTAGCTTTTCTTTCATTTCGAGCTATCTTCACAATTTAATCTCTTCTTGCAAGGTAATTAAAGGCAAACAACAACAATATTTCATCTCTTCTTGTAAGGTAATTAGATGTGATCCTTGCAAATGAGTAACCTTTTTTATTGCTATATGAAGTGTTTAATTCATTGTTGTTTATGATATGTTGAAAGTTGCTACATTAGTAGGAGCCCAAAGGATTAATGGACCGTCAGACCACTATGGTCGAAATAGAAGTAAGGTTTCTAACACTTTTATTTCAATTTTAATTGATCCCAGTGCTCTTCAAAGCTATGTTTCCTCCAAGATTTACGAAACATGTAAACTAAACAAAGGGAAACATGAGAAACTGTGGTTGGTACAACTAGCCAATGGTACAAAAAGAAAGGTTTTAGAACTAGTAAAATATTGTGAGATAGACCCGAACGATTTTCCAACTAAGGTAGACCTAAATATCTTACCCTTAAGATCGTATGACATACTTATAGGCATGGACTGGCTGGAACATCACCATGTCATGCTTGATTGTTTAAACAAGTCAAACTTATGCATGGACAACCAAGGGAATCAAAGAAAGATTCAAGGAATACCCAAGAAGGTTTATATTAAACAGATATCTGCCTTACAAGCGAAGAAATGTATAAGGAAGGGGTGCAAACTTTTTACAAATAACATCCAGGATGTAGAAGTCGAAAGAGAACAACAAATTGAATACTTTTCGGTTCTCGTAGACTTCAAGGATGTATTTCCCAAGGAAATACCAGGAGTACCACCCAAGCAGAACTTAGAATTTTCCATAGAATTAAGACCAGGATCAATACCGGCTTCAAAATCCCCATACCCAATGAGCGCATCAGAGTTGGCGGAGATCAAGTTAGAGTTACAAGAAATGATAGAGAAGGGTTATATCCAACCTAGTGTATCTCCTTGGGGAGCACCTATATTATTCATAAAGAAATAGAATGGTACGATGCAAATTTGCATCGATTACCAATAGCTCAACAAGATGACCATCAAGAACCGTTACCCACTCCCTAGGATCGATGACTTGTTCGATCAAGCCGGAGGAGAAAATATCTTTTTAGAGATCGATTTGTGATTTGTATACCACGAGGTAAGGATTCGTGATGATTATCTACACAAAACCTCCTTTCGAACTTGATATGGCCATTATGAGTTTGTGGTAATTCCTTTCAGACTAACCAATGCAGCAACCAATTTTAGTATATTTGAAAAATGTTCTTTTTGAACCATTAAGCAATGATCCATTGTTGCTACAATTCAATTTTTTAAGGTGCTTGGTGCCATTAAAACTGTTGTAATTTCCTTATGCGCAACTCGAATATCATGATTTATTGATTTTCCAAATGAAGATAATGTAGTTTTTACATTTTCTACTACATTCTTGCATGTCTTTTTTGTTTAGCATCTTGAAAACCAAATAACTTTGTGGCACATTTCAATTTTTTTGTTTTGTCAACCCATGTAGGACTTGATCTTGTGCCATCACCTAATGTTGTTCAAAATACGACTTGATTATGTTACTAACAGCTCTCTGACTGTCCAACTAGGGATCGGCTTTTTGAGCTCTTCTCATACATCAACAACTTCACAATCCTCTAGAAAATTTCCACCCATTCCAATCGCACTACAACCCCCAATTATACTTGAAATGTGAGAGGGAAAAGTGTCATTTAATGGGTGATCAGGATCGTGAGGGGGCACATGTTCATGTGATTCTTGACCATAATGATGTGACGAATGACCATGATTTATCTCTACATAATTGCATGACATTAATGTGATAACATTAGTATTATTATATTATTGTTGCACTAACTCATATGCATACCATACACACACTCACTATTATTTGATTTGCAAGCTCCTGGATTTGATTATTAACTAAATTATAATTTATTATTATGGTACTATAAATAAATAAAATATAAATTATCCCTACATTCATGCATAGAAAAGCTATTAGAGGAAATTTGGACTCAAAATGAGCCTCCTAAAAAGAATTAATAAAATAACACTTAAAATAATAAAATAATATTTATTAATTTTGGAGGAAGAAAAGAAAAAAACTACCTTCTTTATTTGTATTTTTTACATATATCCCCGTGTTTTTACTCAAATTTCGATCGGCAGAGCTCGTTGGATCTGGAATTAAATTCCGCATCCAACGAGTACCCACTCGGCATACTTTTGATGGACCCCGCTACCCCAAAAACAAGAAATACCTGAAAAAACGTGATGATCATCACGTTTATTTCTTTTTTGGGGGGTAGCGGGGTCCGTCAAAAGTATGCCGAGTGGGTACTCGTTGGATGCATAATTTAATTCAGCATCCAACGAGCTCTGCCGATCGAAATTTGAGTAAAAACACGGGGATATATGTCAAAAATACAAACAAAGAAGGTAGTTTTTTTTATGATACCTATCCCCAAATTTATATTTAAAAAGTGTTTAAGACCTATACGGTATTTCAAATTTAAAGCAATTTCATTGGCTAAAACATGATGACATGGAATTTGAATCAAAGTTAAAAGGCCCATTTTGAGTTGAAATTTCCTTTAATACGGTTAGCATAAGAATTGAAAATACATTAAAAATAAGAAAATTCTTTGTAACTTGAACTAAAAATAAATAAATATGTATTTAACTTGATAGTTATACATTTAACTTTAAAATTGCTACTCACTTGAAATTTGTTGTGGAACATAGCACATACCAAATCTAATTAGATCAATGGTAGGCAATATTTGAGATTTCACCAAATCTACAACCCCTTTGTTGTCATTGATTTTTCAAACAATTACATAACTATTATAATGTTCATTTTTATTATTGTCAATTTATTTGTCTTTGTATGTCATTGTATTTGTATATTATTGTTGTCATTAAATTTGTCAATGTTTTTGTATGCTATTCTTCTTTAATTTTCTACTAAATCTTACCCTAAAAAACCATGTCAACAACTTCAAATGGGCTCAAAGATAAATCAATAATATTCAAAATAAATATACAAAAAAATTGAAAAAATATGCAAGCAGGACATCGGTGCATCATCTTCAAAAGGGTATTTTTAGTTTTGCAATTTATGCAAACAATCAAAATATTTGGCGCGCACACACACACACACACACATGTTTGCAAAATATGACTAGAATATTCACTTGTTAGTTTGGAAAAATAATAATAAATATATTTTTTTGAAAAAAAATGGAAAAATATGTAATCACTAGTGCATTAGTCTAGATCATGTTCACATATTTCATTTTTTTTTAATTATCAATTTAACATTAATTCTTTTGTACACACAGAAGGAACTTGTTAATTTTTCTTCAAATTTTTAAGGACACGATTTGATTAAACGAAAATTTGACACATTAAATGACATTGGTATATTTAAAAACAAATATCATTGGAAAGACAACATATTTCTCTACATTTCGTTTTTAAACCACATGTCAAAATTCATATGGAAAATATGAGTTTTGAGGGCTTCAATTTAATATATGGGTAAAATTTTCATTTTTTATCACCATATTTGGCCAAAAATAATTACCCATCTTCATGGAATCACCCAGAATAGTCAAGCAGAAACTAGAATGTACGAGCAAAGAGAAAAAGTGCAAAACTAAAGCATGCATAGACATACAAAATTAATTTTAAAAAAATGCATTAGGTAGAAGGAGATAGATCTAATGGAGAATATATCAGAATAGCATAAGCCACGGAGAATATATCAGAATAGCAAAAGCCACAGGGCTCATGAATCCATTGTAAGAATCTTCATTAGGCATCTAAAAAGAAATAATACAAGACATAAGTATATAGACATTAAGCACACTCATTTTCATTAATTAAATCTATATTTATACATGAGAATGCGTGCCTCTTGGGTTTCATATTCCAAGAGATCTTGAGTTCTCGTACGATTCTTAGTTTTCTTTGAATGTTCATATTCTTCACATTGAAAATTAGTCTCCAATATATAAAACCACAATCCCATCAACATGACCCTATCCATTACTATAAACAAAAATTCCTAAATAATAAACAACAAGCACATAACAATGGTGATTATATTCCACAATAACAAATATAAATAACAAAGAAAAGGCTCATTTAGTCTCCAATATATAAAACCACAATCCCATCAACATGACCCTATCCATTACTATAAACACAAATTCCTAAATGATAAACAACAAGCACATAACAATGATGATTATATTCCACATTAACAAATATAAATAACAAAGAAAAGGCTCATTTAGTCTCCAATATATAAAACCACATTCCCATCAACATGACCCTATCCATTACTATAAACAAGAATTCCTAAATGATAAACAACAAGCACATAACAATGGTGATTATATTCTACAATAACAAATATAAATAACAAAGAAAAGGCTCATTTTCACTTTGGACATCGCTTATATCATTTTATCTTGTACAATTAATGCATTGATTCCACTTTGATTCCACTGCTGAGTCACGGAAATTTTTTCCATTAAAAAATATTAACAAACAGTCTTATAATTAAAGGTAATATTATTATTTAAAAAATATTCTATAACAAGAATCTTATAATTAAATGTAATATTATTATTTTTTAATTATGATAATCTACTTATTACAAAGTGGACAATACAAAACATATGTTACATATTTTATTATTAACTATTAATTATATTTTATCATATTAATGGACTTGAAAATTGAATATTTCGGTAGTTAAGTCACTATCTTTTGAATAATGTGTCATGGAAGTGATAAATTATTATGAGAAATACTATATGGAATGAGACTCTTATTATATTTGTCCTTTTCAACAATTTTTAATGTCACAGTACTAGTATTATTGTTTATTTATTCACTATCAAAATAATTGTTATTTTTAAAATTGTTTCTTACTTTATAAAATATTTCAAACGGTCAAAACTAAAATATGGATGTGACTGTGGCTCATACTAAATGTTTATGAAACACCATTCTCATCATTATTGACTTTGAAAATATATGTTAATATTCATAAGTGACAAACTATAATTCTCGTTAATAAATGTGAACTAAAACGGTTCGTACATAGAGTAACAATGTGTCACTTATGTATATGTGATATTTTCTTCTAATTAAATGGTTAGAAATATTTTCTTCAAATTAAATGGTTAGAAACTTGAAGTAAGAGGAAAATGTGGTGCATGTTGTTATATATTGGACTATGTTGTTATATATTGGACTTGAAGATTGAATGGTGAAGTGATGAAGTCATAATTTCTTTAATACATTGTGGTGACTAACATTATTGTGAGAAAGAGATTACGTAATGGTAATTTGAGTATGTTCTCTTCGAAAATGGATAGCCAATTATGTGCATCATCATCTTTACTATCACTATAACTATTAACAAGTGTTTTAATATCAAAATTGTTTATATTCCAAGTAATGTGGTCTGTTGCTCTCTAGAGTATTTTAGAATATGTCTTAATAAGGATTTGCTAAACATACTCCTATGCCTTCAATTGAACATATATATCTCTATATTCATGAGTAAGACACTCTTAGAAACTATGGGATACATAAAAACATTTTCTACTGAGAGTTACAATATGTGGTTGATGTGTATGGAGACATTGCTTTTAGCTAAACAATGAGGAGCGTGTTTATAAAATATTAAGTAAGAGAAAAAGTCCCATGCATGTTTTTATAAATAGAAATTATTTTGATATTAAAGCAATGAATGAATGTGATAATGACATCAAAGTTGACTAGGATATCTTATAGTGGGCACATCTAGAAACCAAGCATTCAAACCATCTAATGGAGCCTTATAGGAAGATCATTAAGTTGGCTTCTACTAATTAATAATGATCATAAATATTTTTCCACTAGGTATCCCTATTGAGAATGTCACTATGATCAAAGCATATAATTCATTATGCACTCAATGTATCAATACCTCATTCCTCACCCTTCGAGAAAAACTAACATTAAGGAAAGTATTCCCCGTCCCTTTTACCACCGAAAAAAGGATAATAATGGGTGATCTCCTCAATAAAGTGATTTGTAACATTGGTATATGTTTGAATTAGAATGCATGGAATTTTTAGCAACCCCTACACATGTAAAATGATAGGTTGCATTTCTAAATGGTCCTTAAATACGTTAAAATGATATTTAAAGTTGTGATTAGTTGTTGATATCTTGGTATTTTAGTTCCATGTTCAATATGTAAGTTTTCATGACTAAGCTATTAAATATGCACAATTTGTTTCGTTGTTTTTACAAAACTCTTGGACGAATCAATTAGGAGGTAATTCTAATTGATTGATGGAAACTTTGATCATGGAAAATTTCCTCTAGGCTTTTAGTCCATGTTAAGAAAACCATAGAGTTATAATAATAATAAAAATGAGTAGATAAAGATTGAAAATTATCTCACCGAAAAAGAAAAAAAGAAAAAAAAAACTCACAAAAAATATTGAGTTTATACACTTTAAATCACACCATTTTTTATTAAACATTTGAAAATAAGTCAAATTGATAATCATGGGCATACATAAAATGTTAATTGAACATCATCATAAATAGTTGTGAAACCAACAAAACAAACTCAATTTTAACTAGTATGTGTAATCATCAAGTTGTTCCTAAAAGCGTTAAGGAACAATACCAATTATCCCTATGGAGACTAAAATACTTCCTCACTTTAAACTATTTTGAAAGAATCCAACAGTTGCACGGGTTATTCCTCAGACCATGTTGTTCAAGTAAGTTTTTTTAATGTACACAATCAAATACAAGATATTTTTAAAGTAACTAAAAAATATTCAATGTTTTTTTTAATTAGAGAATGTTATCAAATAGTAGACATTCATAAATATACATAGTCAAGACACATTGGAAGAACTATATTCACATTAAATCAAATATTAATTTACATAATAAAAAATAGATGATTTTAATATATGACAGAAAAATTATTCGAGATGATAACATCTGTTAGGATATGTTTTACATATTTCATCTCTTCTTGCAAGGTAATTAAATGTGATCCTTGCAAATGAGTATCCTCTTTGATTGCTATATGAAGTGTTTAATTAATTGTTGTTTATGATATGTTAAAAGTTTCTACATTAGTAGGAGCCCAAAGGATTAATGGACTCTTCTTAACCTCAAGTAATGTGACACAATATATGTGTTATCAGTTACATTTTGACGTCTCCATTTACTTGCTTCCCATAGATCTACAAGACTTATAACAGACATTATTTTGTGCAAATATAGACATTGCATATATATTGCACTCGGTGTGAAGAATATTGTGAGAGGCCCACTTTTTTAATCAAAACATAAAAAACTACATGACACTTTCTCTAATATGCACATGTACACCTTAGCACAATTCCAAATACCATTGATATTTCTATTAGGTGTAAAGTCAGAAGCTTTCGTAAAAAAATATGTAACTCTTATATTGTTGTTGGTAGATATGTTATTTTTTTTACGAAAATAACAAAGGAAGCTTGAACACAGTGTCTCATGATGATGTTAAGTAAGAAGTATATAAATCAAGGGTGTCTTTCAAACCTATTGTAATAATATCTAAATAAATGTTTGGCATACTCATGAAGATGGAAATTTCACATTTGTGGTTGCAACCAATCAACTTCACCTCTAGGAAACCATATTGGAAACGTCATATCAAACAATGGCTCTGTATTTGTATTGTACAAATATTGAATGCATAACCAGTAAAATTGAACTTGCATATGCTATTAACAGATCTTCAACTCGTATGAGCTTTGAAATGACTTGCATGTTCTATCAACATCTCTTCAACTTTGAATCAATTTAAACCATGCAATGCTGATATTAAGTGTTTTTGTCCATTTTAAGATACCAACATCATAATTGAAAAAATGAGAAATCCAGGGTAGACATTACTTCTTAAAAAAATTAGGTACTCAATTTTTGATGAATTGGATAGTTTTAAAATGAAGACAAACCCTTTTAACAATATGTCAAGAGGCCCTGTTTTTACACTTTTGGAAGTGAATAAGGTCCCTATTTTTTACTATTATCCCTCTATATTACCCTATCCTAATAGTTTAATGAGCGTATTAAGTCAATATTTTGATCATCAATGATCTCTTGGGAGTATAGATCATTAGGTTATTGATGCGATGATGTTTTATAATTTCACTTCTTTTGATGAATGATGATGGTGATGCTATCATTATTATATTTTAAATTTATATATATTGGAAGTTGTTGATGATCTTTTCATGGAAACTTAATATATATGATGATATTACTACTTTGGATAAATGTGGTCTATTTCTGTTAAATTTATTCATAAATGCTATGCAATTAATTTCAATAATGGTATCTACAATTAATTTGAATGTTTCATTATGTTATTTCAGAGCTATGAAGTAAATGATATATGAGAACTATTGAAATTAATGAATAATTATAATAATTTGATATAATAAATATATTAGCACACAATTGGATATGGTTTTAGGTGTTAAATATCAAGTCTAATGTGGTGATAATAAGGAATCAAAACTAGGAGCTAAAACGGCAGCCCACTATGTCCCAGATCTAGAAGCAACATTAGACACAAAACTTGGCGCTAAGTTGGAAATCAATTTTGACGCTAATTTGGATGCCAAAGTAGAAGTTAAACTAGTGGCCAACAAAGGAAAAAAATTGGATGCTAAATGATAATCTAAATGGGGTGCTCATGAGGAAGAAAAATAAGAAGAAAGCCAAGAAGATAAATGGGAAGCAAAATGTGGCGCTAGTGTGGGAGTAAAAATGGACGATAAATTGAGCACTAAAGTAGTAAAAAAACATGGTGCTAATGTGGGTGTAAATATGGATGTGAAACTAGGTATTAAAAATGATCCAACACTTGGTGCTAATGGTGAAGCCAAACATGGCGTTGATATGGTAGAAAAATAAGATGTTACTTTGGATGCAAAAAATGATGCTACATAAGAGAAAAATATGGTGCAACAATAAAAGAAATATTTAGCGTCATTTTCGTAGCAAAACACAATGCAAAAAAGGAAGAAAAAATTGGTGCAAATTTGGAAGCAAAAATTGGCACATATTTGGAAGTAAAACATGGTGCAAAATGGGATGCTAATTTAGTGGTAGCACAAATGGATGCAATATTGGATGCTAATTTGGATGAAAATCTGGCATGAAAATTGATGCAAACTTAGATGCTAACATGGTGTTATTAAGGATGCATATATGGCATTAACGATGATGTCATTTAGGAAGAAAAAACAGACGCTCTCTAGGAAGCAAAATAGGACGTTATTTAGGAAGCAAACCTCAAAGTTGTTTAGGAAGAAAAGTTGGATTTTTTTTCGAAGGAAAAAAATAGACGCTATTTTGGATGTCATAGAGGATACTATCTAGGAAGAAAACAAAGACGTTTTTTGTGATGCTTTAAGTTTTTCCCATGACGCGTCCCATTTAGCATCTAGTTTGACCACTCAATGTAAAAAAAGATTACACTAAAAAGGGATATGAAATGGGACACTAATTCCAGGATTTGTTGTAGTGTAAGGATACATTAAGATCATGTTTTTTTGGACAGCATTGTACGGTTTGCAAAATACATCACTATATTGTAGAGATTAGCTTTATAAAAAAAATGGACATTGTATTTCAATCTTTCTGCAAACATTGCACATAATTAGAAATTATCTATTTTTTTCTGAAACATTTCAATAGTATGTATACGATGGCAGAGGTTAAGACTTACACCAACTAATAAGATCGTCACTTTATTGTTCCTCATTTTAATGTTGGAATAAATGAGCACGTGTTTGAGTGTGTGGAAATGAACATGTGCTTGAATCATAATCAATACTTCATTTGCACCATGGAGAGATACTTGGTTTCTCCACACCAATGCGACCTCCCACATGGCATTTAAGAGCTTGATTTTTTTGAAGCATTGGATGAAAATGTACAAATGTGTAGTTTAGTTTGTATATAAGTCCATAGTCAATCCCAGGGGAATTGTCTCCATTACGCTCAAATTGCCTAGTTTTCCTGACTTTCTATTGCATAATGTTCTCTATCTTCCATTGTTTCAAAGAAACTTGGTGTCCTTGGTGCACATTCGACAACAAGTACATTCAATCCACATGTTTGATGGGATAATTGAGGTAAGGAGATATTTTGACAACCAAGTATTCAAGATAGGACATGAAGATGAGAAATTAATGAGGTTGAAAGGAACATTTGCAAGAGCTAAAAAAATTTCAAGTGAGCAAAATTTACATATATGTATAAACGTTATTGTAGATTAGAGAAGGTTCATTTTACTTTAGTAAATAAATCACCTTCTAGCAGTTGTCTAAGACAACCAATTACATTGTTTTGCTACACTATTGTAAGGCTACATTAGGATCATGGTTTTTAAGAGAGAGTTGTATGGCTCGCAAAAGACATCACTATATTGTAGAGATTACGTTTCTCACAAAAGATAGACATTATATTGCAAGATTTATGTTAACATTGTACACAGTTAGAAATGTTAGGTGTCGATTAGGGAAAATAAGTGATTGGATGACACAAACAGGGATGATTTTAAGGAACCATACTTATTTAAAAGTGTATAAATGTTGGCGAATATTACCAATTCTTAAAATTCCAACTATAAAATGATTGACAATATTTTTCAAAAAGTATTTTAATTTCCAAGGATTTTATATCGTTTATATAATAATTTGGCGATTTTTAGGGTGAAAAAAATTTACCCCATCAAAATTTGGCGAAACAGGGCTTCAAAAAATGTAAAATGGCGAATGTTTTTTGGGAGAAAAACATGGAAAAATAGCCCACTGGGCTGAAATTCGCCCCTAAAAATTATCCCTAGACACAAATCCAAATACACAAGAAGAAGAAGTGCAATGACAAAGAGAGAGAGATAGGCATTAAGCACATTTCTCATTAACCAAATGTACACATTAATACTTGAGAATGACCCTTGGGTTCATATTCCCAAGTGGTTTGTTGGACTTCCCAATGATTGTTCATTAACATTGAGGAGTTAAGTTCCAAAAAACACTTATTTAATATGAAGGGATGTCTATGAGTCCATAAAACAAAGAGGAATAACTTGAAGTGGACAACTACCTACTGTTGAACATATTCAACTTGACAATTTGAATTTGATAAGCATGTTAGAAAAATATGGCATGTCCTGCTAAATACAAATGCTCTCTAAAGTGGTGGTTTTTTATGACATCAAATCAAAAGGGCTAGTAGAAGCTAAAATATTCTACTAAGTGAGTGGTTTAAGGATGACCACTAACTCTCGAACTTGGTGACAACTCCAGTTCTCAATCAAAGGTTGTCTCTAGAACTTGGCACAAAGGCTTAGTGGTTCTCTATGAAAATGGTGGTTTTGGGCTGACCACAAACCAAAAAAGAGTTGAAAACAGGAAGTGGACAACTGCAAAATTGTTGAACATTTCCAACTTGACATTTTTTTCCAAGTAATTTAGCTATAAGCTAGTTTCTTCTACTAATCGAAGGTTCTCTACAAATTGGTGGTTTGAGGATGACCACAAACCAACTAGAGCTCGGTCAAACATGGATCTGAATCTATTCAAGCTCGCTTGTTCCAGCTCTCTTGTTCTTGATTTTTTGTTTTTTACTATCTATCATTCCCCCATGTTAGGAACAATGTGAGGGATGGAAAGTATCTAGTCGTTATGAGTGTCAAAACACATAATACCACTGACTCATGAGTACTCTAGAGAATAGCTCCCTTCTGTATTCAAGCTACATCTCTAAATATGACCTCCAAAATTGGTTGTGGATCATACTTACTTGTTCTAGGTTACCTGAAGAAGGTCATGAATTCTTGTTTTCATAATGATAAGGATTCAAAACTTGAAACCTGACATAATGACCCCCCCCTTCAGGTAAAGATAATAAGTAATAAAATTTTCTTCTGCAAGCTTCAATCTTACAGGTTTCTTTAGTGTCAACCACCTATCTACAGAATGGTTATGCTTCCTACCATGATGACAAGGATGAAGATCAAAACATTGATATTTAATGTGCCAACTCTATCACATTGTTGGCATATCTAACTTGTAACATCTTTTTGATAGCTAATAGGAATCATCTTCAAATTCAAAGAGATGGTTGTTCTGAACAAACATTAGTTCAAAATGTTGATTCCTTTGTTGTAAGTTATTTTCATTGGATTTGTAATCGTGCAAATGAGTGATAATAGTCTAGAGTGTTTCTATGATGATTGTGAGTATGTTTTCTACAACACAGTATTAGAGTTTTGGGTGCCCGCAAGAACCTGCTACCCAAATATGATGAAATAGGAACACACAAGCGCATCAAAACAACAACGCGCACACACCTCTTGGATGCATGCACGCGCTCCTACTTCGGTAGTGGCGAAGCTCCACGTCGGATTTTCGACGTGGACAATAAGAGTGTGCATGCACCCCTAAAGACGCTTGCCTATGCACACACGTGTATGTGGACACATGCATGTGTTTGGCGCGATCGCATAGAGGGACATGTGCACGTCCCTGTGTTTAAAAAAAGCAAAACAGTGAACAATTGTTTTGTTTTCTACACACCCACAAACACGCAAGGAGGCATTAACAACCCCCCAAGGAGCCCAACAAAATTTTCCAACTTGCCTAAAATGATGTTGGAGTAAGGTAAATAGAGTAGGAATGCTATTTTTCTTTGTTTATTTCAATGTTTTTTATTTTTTTTCAAATAAAATACAAAATTTAAAAAAAAATTAAAATCAATTGAAATGGGCAAAATTTGATATGGAAAGTACAAATTACCTAAACACAATGACAAATACCAGTGAACCATCCCAAGAAAGGAATGAAACAAACCAATCAAAGGACTCAAACCCTAAATTAAACCAAGAAAACCATGAACATGAATTACACAGGGATTCAAAACCAATTAAGAACACTAGGGAACCCTCTCGGGTTTCCCTCGCCACATCACTACAAAACATAATAGAATCTATCAACATTTCCCACAGTGAGATAACCAGTTTTAGAAAATATAGGGATCGAATGAGAGAGCATTATAGCACTGGTTTATCCAAAGAGGATATAAAAAAACTGAATATCACAAAATCCCAACTATGGAGCAAATTTACAGATCCGAGAACAGGACAACCTCCAAATGTGAGGAAGAGGCGAGTTTGCATGGACTGGTGTAATTACCATCCATGGAGAGATAACTGGAGGAAGCGATGGTTCATGGTTTTTGACAAGCCTCCATGCAACAATGTCAAGGTCCCACGGTATTTTCTCTAGAAAATGTGGGCTGAGTTTGTGTTAGGGTTCCATGTGAAATACTTCGACATCACTAAGTTCCATGGTGTCAGTTTTGACTCAGCCTAAGATCGACCTCACACCCATTGAAACCCACTCAGAGGACCTCCTGCACCTAGGCGGGAGCCAAACCCACTTCCTCAACCCCCTGAGTTAGCTATCGGGCTAGATGAGATCCATGAGTCCATTAGATGTTCCACATGACACTTTCTTAGGCATACCACATTTGTGGCTATGTCCTCGCAGAGCGAACAGGACCACCCCGAGAGACACACTTCTGCACGGTCTACTAGTGGTGAGCCAGGGAGAGCAGCTACATATGGTAGCCAGGATGTTCCATCTAGCTCGATAGGAACATAGCCACATCATTGTTTTGATTGTGGGAATCCATGCTAGGTTCCCACACAGGAGCATGCCACAGAGAGCTACCTACACCAGGTTAGTTATTGTTTGCTTTAATATTCAAGTATTGATTATACGTTATGCAATCTCATAATTTGTAATAAATTTATCTTAGAATCAAATGCTGATGACTTGATTTTTTTTAATATATAGTTATTCGGTGATGAGTCTCCAACACTCGGGTGGGAGGATGTTGGTTCCTTCAACCTAGATGGAACCATGGCAGCTACAGAGAACATCGCGACACCATACACACAGGTATTTTTCTTTCAGTAATTAAATTTAATGTTAGTAGTTAATCTTGTCATCCAATGTAGTTAATATTTAGTAATTATTGAATCTAAATATTTTTGTGCAAATGAACAGGTGTCTGCAGGATTGAGTGACTATCCATCCCCGTCAGGGATCAGCAGATCTCCTTGTGAGTTGGGATCTTGTAACAAAGTATAAATTTAATTTCAGTTTTGATGGCTTAGATTTGTATAGTTATATTTTTTATGTACTAATATATGAGGCCATGAATATGTATGCAGGTCATAGTACATAGGCACTTCAGTGTCACTATCTCTCCATCGACTGTCTTTTAATGACCATATATGCTAGGTGTATCCCCTGGCATACATGTCTCTTTCCCTGCAATATCCCTCCCCACCTCGTTCCATCCATCCCTTGCCTCCCATCCACCACCACACTTCCATCCAGATCCCCCTTCTTCGTCACAGCCTTCTCTCACTCCTCCCCACCTCACCCATCCACCCCCTCCCTTGTAATTTCCCATGTTTCCACCCTCCCCTCTCTGACCACGATACACCATCCATCCACATTCACCCATCCCTCCACCCCATCCCAGACCTCATCCCCCTCCCCCATATTCCCCCACCACCCTCGTTTCCTCTTCCAGGGTGTCCCATTCCATTCTATAGCCAGTTGGCATTTATCGTCGTACATCACCACTTTTTCAACTCCATTCCACACCCTATCCCACCGCTCCCCCTAATGTTGTATCCAACATCGATGTGGCTACATCCTACGCTATGCCTTCCACCCTAGCATCAGAGCAGGTTGTCCAACCCACTGCTCTACTGCCACCCCTAAGGACCAGTCAATTGCTCCACCTGCCAGCCCCGAAGACCAACCTGTTGTGTTCACGGTGAGATTGATTAGTTTATGAAAATCTCATGCAATATTAACGAAAATTATCATAGGCAATAAATTGTATGAGTTGTCTTACTATTTAAATGTTGCAGGGTGGCATTATCGAGAGACTTGGATCACGGAGGAGGGTATCCCACTCACCACTTACGGTCTCGTCTCAGAAGAGCTATTTAAAATTTGAAAATGTAATTTTGATTTTTAAATTGTGTTTTATACTTAAATAATTTCATGTAGGAGTTGACATTTGATTGTTGTCATTTCAGAGCCTAAGGGCAGGTGGTCAAAGTGGCCAAAAGAACTGAGCTTCCTCTAGCTCGAAGAAGAGGAAGCTCAATTTTGGAGGTGCACCTAGGAGCTCTGAGGGTGGGCAAGAGGATTGAGAGACCCTGGACCTATGTACACTAGCCATGATGTGGAATTTTGGCATGAGTTGCCATATTTTGTATATGGCACAAGTTGTCATATTTTGTATACGACACAAGTTGCCATTGTATAGACATTGGGAACGATGTTCCCTTTTTCACTACTACTATAAATGATTGGAAATTTTTATATATTAACATATCATTTTGTACTTTTTTATATTACTGTGGCTTTTATTACATATTTGCATGCATTATGTCAAATGCAGTGGTAGTTTATAGTTGATGTGCTTGCAATACTTATTATTGACGAAGCAATAAAGTCTGTATGTTCACAATAAAATGCATAAAATTTTTAACACTGTAGGTTAGTTAACAAAAAAAATCACAAATGCATAAATGTGTACAATAACAATGATAATTGAACTCTAACTCCTATAGAACTCATATTGAACCAACATACTAACACCTACAGTCTTACTACATTGTCCAAATTGCAATAGAAAGCACTTGTTTGCCTTTGGTATTTACATAGTAATTATTGTCTGATTTTGTAAGCTAGAAATTGATATTGGAATGATCTTCTCTTACCATTTGATTGACTATAAATTTCATAGTATTGATGAGTTGAGAATCATATTGAACATGACTGTTGTTGGCTTACATTTGCTACATCTACTTGGAAAACATTGATTTTGATCATTTTGGCAATTCATATCATTTGAAGACGAAGTTGAAATTGCTTACTCTCATTGAATACATACATATTTGTTATGTTATTGTTGAGCACTTGAAATTTTAATGATCTATTGTACTAGTTGCAATTTTAATGATTTAAGGGTTAGCATGCATAAACTAGGTTTAGAATAAATGAGGAAACCCTAACCCTAACTGAAGTTTAAAGGTTAGCATGCATAACCTAGTAATTATAATCAATGAGGAAACCCTGACCCAAACATTGGTTTGGGGTTAGCATGCATGACCTAGGGTTTAGAATCAATGATGAAACCCTAAATCTAGGAGGGAAACCCTATCACCAACCCTACCTAACCATTTCTTGTGGCCTCTTATAAAGTACCTTTTTGTTTGTATATAAGCATGCCTAGGATTGTAGTCATATGTCATATATTATTTATGGACTAATCAAATGAAATACTTCAAAGATTAAGCATGGATTACTTCACATAAGCAAGGGTCGGAGCTTCATGAGCACTCCTTTTATAAACCATAGTGAAATAAGTAAAACATAGCTCATCTTTATCTTACATATGTTTTGGACTTGCCTTGTCCATATCAATAGGCCTTCTACTCCATTTTCTAACCTTTACTAACCCTAGAACTATCATCATCCTCATCCTCATCATCATCATCATAGTCATCATCCTCATCATCATCATCCTCATCATCACCATCACCAACATTGTCATCATCATCATCATCATCATCATCATCATCCTCAGCATCCTCATCCTCATCATCATCATCATAGTCCTCCTCCTCCTCCTCCTCCTCCTCATCATCATCCTCATCCTCATCCTCATCCTCATAGTCATCGTCGTTATCATCACCATCATAGTCATCATCATCCTCATCATCATAATCATCGTTATCATAGTCATACTACTCGTGATCATCATCATCGCCGTCGTCGTCATCATCATCATCATCATCATCACCATCATTGTTCATCACCATAGTCATCATCGTCGTCGTCGTCGTCGTCGTCATCAACATCATCATCCTCATCATCGTAATCATCGTCGTCGTCGTCATAAACATCGTCATCATAGTCATAGTCATCATGATCATCATCCTCCTCCTCCTCCTCCTCATCATCATCATCATCATCACCATCATTGTTCATCATCATCATCATCGTCATCATCATCATCATCCTCCTCCTCCTAGTCATCATTGTTCATCATCATCATTCCATTGCAAATGCTTGAAAATAAAATCAAAGCAAAGTTTCAACTAAACCTATCATCATCATGATCATCATTGTTCCTCATCATCATCATCATCATCATCATCATCATCCTCATCATCATCATTGTTCATCATCATCATCATGGTCATCATCATCATTCCTTTGAAAATGCTTGAAAATAAAATCAAAGGAAAGTTTCAACTAAACCTATCATCATCATCATCACCGTCATCCTCATCATCATCATCGTCGTCGTCATCATCATCATTGTCGTCATCGTCGTCGTCATCATCATCCTTGTCCTCGTCATTATCATCATCATCATTGTTCATTATCATTGTCATCGTCATCATCATCATCATCCTCATCCTCATCATCATCATTATAGTCATCATCCTCATTATCATCATTGAAATCATCCTTATCATCATCATCATCATTGTTCCTCATCATCGTCAGCATCCTCCTCCTCCTCCTCCTCCTCCTCCTCATCACCATCATTTTCATCATCCTCATCATCATCATCATCATTATCATCAACATCATCATCATCGCAGTCATCATCATCATCATCATAATCACTGTCATCATAGTCATAGTCATCATGATTACCATCCTCATCATCATCATCACCATCATTGTTCATCATCATAGTCATCATCCTCCTCCTCATCATCATTATCGTCATCATCAACATCATCATCATCATCATCGTAATCATCATCATCATCATAATAATCGTCTTCATAATCATCGTCATCACAGTCATAGTCATCGTGATTCTCATCAAAACAAAAATTTTACTTAACAAGTACGTGCACACATCTTTAATGTGTGCGCAAAAACTAGCGTGATCGCGCTTCTAGTGCATGGGCGTTATGTTTTAAACTACGCGCACACGTGATTTAAATTTAAAATTTTTGGCGAGCACCTTTTTTCCAACCTATGTGGTGGTTGACTTGGTTGCTTTGGTTTTAGGTTTGGGTTGCCAAACCAAATGGTTTGGACTATCTTATGACATAAAACATGTTTTGTACCACTTCTCCTATTTCATGCATGATTTTGCATATGCCACACTTGTCCATTGCTAATGAAAATTTACACACTTGTGTAACTTTGTTTGTAGATTCTGAATATGTAATTTTTATTTAAATCTATTATCTTTTTCTATTTTTTATTTAATTTTAAATGGACTAACGTCAATCTAACATGAAAGGTAGGCTATTTGCTTCAGCTATAAGTTTTGATTGGCTCACCTATTTAGAAAACGGAAAAGAACCCGCATAAGAAGACACAAAGACCTACATCCTAAAAAAAATATCATTCGTTGACTATGTTAAGACCAAGATGTGGTGGACCAACGCTCCACCTTGTCATTTTAGGGTGTCACTGACTTCCTTAATTTGAAATACAAAATATAACATAAATAAATATGGAAAAATAACGTTGCACTAGACACACCTGTTATCTACAACTCTATATAATTTTTTCACAAAATTACACCATTTGCATACCAAACGAGTGGACCAATGCAAACATATTCATTATTTTTTGGGAAAAAAAATAACATACCAACCTTAGAAGAACCTCGTTTTTGGGGATTATACTTAGTTTACATAAATAAAAGTTATATATTCCGAAAGGTAATCTGATTGTCCACGTTTCATATTCTTATGCCATATTCCAAAAGTTGTGTAGGTACCTCTAATATTGCTTTTTGACGTTCAGATTTCTGTTTTTCCAGAAGTCCATTGCAACGAATGTGTCATAAGTGACCAGCATTAGCTTGCACTAGCCCTTTTCAATTTCTCTAATATGTAATACCCCAGTTGTTAAGCCTCGGACTTATGATCCTTCATGTGACTTTATCTAGCCATTAAAACTGGAACAACTCATTAACATGGCAAACAAAGACACACATCACTCTATATGGATTCATGTGGAACAATTCTTAATTTTTATTTTTTCTCTAAATCACGGATCATAATAAATTGTTGGAGTTAAAAGAGAAAGTTGAAATTCTGAGAATTGATGTAGATCATGACAAGTATGGGTGGTGATATGACACCACCATAGATCCATCTAAAAAGAAATGTACCAAGCACCAAGAGGGATCAAATCTCTCAAGCTGTAAACCCTTGTTTAGAATGGAAATGTTGAGGAAATGTGTAATCCAATGTTTACGGTTTTCATTTATCTAATTTATCTTGTTTTATATATATGCAATTCTAAATATTGTAAATTTACTTTAAGTCTAAGTGTTATTTTTGATAATATTTTTTTTTCTTTTACAAAAGACACTTGTCAACTCTAGGATGAGCACATAAAGAGTTACACATCTCTGCCCTGCTGGATTGTAGAATGCATCTCTTTAGTGTAATAAGAATATTTACATTATATATTATTTTACATGTATAAAATCATATTTTTAAATTTGAATACGTTTCTGTTTAATGGTATAACCAAATTTTTTTATTAGGTTAGGGATTACCTGGGCGAGGCCCAGGTTCAAAGCCGCCGGCTGCCACTATAACCAAATATTTGGTTATTTAACGTTGACTTTGAATGGAGCATTGAGGAAAGGGTTATTTTTAGTCCCCTATCCATGTTTCTTCTTTTCAGCTTTTAGCTTTGAATTTGTGTAATGAAAGTCTATTTAAAAACAGATAAACAAACTGAAAAAGAAAACAAAAGATGGCAGGGGATTGATTTTCAGGACTTGTAACCACTTCCGATTCTATATGTTCATAAATCTGCCTTGTTGTTGTTTTCTACAACTAAGAACAACAAGAGAGATTTTTTTTAGTTTATGAAAATACCTCATAGGCTGTGTCATATAAATTTCGTTTTCATAATTGAAATAGCAAAAATACTATTTTTATTATGGAAAAAAAACATTGTATTGGTGTCACGTGGATAGGTTGTATGATAACACCAAAAGTAAATGTAAGGTTGTTTCATGTTATGCCATGCATATAAGTCTATAGTTGTACCTTCTAGGTGCTTCATGGAGTGAAGTGTTGTGATACAAATATACAAATAGTGACAGAGACCTTACGGAGAGACTTTACAAGGTAATCACTCCGAGCTTGCTTAAGAGCCGGCCGGCCGGCTCGATGAGTCTTTAATGAATATAGAAAAAAGGGAAATGGTTTTGTCAATTTGTTGTATTTCTGCTTAGGAGGTCGTATATCGGGTGATTTCCTTGCCTATCAAACTTAGAAACCTAGAACCAACATTGTCCACCAATGCACAAAGCTGGCCCTGAAAATAGCACATTCCCAAATCTTCTTAAATAAACTCACAAACATGAAATCCAAATACACAGGCTCGATGCTAAACAACGCAAAACCATGACTCGAATACTGCCATTGCCATTAACAGACAGAAACTACATAATCCAAAATTCTACCGCAGGAGAAACACCAAAAATATGATGCAACATGACTGAGCTTACCTTGCCCAGCAGAGAGAGTCAAGAACAAAGGACAAATTAAATAAATGACACTCTACATTATGTGGAATGTAAAAGACATATTCCAAAAAAAAACCAAAGAAAAAAAAAACATTTATCTCCAAAACACTATAACTTACAAAACTTACTTCATGTTTTTCTAACTTCTTATTCTCCACTGGTTTTGTATAAATTTTTTTTTATTATCACATCAACTACTACCGAAAAGGCTCTCTTACCATTTCTTCACCGACAGCTTGGCCTGCATATCAAACGGAACCTTAAACAACATATCAAACCAACTTGAAACAATCCTTTATTGCAAACACCCAAAAGGAGAACATGACCTACGACAGCTTGGTCTGCATATCAAATGAACCTGAAACAACATATCAAACGAACTTGAAACCTATGTTAGTAGAAACGAGAAACGGGAAACGAAATGAAAAACGAAGTTTCTAGGTTTCGCAAGTATAAGAAACGAGGAGAGAGAAAAACAAAAATTTGAATTAATTAAAATATATAAATTAAATATTGTGAAAATTTGCAGATTTTAGTATTAATTGGACTTGGTTCAGCATTTCAAACTCCAAGCTCTAACCAACTTCACCGAGTTAATTTTAACTTCAAATACTAACAAACAAACTCCAGGTTCGTTCAACTCCGAATTGAAGAATGGAAACCAATTCATTATAGATTTAAAGAGGAAAAAATAGTACGAAGAAATCATAAATTTACCTATTATGGCTGATTTGTTTACCCTACGTGGAAGCTGGCCAAAACACAACTATCACAAGTAATGAGAAAAATTCACCAATATATATGATAATATCTTGTTTTAGATGTTTTGTGCTTTGTAAACCTATTGATATTAATACTGAAATCTTCAAATGAAAAGAATGGAAATGGGACATATACTACAACCTATAATAACCTCATTTATGGGATATGAATGAATAAAATTATAATATATTAACTGGAATAGTAGTTTTAAAAAGGTTTTGGAAAAATTTATAATAGAACATACCAATAAATAAAATAATAATATATTAACTGGAATAGCAGTTTCAAAAAGCTTTTGGAGAAATTTATAACAGAACATAAGATAGCTTGGGCATTTGTCTGTAAGGTGTCTATAGTTGCAATTTACTATCTCTAGATAGTAAAAGACATTTACCCAATTTACTTATGATATGATGCCCCAAAGTTAGAGCATTCACTAGCGATGACACTTAGACCTTTGATATGAACTTGGTCAGCCTACGAATGTGCTGCTATCAACCAACAGTTGGTGTGTAGGTGAAATCGGTGGAATTGCTGGATCGATTCAATAAAGCCAGAACCTTTAACGGAGATCCTTGGAACTGAAATCCTCTTGCAAAAGCACACCATGTCAACTCTATCCACACTTGCTTGCCTCATATCCTATCAAAAATCTAAAAATTAAACCCCGAAATTAACTAATTCGCAAAAAAAAAAAAATTCGTTTCTTGATAAACCATTGGGAGAACGCTGCATCTTCTAAAAAAAACTTAATTTTGACTGCAAAAACGAAAACGACCATAGAAAACGGCGTTTTCCGTTTAGTTGCCGTTTCTACACCATTTTTTTGTGATAAAAGTGACATGTCGTCACATTTCTGGTAACATAGTTTGAAACAACAAAGTCATAAAACATTTTTTCTTAAACAAAAACCACGAGTACTCTTATTTTAAACAACTGTCTAATTGCTCATTAATGTATTTTATTTTAATCAACTGAAAAATACTGTCTGGAAGTTATAAAGATTTTTTTTAAAAACATTGTCTAATTACTCATCTTGACATTTAGATCTAGTAACCACTATAAACCATTAGACTATTACACCCACTGTCTAATTGCTAATCAATGCATTTATGTCCACAAACCACCATAAACCAGTAGACCATTACATCCACTATCTAATTGCTAATGAGTGCTTTTAGGTCTCCATACCACTATAAAGCAGTAGTCTATTACATCATAGGTGCCGACAGCTTGAAAGCTGTAAACTTCAACATATTAACGTAACGAATTTTCCCAAAAACGACGGTTACATCATCATAGATGCAGAGAGCTTGAAAGCTGTGAATCAACATATGGACCTAATCAAAAAACAATAATGAAGTAAACCAGAAAACAAAGAAAGAAAAAAAAGTTCTAGGGAAGCTACTGTTTCGGCCGTTTCATCCTGGACTCTAAAGAAAGAATGGTCAGCTCCTCAATAACGGACACAAGCCCTTGAAGCCCTTCCAAATCAGAATGAGAAAGATCACTTGTCAGCTGCTCAATAACGGACACAACCAATTCAAGCTTCGAAACAAACATTTGGAAGTTGCCCTTCAAGTCCATGATCTTCGTTTTTAGTCTACCCAGACCAGCGCCCCATCTGGACTCGTCCATTACTGCTCCTTCCAATGTTTTTATCACCAATAGGGTGCACCAGAATAACCAACTCCAAGCTCAACCCAAACTCTTGCAGAATTCTGTTAAAAGAAAAACATGTTTTACTAAACAGTGGGCCATATTTTTTGCAGAACATAATACATTTTATTACCAGCGGTAGATCCAAATCCTACACTCTATCAAGCGTCGAGATGGATCAAATCTCTCGAGGTGCAAGCCACATGGTTTTAAAACCATATACAAGGCCCTCCTACAATCATGGGTTGTTTAGGAGGGCCTTGCACATGGTCTTAAAGCCATTTGCAAGGCCCTCCTAAACCATGTAAAATAAAACCAAAGCGTCGAGATGGATCAAATCTCTCGAGGTGCAAGCCACATGGTTTTAAAACCATATACAAGGCCCTCCTACAATCATGGGTTGTTTAGGAGGCCTTGCACATGGTCTTAAAGCCATTTGCAAGGCCCTCCTAAACCATGTAAAATAAAACCATGGGTTGTTTAGGAGGCCTTGTACATGGTTTAAAAACCATGTGCAAAGCCTCATAAACCATGTACAATAAAACCATGGGTTGTTTAGAATGCCTTGCACAAGGCCAACATTTTTTTGCGGATAATTCAATTTTATGTTTAGAATGCCTTGCACAAGGCCATATATTTAAATAAAAGTAACAAAGCAATACAATGCCATCAAGTAATTGTTCAAATAAAAGTAACAAAGCAATACAATGCCGTCCAATAATGGAACAATTAGACTGAATGATTGATATTAATATTAAGTAGTTTTCTAATCAACAATTTATTTATACTCAAGATGGATAACAAAATAGCAAGTAAATCAAAGAGAAACTTTTTCAAATTGTCTTTATCTTAAGAATATTAAAATAAATTTTTTAAAAAAGATCTCACGAAGACCATAAAACTTACCCTGAAAATAAACACAATATGCTAAAACTTCAATGCTTCAAGTGGTAACCTTCATTACTCTAAAACCTTTCTCTAATCCTTTTACCAAGTTCTCCCATTACCACTTGAAAAATTAAAAGAAAGCTCCTTTATATACAATGAGCCTATTTTTCAGGATAAAATACATTATTTATTAATTAATTCTATAAACACTCAAAGATATAGTAAAATATTAAAGGTAATTAAATATAGTCAATTATAGTTGATAAATTAAATAGATGGTGTGAACTTTCATCTCTTTCCTTCCATTCCTATGAAATATATCTTTCTCAACAACACACCACTAAAATATGTTTTGTAGAGAAGTCTGCAAGATGAGGTCTCCATAATAAGTACACTCTTCAAGATATGTGCAATAAGTTCAATCAATTTCCAAGATAAGTGCAATATATAATATGATAATCTTTGACATGTAAAATATGCTTCAAGGTCCACCTAGAATAATTCACTAAAAACTCTGTCCAAGATGCATACACAATGAACATAATAAAAAAATGTTTTTCAACTAAACATTTCCATAAAATATTAAGTACGCTCTCCAAGATAGATGCAATATAATATAATAATCTTTGACACATAAAATGTGCTCCAAGGTTCACCTAAAAAAGTTCACTAATTATTCATCAAGATGCATACATAATGAATACAATAAAATAATGTTTTTCAACTAAGAATCTCCATATAATAAGTCAAATATTTTCCAACTAAACATCTCCATAAAATAAACCAAACAAATAAATAAAAACATTGTGTACAGCCCTTCTCATGCAAATAACCATTTGTCTTTATAATAGCAATCTTTCATAATCACCTTAATAATAAAATAATATAAATATCTACTAAATATAAATGAAATAAAATTTTAACCTTTCTAAAAATAGAAGTTAAGAAAAATGTTCATGGCAACCACCTCGAACAAACATTAGATAAAACAATAAGAAAAATGTTCATGGTAACCACCTCGAACAAACATTAGATAAAACAACATGACCCATCGTAGTTAACCTTGTTATACCAAAACCATATGTTGTTTAGGAAAACCATGAACTAATTTTTCAAAAAAACCAAAAACACAAAAAGGAAGCAACTTAGAGAATTATAGAAAATAGAATATTCATCCATGTGCCTTTTGAAACTTCAAGTAATTAGGTTTCAAAATGTTCAATGTCAACATTGTGATAGCAACATAATGGAAAAATACTAGTTATTCCGAATCTTGAATATAGCTTGCACGGACATCAAAGGTCATTACGTTATTAAAGCTCATGAAATCATAGGACAATGCTAGAAATACAATTTAGTGTAATATACATCAATAAGGTAGTGTTGAAAATCTAATCTTATGAGATTATTATTTGTTATGTAAATATTTGTTTAGTTATTTAATAAAGTGAACAATTACCAAGTATCTTTTTGGAAGCTAAGAGTCATGGCAATAAATAAAAATCTTATTATTCTATTTGAAAATCATCCTTCGTGATACAATCTTGACTTGATAGTGAGAGCACATGCTTTGTGATAACTCCATGATTTGCTTTCTATTTCTTTGAGGGATGCACTTTCTCACATTCTTCTATGTATTTTTGGAAAGTCTAATATAAATAAAAATCTTATTATTCTATTTGAAAATCATCCTTCGTGATACAATCTTGACTTGATAGTGAGAGCACATGCTTTGTGATAACTCCATGATTTGCTTTCTATTTCTTTGAGGGATGCACTTTCTCACATTCTTCTATGTATTTTTGGAAAGTCTAATATAAATAAAAATCTTATTATTCTATTTGAAAATCATCCTTCGTGATACAATCTTGACTTGATAGTGAGAGCACATGCTTTGTGATAACTCCATGATTTGCTTTCTATTTCTTTGAGGGATGCACTTTCTCACATTCTTCTATGTATTTTTGGAAAGTCTAATATAAATAAAAATCTTATTATTCTATTTGAAAATCATCCTTCGTGATACAATCTTGACTTGATAGTGAGAGCACATGCTTTGTGATAACTCCATGATTTGCTTTCTATTTCTTTGAGGGATGCACTTTCTCACATTCTTCTATGTATTTTT
>LPNX010045198.1:100969-110969 GCA_001517045.1 Pseudotsuga menziesii
GGAAAGTCTAATATAAATAAAAATCTTATTATTCTATTTGAAAATCATCCTTCGTGATACAATCTTGACTTGATAGTGAGAGCACATGCTTTGTGATAACTCCATGATTTGCTTTCTATTTCTTTGAGGGATGCACTTTCTCACATTCTTCTATGTATTTTTGGAAAGTCTAATTCACAAATATGTGTATGGGCATTTTTCTTACCTCTACATTTGATCTTCATTTGTTTCTATCTACTTAGTTGAAGTGTGTTTTTTTATGTATTAATTTCATTTTTGTATACCTTTGGTTGTTGTTGTTGTTTGTGTATTGTTTAATGTATCATACGATTTACTTACATACTATCACATGTTTTACGTGCATGTTATCTTGTTTATCTTTGTGTATTGTCACATGGTTTATTTTTGTACTATTTCTCAAAGTGATATGATATATGGTGATATTTACCTACATTTTGGATCATATTTTTTCAGGACCTGTATATATATTTCCTTCCTCCTTATGTATATCTTGTTTAGGGTATCGTATTATGTTTCCCATCATAATATATTTTTACCCATGCGACAACATGTGAGTGAAGGTCAGCCATGGGGGATTCACCTCGTTGAGCAATATCTTATCACATTTAATCATAAAGGGGGGTTTTTAATTGTGAAAAATAAGGTCAATATATTGTAGGTATTGGGGGGCGAGGAATAGGGTATGGGGGGTTCATAAATATTGGGGGGTATAAAAAGAGGTTTCTAGTAAAAATAAGGAATATATGTAAAAATAGGGGCTTTATAATTGGAAATATGTATTGGGAGGGGGGCTCAACTAAGTGAAGACCCCGTGAGGTCACTAGATCATCAATTCACATTCCTCATATCATGGGTAGAAAGTATTGTGAATGCAATGTGTATGAACTTTGAATGTCTTATCATTCCTTAGAGAGTGCACGAGTCTCAGGAAAAACACATGATAACATGTGAGCATGACACACCTTCTGTTCAATCAATAACAATTCTTGAAATAGACAGTTAAACTCGGGGAAAGATTGCAATATATTGCTATGTATTTATTGGATATAATAGTAAAATTTTGTTATAACTAACTAACTCATTTCTACACTAACAATGTGGGGTAAAACTCTCGTTAGGATTTAAAAATTCTAGCATTTATGATTACCATTCAACTCAAGTTTACATATATGTATAGACCTTATTGATGATTAGAGAAGGTTCATTTTTCTTTAGTAAATAAATCACCTTAGAGCAAATTCTCTAAGACAACAAATTAAACTATTGGCTAAACTATTGTAAAGATACATTAAGATCATAGTTTTTAGGGTAAAGTTGTAGGGTTTGAAAAATGCATCACTATATTGTAGATATTATCTTTATAAAAAAAAGATAACTTCATTGTACTGCAATCTTTCTGCAAACATTGTACATAGTTAGAAATTATCTATTTCTTTTCTGCATCATTTTAATAGTCTGTATATGGTGGCAGAGGCTAAGACTTGCACCGACTAATAAGATCCTCACTTTATTGTTCCTCATTTTAATGTTGGAATAAATGAGCACATGTTTGAGTGTGTGAAAATGAACATGAACTTGAAATCATAATGAATACTTCATTTGCACCATGGAGAGATACTTGATTGCTCCACACTGGTGCAACCTTTGACATAGCATTTAAGAGATCGATTTTTTTGAAGTATTGGATGAAAATGTACAAATGGTGTAGTGTACTTTGTAGATAAGTCCATCACCAATCCCAAGCCTGCAGTTGTCTCCATTATGCTCAAATTACCTGGTTTGTTTAACTTTATATTGCATAATGTTCTGTATATTCCATTGTTTCAAAGAAACTTGGCGTCCTTGGTGCACATTCAACAACAAGTACATTCAATCCACTTTTTTGATGGGATAATTGAGGTAAGGAGGTATTTTGACAGCCAAGTATTCAAGATAGGATATGAAGATAAGAAATTGTTGAAATTGAACGGAACATTTGCAAGAGCTAAAAAAATTTCAAGTCAGCAAAATTTGCATACATGTATAAACCTTATTGTCAGTTAGAGAAGCTTCATTTCACTTTGGTAAATAAATTACCTTAAAGAAGTTTTCTAAGACAACCAATTACATTTTTTTGCTACACTATTGTAAGGCTACATTAAGATCATGGTTTTTGGAAGAGAGTTGTATGGTTCAGTCCACAAAAGACATCACTATATTGTAGAGATTAGGTTTATGACAAAAGGTGGACATTGTATTGCAATCTTTATGCTAACATTGTACATAGTTAGAAATGTTAGGTGCCCATTAAGGAAAATAAATATTTGGATGACACAAAGCCAAATACACAGAATAAGAAATGCAATGACAAAGAGATATAGTTGTTAATAACATTTCTCATTAACCAAATGTACACATTAATACTTGAGAATGACCCTTCGGTTCGTATTCCCAAGTGGTATCTTGGAATTCCCAATGATTTTTCACAAACACTGACGGTTTAAGTTCCAAAAACCCCTTATTTAATACGAAGGGATGTATATGAGTCCATAAAAGAGAGAGGAATAACTAGAAGTGGACAACTACCTACTGTTGAACATCTTCAACTTGACAATCTGAATTGGCTAAGCATGTTATAAAAAGATGGCATCTCCTGCTAAATATAAATGCCCTCTAAAGTGGTTATTTTGGATGACCTCAAATCAAAAGGGCTAGCAGAAGCTGAAATCTTCTACTAAGTGAGTGGTTTAAAGATGACCGCAAACTCCCAAACTTGGTGACAACTCCAATTCTCAATCAAAGGTTGTATCTGGAACTTGGCACAAAGATTAAGTGGTTCTCTGTGAAAATGGTGGTTTTGGGTTGACCACAAACCAAAAGAGAGTTGAAAACATGAAGTGGACAACTACAAAATTGTTGAACATTTCAAACATGACATTTTTTTCTAAGTAATTTAGCTAGAAGCTGGTGTCTTTGGCTAATAGAATTTTCTCTAGAAATTGGTGGTTTGAGGATGACCGCAAACCAACTAGAGCTCAGTCAAACATGGATCTGAATCTATTCAAGCTCACTTGTTCCAACTCTCTTGTTCTTTCTTTCTTTTTTTACTATCTATCATTCCCCCTGTTAGGAATAACATGAGGAATGGAAAATATCTAGAGGCTATGAGTGTCAAAACACATAATACCACAGACTCGTGAGTACTCTAGAGCATGGAACTCTTCTATCTTCTAGCTACATCTTTGAATATGGCCTCCAAAACTAGTTGTGGATCATACTTACGTGTTCTAGCTTACTTGAAGAAGGTCATGAATTCTTGTTTTCATAATGACAAGGTTCAAAACATGAAGAGTGACATAAATTCCCCCCCTCGTCAGGTAAATACTAAAGATAAGAAGCAATAAAAAAATTTGCTGCAAGTTTTAATCTTGCAGGTTTCTTTAGTCTCAAACATCTATCTAAAGAATGGTTATTCTTCCTACAATGATGACAAGGATGAAGATCAAAAAACTGATCTTTAATATGCCAACTCGATCACATTTTGGCATATCTAACTTGTAACATCTTTTTAACACTTGATAGGAATCATCTTCAAATTCAAAGAGATGGTTGTTTTGAACAAACATTAGTTCAAACTGTTGATTCCTTTGTTGTAAGTTATTGTCATTGTATTTTTAATCATGAAAATGGGTGATAATTGTCTAGAGTGTTTCTATGATTCTTGTGACTATGTTGTCTACAACACTAAGTATTAGATTTTTCAATTTCTCTAATATTTCTTCAATTTAAGACATAATGAGGATCATGTGATGCCTAATTGTGTAGGTAGGTCCAAATTTACTCAATCAACAAGTTGGGGGATTCTTGCATCTCTTTCCCTTTACAATCACTTTTCAACTATCAATGTCAAAAGGGTGTCGATTTCAATAGAAAATGCACCTGAATACAACTCAATTTCTATTTGACACTAGTACAAATAACTAAATTGTATGTCTCAAAAATACATTAAAACTTACGAAAGGACTATTTGCAAGTTACACCTTCATCCAAAATTTGTTAGGTGAATTGATATTCAAATAGAATGCTTTACGTACTATAATTTTGATGATGCTTAGATAAGGTGTCAAAGCCACTAAAATGACATAACTCCAGTATGTTTTATAACACTCTCCACCATCTCAATTTTTTTTCTCACAGAGTCTTCTACAATAGTTTGCAAAATTCTTACAAATTAATGTCAGTAAGATCTAGTGCAATACAATTTTTAACCAATAGAAAAACAATATGCAAATAGAGTATCTATTATGATAAAAACTAGGTGTGGCTTCCTCTAGTCCCTTAAACTATAAAACAAATCATATGTCTATTAAAAAAATGGCATTCCTATACTCGGATTCAAGCTTCTTCAATCCCCTTTCCCTCAATACTATTCTTTATCGATTAGTTTATCAATTCATTCAACATTACTACAAATCAATTATATACAAGACATTCCTCATAGTAACTTCCACTCGGTAAGATACACCAAACTAGATGGTTAAAAAATGATTACTTCTTCACTTGTTTGAAACTATGTTAGTCATGTAAACATTACTGTTCTGGACCATTCCTATGGTAATTGCAGCAGACCTTAGTCTAAATCAAGGCATATAGTAGCCTTAAAAAAACAGTTCTCGTTTTCTAAGGTGATTTTGTTGTAAGTTTAAGTGGCTAAAGAGTAACACCTAAATTTACCAATGTTGTCACTCTATCTTAACAAAGAAAATAAAGGTGCAAGAAATCACATAAATTTAATTATGGCTAACTTCAAATGCCTCGTGTACACCAAAAGCATCAAGGAGGACAATCAAGTATCCAACAATATGAATGTCTAAATGAAATGAGTAAAAAAATGGGGTGAGAGAGATGACTTACATGATCATAAACACCAATGGTATCGAAATGCACATCCCATACAGGGAGAATCGTGTCAGCAAGAATAAATAATGAAGCAATCTAGTTTTTAATAATGATTTACCAATATCTGATGAGTCACACGTTTGGAGAGTATGTTTGAATATAGCTTGGACTTCAAATCTAAAATCATGAGTTCCAATTAACACTAAAATAATTCTTTTATAATTATAAAATCTAGTTGTGCCACTATCATTTAGTAATGGTTTCTAAAATATAGGAGTTCATGCATATCATAACTAGAGTCTTCAAGTCCTTGGTCTCCAAGTCATAGTAAATACTGGTATTAACAAGAGTTCAGGAAGGAGGTTGACCATGCATTAGGGTTTCCATTGTATCATCCACTTAACGATGGTATTGTATGGTCATGTTGGTCTCTTCCATGAAGAAATACCACCAACAATAGTGTAGGTTTTAGTCCCATATCCTCATGCTTAGTAAGTCATAGGTATTCACACCAAATATAAACCTCAAATAACTCTATAATATATTCATTGTCCATTACATCCAATTATATGTATGTGATCCCCCATTTGAGATTTAGAGACCTATTAGCAAAAAATGACATACAATGAGAGAAAGGTCAACTCAAGCACCAACAATTAAAGACACAACTTTAACACACACAGTGCATTTTCCTTGGATGATGCTAATCACATGTTTCTCCTTCTCTTTTATGGAATGGGTTGTTAGTGGTCTCTGGTTTCACATCTCCTTAACCAAGGTCACACAATCAAAATATTGTGTTCACTAGAGCCACATACAAAAAAAATTCAAAATCTATCCCACTTTAGCCCACTTAATTAAGTCGTTATATATAGTCGACAAAGCCTTTCATTTTGTAGTAGGTAAGATATGATCTATTAAACTACATATATCTTGCTTTTGTAAAAAGTGGTTGTAGCTGTAAAGTGTGTCCCAAAGGATTTTGTAATGTTCCATTACTGATAATAGGGAATTGACTAAGGAGTAATGATACATGGACAAAAGAATACATGAATACAACATTATGAGATCATCAGTAGATTGTAGAAGGACATTGGAGTAGATATCAACAAGCATGCAGGGATTATTTCATCTTGCATAAGTCAATGAGCAATTAGAATTGCATGCATGCAAAATAAATTCATGCAAGCATCAACGATCAATTAGATATCAACAAGCATGCAAAACCTAAAAGTTACATCCAAACCTTAAAATCTATATAAGAAGATCAGTCGAACCAAAAAGGGATCATTGTTATTATTCATCTTTTTGGAAACATGTTTTGGGATCTCAGTGAGCTACTTAGGGTTTAAGGTGGATTTCCTTGACCTAATTGGATTCAGTGGTGAAATCTATCCACCTTAACCAATTTCTAGGGTGAATCATCGATATTCACCAGTGTGTACATCATTGCATCTTAAATCTATTATGTTTAGGGAAGCGTTGGAGCCTCTTCACAACTGTGCGCATCCATTCAAGATTGAGCAGTATTCTCCTTCACTATCTAGGGCATATTCATTAAGAATTCAAAGAAGAAAATATCTATCAGTTGTTGTATGGTCATTTATTGAGGACGTGAATATCCTTATCCTTGAAGATATACCCAATAAAGCATTGGGAGAGAAGATCATCAGTTATTAGGGCTACATGGGAAGTCTAAAAGGCATGGACAGTCTCATTCAATCACACCAAAATAGCGATTACTCATCTATATCATCCTCCAAATTCTAGTAGGATGGTGTGACATCTCTATATTTGGGTGTCATCACATGCAATATTTTTCCCATACACTATAGCTTGAGCAGCCTCCATCATTCAGGAAAGGAAGTGACCTCTAATATTGTTGACATCAATCTCATAGTGACACGATATATTAGTTATAGCAGCAATACATAAATTTGGAGGTCAAATCTATTAGTTGACCACTACTAGGCTGAATTCCACAATTTAAAGGTTGTCATATCTATTGCATGTACACTTGGAATATGTGTTATTGTAGTTGTTCCAGCCATATACGCCATATTATCCATTGGTTTCAAAGCCTCTACAGTTCACTGGCATCATCAGAAATAAAGGTATTTTTGTTAATGATTCTCCATGGTAATCTTACCATTTGTATGTTGTTAAGTCATCTACAGGACTGTTTATTTAGTTGCATTCAGATCTAAGTTTTAAACATTTTTCATACACTTGAGTATCATCCAATTTATCAAAGTTTGAGTACATGTATATTTACATCATCTGTTAGCATTCTTAAGTTGAATATCATGGGTTTTGTGATGTTGATTCATTCTACTATCGCATGCAATTAATCTTTCCATAAATACATATTTACACCAACCAAGCAAACCAACAATCGACCAATAAAATGGCAGCTCTATGAACAAATCCATGCACAAAAAGGCAAACCTCTAGTTTGGGTTATTACAAAGTTGAATCTAGGTCTTTTGACATAACATTTTTCTTTCCATATTTTCTCGATGTTCTACTCCCTTAGAATAAGCAACTCTTATCTTTGCCTAGGTATCGCTCATGCAATATTTCCTCCTCTATCTTTTTCTCCCTCCTTCACGAGAACTGAACCAATCCTAATAATCTACCATTTAAGTCCATTCACCTTTAAATGGGGTTGTCCTACTTCATTTCCCAATATATTACTTATGCATTCCCCTTTAACTATGTAATCCCTATTGGAAAAAAAACAGGCGTGAATCTTTATATAGAAAATATTTGGTATGTTCACTCCCAACAATCCGAACCAATAATGGAGGCACTACTCCCCTTTCCTTAAGACATGCTAATTTCTCTTCTGAAAAGTGGAAAGCATCTATTTTCATTTCTGGGGTGAAAAGTAGTTTAATCATTTTTTTATTATATAATTTTTAGTTAAATTGCAAATTTTTTATTTTTTGAATTTGTATTTTTAATATATAAATGGATTTAATTTCTTCAAAATCCTATTTTGATTATGAAATTTTGAGAAAAGAAAAGATGAGAATTATTTTGGCAATATTAGGACAGAACCCGTATCTCATCAACAATTATTATTCCATGTATTATTCCAAGACCAAGTCATCTAAGCTGGAAATAAATGTTTAGTGAATGATGTATTACTACTTCATAGCATCAATATACAGCAAAATGGTTGCATATTTTAGCTCAAAAATGAAGCTTCTGGCATATCGTCTATAGCATGAAAATTTGAATACTGTTATAAGAATTTGATTTGATCATAACACATTAAATATAATTTGATATCTTCCCAAAATAAAATTAGAACTTGGAGTCGTGTTTCAATGATGTAAATGTTTTTTGGTATTCTAACAATCAACAATAAGCTATACCTTACATCAAAAGGCCTAACTGTCCAACTTGGGTATTTGTCAATTTTGCTGTCATAGGAAATGTTTGTTCAGTTGTGAATTCTACACATTGCAAAAAGTGATTATCTTGGGTTCCATTGAGTTGAAGCCTTTTTAACTAAGGGGATTCAATTGACCCAAGTTATGGATGAATATTCATATATTAAACAATTATAATTCCTACAACTTATCCTCTAGGATAATGGCTCAAACGAACTGCTACCCCAAATCCTTCACTAACTACTTTACCTAATCTGACATCGGGAAATGAAATAATTCCACTTGATAAATGCCAATTTTGTGGAAAACTAGGGATCTTGAAAAGCTGGCGGCACCTCATTCCCGTCACATATGATAATAACAGGAAGATTCTTCCATTTTAGAAACACATTTTGGGTATTTGACCAACGGATTTACATGAGAACATGGGAATCTAAAATGTACAAGGCATCCATTGATCCCTAACTCTATCGATTTAAAAGCAAATTGACCAAGGAGAAAGAAGAGGAATTCAAAGAAGAATATAATCAACGCCCATTAGTGTTGGTTATTATATAGAATAACCAAGGAATGTAATATAATATCAATAAAACTATATCATGCTCATTCATTCTAGAACACTTAGGGTACTCACCGATTTGGGGGGCAATTATGTCCTCTGCATGACCTCTACAAACCCTCCTCTGCGTCATCTCCTCTGTGACCCCTATCCCCTGATCTCTCTCCTCTATGGCCCCTCTGAGCTAATGGACCATCTGACAATCATCAATCATGGGAAGCATGGATGGTTCGATCAATAAAAACTTGACGTTTCATGGCATGCATCGGTAGCAAGGGGCTCTCTTCTGTGAATGAATGATGTATCCTAGAAAAAGTTCATGGAGAGCAAGGTATGAAGCAAGGTATTTCTTTTGTCGAGGGATTTCATTTACTCATGAGTTATGTACTTGTTGTGTCCTGTCGCACACGGAAACGATTTTATTTTTTGTTTTTGTTTTTTGTTTTTTTGTTTTTGTTTTTTATTTTTTATTTTATTTATTTTTTATTTTTTATTTTGTTTTTTTGTTTTTATTTTGTTTTATTTTGTTTTTATTTTCTTTTATTTTCTTTTTTATTTTTATAAATTTAATTTAATATTTTTATTGAAATATGAATAAAATATAAAATATAAAGAACATAACATGGAGTATAATAAAGCAGAGAAAGTATGTAACCTTGGGATATGAAAGATTAAGTTGGGATTGGGTAGGATTGGATAGATAAAGCATAGGGTTGACTAAAGCAAGAAAGAACTAACTAGGCCAACAAAGTAATGGAGATCAAAGGGGAAAATAGGGTTTGGGTCGAAGGGAAAGAGGAGGGGAGAAGAGATGTTGACATGGAGGGCGTAGTAGATGGAAGAGGAACAAAAACAATGGATGGAGTCAAAGGTGAGAGAATAGGGATATAAATAGTTGGATAAAATGAGGAAGAAGAGAAGGTGCACAACTAGGTTTATTTTACATGTAACCATGTTAAATTTTGACCCATAAATGCATAGTTTATTTTGTGGAATAGAGTGCACAACATAGGCTAAACATGACATGGTTTTGTAAGAAAAATATAATGTTTTAAAGGACCCTGGTGGGGTTCCTTTACACTTATAAGTTGACCATTCATTTGATCTAGTCCTTAATGTTCCAATACTAAGAGTGGACCCA
>LPNX010045198.1:113469-138692 GCA_001517045.1 Pseudotsuga menziesii
TACTTTTGGATCCCTGTCACTTCTAGAGGAAACATTAGTGACTTGAAAAACTGCAATTATCCCACAATCAAATTTTTTCCTCTTGCCATCCAACTTTTTGATGTGAAATCTATGACCATTGCACCACATAGCATTGTGATGTATCAGTTGCATCATACTTGACTCGGTAAATAAATATATAAGAAGACATAAACGAGAGAAATATTTTGATACAATGTGAAACATCGAAAAAAATGAGCAGGGTAAATATACTTGCCTTTTTATCTTTTAAGCCACATGCTAAATCAATTTCCCTTTGTGTAAGTTCAGGATATTCTTCTCGACGACGATGCACTGTTTTAATAATTTTACTAACCCCTTCCCATGATAAGGTACCATAGTATTATGTATATCATTCAATCCACTCCTCCATCCAATCAAGATTGTATGCAATGTATAAATGTATTCCATCCCACACGCGACAAACTATTTGAAAAAATAACAATTAAGAATTGTAAATTAGCTATCATTAAAGGCAATTAAGTTTACCTTAAAATACTGAAGGAATAATAAAAATTACATAAATTAAAAAATTAATTGTATAATAAATAGAATTTACACCATTCAATTACTTTTCAATTTCCTCTTTCTACCTTTCCCCAACAGGACCTCCCCTTCAAATTTGTCGATGGAGTCGACATGCCAAATGCGAGACAGATTGATATTTGTTGCTAAATTTGGAAGATACTGACTAATGTACACCATAGATTGATATAGCATATAGACCTACACCATAGAACCCACAGGGCATGCTCTTTGTCTAACAAAATCCTTCAATGACTTCAAATGCCTTTCCACCATCAACATTGACCTTGAGTTTACAAGTCCACACAATTCAATCTCCTCAACTTGGTGTATGAGATAGTGTTCTTGTGCATTGAAAAATGATGGAGGCAAATACTTCTGCATTTCACACATTATATGAGGAATTTCTGCATTTCACACATTATATGAGGAATTTCTCTCTTCCAATACCTAATATCTTCTTTATGTATTTATTTAGATGAAATCCACCTACACAAGATGCAAGAAAATAACATGAATGATCAACCAGATTGAGGCATATAATATATAATAAAGTTCCAAGTTGTAAAACACAATATGTCAATAAGCAAAGAAACCAAAAGAATGACATTTTTCATGCATATAAAATTGTTACTTACCTCATGTATTTACCAAGATCATATATAACTTGTTTTATGTTTTTGTCAAAGCTATCTAGGAGAGCCAGAGGTAGCACGTACTATAGAAAAAAAAAGCATCATCTAATGTTTCCAGATAGGAGAGAACAATTAATAAAAAAATTTACTTAATGGAAATTATATACGTAAATAATTACCTAATTAATGTATGTCAATTATGAGTTTTAACACCGCCAAAATCACTTTTTTTTTTAAGATGTTTTGTATGTTCGACGAAAACCCCGTCAAAAACCTTATTTTCTGAATGGCCTCTTTTACAGCATTGCTTTGTTGCTCCGTCAATAACCATGAAAGACTAATATTTCGATTCCCATTTTCGGCATTGGAAATAAGTACACTTTGCAATGCATGATTGGCTTTTGTAATGTCACTACAATTTTTTCCAATTTTATCTTTGTTTGACCTTCCATCTAATGTCCGCCATATCATTTCTGTTACATTCTTCCCAATATGCATTGTATCAAACAAATGAGTTATTTGTAGGTGCTCGTAGTAAGGAAACCTACTGAATTGTATGGGATAACTCTTCATTCCTTGGGGAATCCCATTCATGACTTAAATACATTCATTAAACATAAATGAAAACAAATTAACAATAATTCATGACACCCATGGTAGAGAAAATTCAATAAAAATATAAAAAATCATAATATTACGTGAACATATTGTATGTTGCATATACAATTTCCATACCTCAATGATTTGTGTTATATTCCAACTTCCAAAAGTGAGGTGTCATTCTTCATGGTTTCTTTGCATTCTCTTCTTTACCATTGTTTTTTTTTATAGTTCGGTACCTATGGTTCTTAGGGAGGAAGTGCATGTACTCATCAAACACCTCCTTTGCCAAACTTCTTGAATGATGAGATTGTATTCTAGGACCACATACTGGACATGCAATTTTTCCCTTTGTTTGAATACCTGCGAGATATATGTATTAATGTTATAGCATAAAGATTATTAATTTAAAAAAAAATTCATGTTTTTAACCTTAAAATATATATAATATTAACGACATGCAACATAAAGTTACATACCACAAAAATGTGTCAACCCAGGAGCGTCATGAATTATCCATGCAAGTATTCCATGGAACTAAAATTGTTTATGCCCTGTTGGTCTAGATATGTCATACATAGTGATTCCAGCCCATAACTTCAATATCTCATCGATAAGAGGCTCAATATGTACATTCATATCTTTAGCTTAGTACTTACCTAATGATCAATAAACATACAATATTTCTATTTAATTATCCATCCAAATATATAAAAGGTGTTCTCATGCAACAATTAAACAAATAACTTTATGAAATAATATAATTACAGCTTTCAAAAAAATACCTAGAATAATCATTTTCAACATTGTGTTCTCTGCCTTAATGTGCATCCAAGGAGGTAGGTTATTTTTTATGACGAAAAGAAGCCACACTACGTAAGTATAATGAATCTCACTAAATGGATTGAAACCATCAGCTTCCAATGAAATTCTAACATTACAAGGTTCATCTTTAAAAATTGGCCATTTTTATTCGATGTCCTTCAATGCAGAACCATCTGCAGGCATTCGAAGAACACCATCTTTACTTCTATTCTTCGCATGGTAATCCATAAACTATGTTATACTTTAGCACCTGAATAGTTGTTGGAAATGTGGAATTATGGGAACATAACGAAGAACTTTGCGAGGGACCTCTTTTGTTAATTGATCATTTCGATATCTACTAATTTCACATTGTGGGCATTTGTTTTCTGATGCATACTATCCATAATATATAATATGATCATTATGACATGCATCAATAGATTGATACTCCACTCCAATTTCCTTCATGATCAAGAATACCTCTCGACTTGTGCATCGTAAATTATTTAATGGTGGTAATAGAAATTCACCCAACAATCTGCAACATTGACACAAAGTGAAATGTAAAAAATATACATCATAAATATTTCATATACCTAATTTACGAATTAATTAACACTAAAAATAGAGGAAAATAATCAACTTTACATACCTTAGGATCTGTGTAAAACAAGTGTTCGATAAATCATTCAAAACCTTCAAGTTCACCAACAACAATACAGCAGATAGAATATTGGTTCTTGAGCCTTCATAAAGAGGTTCTTGGGACTTCTCGAGAAGAGGAACATCATGAAAATCATTGAGGCTGTCCTCATCCAATGGAGAAAATGTGTCGTGGAAGCAATATATTTATCTCATCTTCACCATTAATATCAATAACATCATCTTCGTCCATAGGATCATTAAGAACTTGATCTTCAATAGCATGATCTCCATGCTAGTCGTCTTATAAAGTAGTATTTCTACTATTATGTGTCAAATATCTCTCTGGCGATCGACATCTTGGGAGCATTATCTTTATATTTACAAAAAATGAAATAACATTAGTGTATAATATACAACACATATATTTAAAATGATAAAAAAAATTGTGAATACATTATCAGTACTATTACAGCAAGTACAATATGTAATGAATAACGTCTTACCAAGGGATGATATTCATACCCCCCTTCTCCTTACAATTTTTTTTAGCTGATGTTCTTAAAATTCTTCTAATTCACAAACCTTTGTAATAATTGAAAGGGAAATAACACTTTCCATCATTCTTCTCCTCCAATGCTGCCTTGGCCATAGCATACCTACTATTGTTTTCTTCCCAGGTATATTTATTTGACATTCTGATAGCCTATAACAATAAAAAAAACTCATTCATCATTATATAACGTATGAATAAATTGAATAGAGTATATATATATTAAAAGAGACCGGAAATTAAAGGAGGTGATTAGAGGATTACCTAATCATGTGTAGAGGATTACCTAAGTTATAATTCCCTTGGATTACTACATGTTGTTCCAATATTAGGTATTGGTGTATGGTGGGTAATGGCTATTCACTCTACATAACATGAATTTATAAATTGCTTTAAAAAAGGGGCTAAGGAATTGTGTTAATGATGTCACAAATTAGAAGTTTACATACTACTTCAATGCATGTGTTGATATATTAAATATAGATAGATTGAATACAGATGTAGACCCTTAAAAACTTAAAGGATTGTCAAATGGGATTATGGATATAGATGATAATGTCGATATTGTCAAATGGATATCAAATTTTGAAAGGATACACCATTGTGGTCTCATTGGTTATATATATGGAGGGGGTTAGTTAAATCTAATTAGATTGTGTACTTGAAATCTACGATGCTGGTCATGATATTAAAATTTTAACACAAACCACCATTTAAAAATTTCCATTTTAACAGAAATGAAAATTTAAAAATTTACATTTCAACACAAATGACAATTTATAAAATTATATTTTGTCAGAAAAATCCCAAACTATATAAACATTTGCTCCATTGCTTTGAATCCCTAGTTGGAACATAAAGGGCGCAATGAAAAAAAGACTAGTGCATTGCAGTCAAACTAACCTAGAAAACGAATGAGATCAAAATTTCGATGTGTCAAACTAGTACCGAACTCCTCAAATTGTAGAACGAAAAAGAAATAGAAAGATCGCTGCAATTTTATCAAATGATTCTGAAAATATGACTTAAGAACATGTAATTATAGATCAATGAGGGTCGTGGTTCTAGAAAAATGCACACCGATCAAATTTCAAATAAACAAAAATTCAATGATCGTTAAAAAAATAAAAACAAAAATCAAGATTTTGGCTTTCATCGCTAGAGCAACGATCGTCGGGGGAATTTTCAAATTTTTCCAAAAACTAACTGTTTTTCCATGAAAACATTGATTCATTAGGGAAAGTTTGAGGTCTAAAATGGGCCTCATAAGAGATATAATAAAAAATCATGAGTTAAGCATTTTGTGGGGAAGGTATATTTATAACTCATCTCTTACACTAAAATCAAGGTAACTATGGTTGAGTTGAATTGAAAAGATGTTTATAAATAAATTTAATAAGAAAATAATATTTGATGTGACTAGAACTATGAGTACTTTTAAATACAAAAAGTACTTTCATAAAAGAGAAAATAAAGTATATTAGTTTTGAATTTTTGAACATAATTCATTTATTTATCTAATATTTAAAATATTTTTATGAAATCATATATTCATAATTTGAATTTTAAACATAAATTAAATTTATATATACATAAATTAAATTTATATATACATAAATTATTATTAATAATTTGTCTTTAAAATATATATTCAATATATAAATATAGTTTATATTTAAGAAAATTAAAAATCACATTTACATTAGTCTAGAACTAATGTTAAATATCTAACTAATATTTAAATATTTAATAATAATATAAATTATATTTATATTACATTAACTAATATAATTACAATTAATTTAATATATTATATTTAGATTAATTTAATCTAAGTTATATTATAATTTAACAATAAATAATTATATATTATATTATATTTAAATACTAACCAATAATATAAAATACGCATTCCTTCTAGAATAATACAGTTACAATTTACCATAAAAAAAAATTTCTTAATTCATCCCATTAATATAGCCAATGGTGTTAGGATTCATAATCCTCCCTTAACCAAACTGTCTATTAGATTATTTTAGCCTACTTAGGAGTTTTATTTAATTATTTGGGTCAACTAGTACCGTTGGGTCTACTTGGCCTAATGGGGCCATATGTACCTGTTACTAGAGTATGGGGAACACCGATAGAGGCTAACTGTTGTTGGGTCCTGTAACGGCCCTTTTTTAGCACACCATTATACCTTTTGCCTTGTCATTCTTCATTTCTACACACCAAACAAATGTTTTCCATTACATTGAGCTTAAATATTTTTAGGTATGATTAATTATTGTTTTACTCTATTAATGCCTAATATTGTTATGGTTAGAACTCTCTCTCTTAAATTGTGCTAGCATGTCTTGATTTTATAAATATAGTTCAATATTGAGGAACACAGGTGTAGCAACATGTGTGGTATGAAGAGAAGATGAGCATTCAGTACCAGCTCTTACCCACCATCCCTAGTTCCACACACTGGACGCAAACATAGGTCATCATTCCACGTGGTAGCTGCAACAGTGTGTTGTTACTTAAGGCATAGCTGCAACATACAGGGTATCTCCTATTGAATTGGTTCCATCTATCCACTAACGTCCACAAAAACCGTATTCCCTATATTATCTATTTACAATTAATCTCACTCACAACTGTAATAGCTCGTTGTAACAAGGCATCCTGAAGATCGTAGATCTTCATGGATGCCCGATATTAGTGGGTGAAGGTTATGGTGTTCATGTGTAAATATGGGGAGGATTTCTAAGCCAAGGGTTGATTGATTATTGATCACACTGTTTAAGCTGTGATAGAGAGATGTACTTGTAATTCAGAATTTTTAATATAAGGAGCAGGATTCTTCATATTTCTGCATCTTAATTTGTGTTTGTTCCGGTATCTCTGTTCGAAGGTTGGTCCCACCTTCCCACAGAGATTGTCGAGTTAATTATATGCTTTTATTATTTGGTTGTGTGGTGTGGAAATTACAGTAGATGCATTACTTACAGTTAGATGCAACAATAATGGTTAATCATTGTGTTTCCTTTGATAGTCAATGCTTGCATTCCTATTAAGCTACAACAGTGTGGTGTGACAGTTGACTGTGTAGATTAGTTTCTGTTATGCATGTGTGTCAATAGTTGTTACATTCAATCTCAGCTCCAGTCCCTTTCAGTTACTTGTCTTTCTTAGGTTTGCTAATTTAGTCAGATTATAGTTTAGATTTTGTTTGGTTCAATTACTATAGTTTCCAATTCTTAGATTAGTTGAATTAAACTGGTAACGATGGATTCACATATAGTCTGATAATGTTAGGATTTAACTTCTTGCAAAAGTAAGTCTAGCAATCTATTTCTAGATTCTTTAATTGTTCGATTGATATTGTAGGAATCTAATTGCATTTCTAAATTATTAGGTGAATAATTTAGATTAGTTTAGCCAGGAGAAGAGTTTGACTGAGCAGATAGGTAGGACAGTTAATATTTCATTCATTCAATCAACTAGTTGGTGTTTATGCATAGATAGTGTTAATTATCTTTGAAATAAAAATTCTTCCCTGGGTTTATAATTTATATTGAGCATTATGTATGTTTGTTGTAATTAACTAGCATATAGAGTGACCAACATTTTGGCACCATTGCCAAGGAATATAATTGATAGACATAGTAGTAGTTGGATTTATCCATTTTTACTTCGGTAACTTTTAATCTTGCATGATTTCTTTTGGGTTTCATGAATACAAGGAGAGTACAACGTGACATTCCTAGAACCCCCAGAACTCCCCAGAATACTAACTTTGCAGGTGGTCGAGGTCGTGGTGGTAGTCCAGCCTTAGAAAGGAGGAAATTCATTGATTATCTAGTTTCCATGGCTAATTCCTCTACTGGAGCTTGCCATCAAGGGACATCATCTGTCAGGAGAAGTCCGGTTACTCCTAGGGTGGAAGCATCAGCTTCTATAGTGGAGAGAACAAGAACAATTGTGACACCATCTGGTGTCTCTACAGACAAAGATAGAGCCAGTGTAGTGGGAGTGGGTGAGCCAGAGGTGGCTTATCACATTGATAGGAAAGAATTCACAAAGGAGGAGTGGTTACAGCTCTAGAAAGAGTGGGAAAATCAGAACAAGCAAAGGAAAAAATTAATAATGGACATGAACCTGAAGATCACGAAGAAGGAGTAGGGGATAACCAACACAATGATGGTGACCCTCTGCATGAGGATACTGTCGCCACACTTCAGTTCCTTATTCGATATTCAATTGGTCAGGATCCCATGAATAACATCTCACCATAAGTATTACCACATTTTCGTGGGGAATCTACAGAGGATCCAGATGAGTTTCTCTTCGAATTTGACATCCTTTGTCACAGCTACGCCTACACATCCAGTGAACAAAAGTTAAAAATTTCCCCTGCCACTTTGAAGGACAACGCACTACGATGGTTTAGGAGCTTGGATGGTGACACTGTTACTACCTTGGAATAGATGAAACAGGTGTTCCTTGGGAAGCACCGGGATTATTGTAATACTAAGGACAAACGAGAAGAACTGTTTAAAATGGTATAGAAGGATGAAGAGAGTCTGGAGGATTTCATAGAGAGACTTATGTACAATGTATAGAGGGAATGACAAACTGACAAGGGGTAGATGTTCTCAAGATCATCCTACTTCATGGGATTAGAGAATATTTCCTTAACATGCTGAACTTGTTAGGGAAGGGGGATATCTTGAAAGAACCTTTGGATAAGATCGTTGACTTATGTCGAAGATATTCTAGAGGATCCTCCAAGACCAGCAAACAATTCAAGGGACTATAATGAGATGTATTCAACATAACACAGAAGTCATATAATGGAGGAGCCACTTGGAAAGAAATAGGCAACCTTCTCGAAAATTTTAAGACAGAGATGATGAGCTCCATCTCCTTAGAAATGGATGTCCTGAGAGCCAAGAAGAGGCAAGCAATAGAAGATTTGACACTCGATGTATTCTGTCCCAAATGTAGGAAGAAACATCCACTGAAAGAATGTCCACTTGACAAAGTGGAAGTATGCCAACTATGTGAACTGAATCATGACACTAAGGAATTTCCTTCACTGCCCCAATTGAAGGAAATCTTGCAAGCATCTACTCCTGATGTAGATCAATCCTACTTCATTCCTCAGAAGAAAAATTGACAGCCTCGAAATCAAGGTATGAATCCAGACTCATTACCTTTTTGGAATAACATGAATAAACAATTCCCTTTACATTATTCTAATAATAGATGGTGTCCATCTCAACCTTTTATGTAGAGCTCTAAATCTTGGTCGCCTTGTGCACAACAAACAAACCATCAAACCTCTTGGTCTCTTGGTTGGATAAAATCCCATCCAGGAAATCAGTTTCCTCATAACCAACTTCCTCATCAATAGTTTCCCCATTAACAGTTTCCTCATCAACAATATCCTCCTCAGCAATGCCCTCACCAACAATACCAACATCCACAACTGCAACTCTAGAATAATGTTGCACCAATGAACATGCCTATATGACCACAGCCTCATGCCCAACCTAACCCTAACCCAAATAATAATAAATCAATTCACCAATTGGAGACTTCCAAATTGCCTGCTTACTCCGAGTTCCCTTCCATGATATACACATACGATCAGGGAGGGTTGTGGAGCCCCTAGTCATTGAAGATGTTCCATATTTGGTGACTAAAGTGAGAATGAACCAGTAATAACCATCTAATATAGCAATCCCCATTATCAAGGATGTTGAAATTCCTACCAAGACACTGGCTGAAATGCAGGGGGAAACATTCATCGAAACACATCCTACATAACTAGTTAGAGAACTCCCATACCCTGAATGATCGACACTACATAAAACAGTGGAACAAACTCAGTTCAACTTATTAGGAGAGTTAAACCACTTATATGTTAAAATTCTACTGTTGCAGGCCCTTCATGATGTGCCTATCTATGCCAAACCAGTCAGGGATCTGTGTGTAAGAAAACCAGGGAGAAATCCTAGGTATCCTCCCACTGTCTATGTAATAGGGAAACTTTCTAAATTGATAATGGGAAAAACTCTCTTGGACAAATATGAGGATCTCGGTAACCCTACTATCACAGTAAATATTGGGAAAATTCAAATACTGAATGTTCTAGTGGATTTAGGCACAGACATTAACATTGTGACCATAGAAACTGTATGAAAACTTGGGCTCAGCAACCTTCAACCAACCCCTACTATTTTAGAACTTGCTAACAAGTCCACCATCAAACCTGAGGGAATCTTGGATGACCTCGTTTTCTTAGTAGATTCATGGGAATACTCTATGAACTTCTTGGTTTTACAACCAAAGTCACAATTAGGGGGAAATCCGCTAATCCTACCAAAGACCTTGGTTAGCCACAGCATATGCTTGCATTAGCTGTCATTCCGGGACTATGACTATCTCATATGGGACTGATACAAAAATGCTTACCTTATACCCTCCAGCTCAACCAAGCTTAGAGATTGAAACTCCACTATGGATGGAGCTGGAGGAGGAAGAAGGCGTTAAGTCGTTGTTAACGATATGGAAAGCCTTAACCTTCAAAGATGAAACAGAGGACGATGCTATTAATCCAAAAGAAATCCAAAAGCTCTTGGAAGTTGGGTTTATATACCCCATCTCAAAGTTCAGTGAGTGGGTTTCTCCACTCATGATAGTGCCAAAGAAGAACGAGAAATGGAGAGTCTGTGTATATTATAGGGAGTTAAACAAAGCAATGTAGAAAGACCATTTTCCCTTAGCTTTATCGATCAAGTACTTGATACCTTGTATGGGAAGAATTTTTTTTCCTTTCTGGATGGATTCATTGGTTACAATCAAATCTAGATCACTCTAGAGGACCAAGACAAGACTACTTTCACCTGTCCCTGAGGTACCTTTGCATACAAAGTACTTCCCTTCAGTTTGGGCAATGTACCTGCCACCTTTCAGAGAGCTGTGATTGGGATATTTTCTGAGATGTTTAATGACAGTATGGAAATTTTCAAGAAAGAATTTACCCCATGTGGTAGTGACTTTGAGGAAGCACTGAAAAAATTAGAAAATGTTTTAGTACACTGTGAACAAACCCAGCTATCTTTGAGCATTGAAATGTGCCATATGATGATGAGTGAGGGTGTAGTTCTGGGGCACTTCATCTCTATTGATAGTATCCAGGTAGATCCATCCAAAATCAGGGTAATTGAAAACATACCCACACCTAGAACACAAAAATAGGTGCATAGCTTCTTAGGGCATGCTGGCTATTACAGAAGATTTATAGAAAAATTTTCCAAGATAGCTTCTCCTTTATTTACTCTATTGATGAAGGATGCGCAGTTCGATTGGAATCATGCATGCCAAACAATGTTCACTAAACTTAAGAGGAGGATGTCTACAACTCCTATATTAAGGGGGGGAAATTGGGCTCTGCCTTTCCACATTTCCTCATATGCCTCTAATACTTCCATTGGAGCAATGTTGAGAGAGCAGGAAGGTCATGCCCCATATGCAATTTACTATATCAGTAAAAACTTGGCCCCTGCTGAATTCAATTACATTGTTGCAGAAAAGGAATTTTTATCCATTCTCTATTCCATCAATAAATTCAGACACTATGTTACTGGATTCCCCACTTTTGTGCACACTGACCATTTCTCCATTAAGTACTTAATGAACAAACCTGTCACAAATTCTAGAGTAACTAGATGGTTGTTATTGTTACAGGAATTTGACATTACGGTTATTGATAGACCTGGGAAGGAAAATGTTGTTGCTGAATTTTTATCTCGACTTACTAACAGTGATGACAACTTGTCAGTTGAAGATTCCTTCCCGGATGAACATTTGTTTGTAGTTTCAGCTCATTCCCCTTGGTATGCAAATTTTGCTAACTATTTGGCGGCAAGAAAGCTTCCAGCACATTTTTCAAAGAGAGAAAAAAGAAAAATTATTCAACAAAGGGACAGGTACTGCTGGATAGATGGGCATCTTTTCTACACAGGTCCTAATCTTGAGATCAAAAGATGTGTAAGGGAGGATGAAATTTTCAATATCTTGAAGGATTTTCATGATGAGCCCTATGGGGGACATTTTGCTGACAAACGAACATGTCATAAGGTATTACGAATGGGCTATTATTGGCCAACAATTTTTAGGGATGCAAAGAAGTATGTTCATTATTGTGATAGCTATCAAATAATGGTACAACCCAACAGATTAGATAAGATGCCACTTCAACCACAGTTGGTGGTTGAACCTTTCGACAAATGGGCCCTGGACTTTGTTGGGCCTATCAAGCCTCCCTTGAAGCAGAAATTTTATATCTTAGTCTGCACCGATTATATGGCAAAATGGGTGGAGGTTGTAGCTTTGGTTAAGGACAATGACCATGCTGTAATAGATTTCTTATATGGAGAAATTTTCACCCGTTTTGGAGTACCCAAGGAGATAGTCACAGATGGAGGACCGCACTTTGGTCCCGCAAGCTGGAAGCTCTATTACAGAAGTACCACATTCAGCATAGGATAACTTCACCATACCATCTGTAGGTCAATGGCTAAGTGGAAAGTACCAACAAAGTGATTGAATCTATTCTCACAAAAATAGTCAGAAGCCATCACAGAGACTAGGATGATAGACTTCCAGAGGCACTATGGGAATATCGCACCACTTGGTGAAACACTGCGGGATTCTCCCCATATGACTTGGTGTATGGTAAGAATATTGTCTTTCCAATTGAATTTGAAATCAAAACTTTAAATACATCTATGGAAGAAAACTTAGACTTGATAGAAGCTTAGAGGAACAGAATAAATCAGTTAAATGAACTCAATGAGAAACGCACAGCTGTTGTGCATCAAACAACGTTAATTCAACATCAGCAATCTAAGTGTCATGGTCAGTTCATAAAGAAGAAAGTATTCTATGGAGACTAGGAATGATTGTATGATTCTAGGTTTAAGAGGGACTTTAAAGGTAAGTTGCGAACAAGATGGTTGGGACCATATCAAATAGACATGGTTTTTGATAATCTCATAGTCCTCCTAGTCACTATTAATGAAGATCGTATGCCATTATTTGCCAATGGTCACAGGATGTGACTGTATCATAATCCAATTTCAAGGGATGCATTTATCTCGCATGTTGCAGCTGATCCAAGATATCAATTAATGAAAGGGCATCAATTTCTCCATGCCCCTATAAAGATTTAAAAAGGACACTGTGATTTCCACACAGGAACTTGTACATAAATAAGTTAATGCTTTGTTTTATTTTTATTCAGTTTTATTTTTCACTTTATTGGTTTCCTTTGAAGAATATATGTAGGAATTTACTTAATGAGCAGCGGTCACAATTGGGCTTAATGACTGCGAGTGCCCTAGTTTATTTTCCTGTTTCGGGAGAAGTCCTTGAAAAAATGATGATAAGTTCAATGGCAGCAGATGGTCAGTTGAAACTTTGCCTTATTTTTTTCGTTCCTCACAGTTGTGACTCCACTAGACTTGTCCCATTTCACAGCTGCGAATCCACTAAACCTTGTCCATTTTTCTATTTTTCACGATTGTGACTTCGCCAAACTTGTCCTATTGCGCAGCTGCGACTACGCTAAACCTTTTCCAATTTTTTATTTTTCGCGGATGTGACTCTATCAGACTTGTCCCATTACACAGCTGTGACTCAGCTGAATTCCGCTAATTTCCCTATTTTTCGCAACTATGAATCCACCAGACTTGTCCTATTATCTAGCTGTGACTCCACCAAATTCCGTCGATTTCCCTATCTTTTTCGCAATTGTGACTCCGCCACACTTGATCCATTCCCCAGATGTGATTCTGCTATATGTTTCCTACCTTCCCTAATTTTGCAGCTGCGACTCCTCCAGATTTGTCCACAAAATGGTTGCGACTCCTCTAGATTTTTCCACAAGATGGTTGCAACTCTGTCAGATTCGTCCACAAATATTACTATCCACGACTCTGTTGGATTCTGACTCATTTCACACCTTCACTTATAATTTCGTCAAAGATGAAAAGATGACTCTTGATTCGTCGGAGGTAAGATCATAGTAGCACTCATGCAATTATGCTTCAATTGTTGGCTGCAATGACACACTGAATTACCATGGAAAGTCGTAGTTCATCTCATACCGAGAAGGTACTAATTATGACCATCTACATGATTAGGCATAAATTGGATTTGAAAAAATTAATCATACTTTTCCTTTTTGTACCTGTTAGTAGACTCGTACTCATTTAACTATCAATCAGTGTGTCTGAATGGGTACTTGATCAGCTTATCACATGACCATCACCTTTTTCCTAATTTGTGCCAAATCTTGCCAATTATTCCCTTCCCATAACTGTAATAACTTTCCTAATTTATCCAACCTCAACCTTGGTTGTTCGTTGCATTTTCTTGTGCTGTAACTTCCATTTCTAGGCCTGTAATTTACTGATTTGACAACAAAATTAAGAAGGAGGGGTGGTATGGGTATACCATTGTGACATGAACCTGTGGATACGGGGGTTCTGCGTAGGAACGCGGAGGTTTTTTCTATTTTTGAAGTGGCTGGTTGGACTGAGTACTTTCAATGCTTAAGTGGTTTTGATACAGAGACAACTCTATATTTTGCCATAAAATTGACAGACACCCATTCAGAAGTTATAGGTTTACACATAGAAGTCACTAAGGAAATTGTGGCCGAGGTTACTGGTCTACCTCAAGTAGGAAGGACCTGGTTTGGATGAAAAACCTAGAATGGGGATATAGTCACATGATTTTCTTGAATTTGGTGAATAGTTTTGTGAAGGAAGGAGGGGGATAGAACTACAATCATTACCTCATCCTTGGAATGAAGTGGCAATATTCCTCAAGAAGTATATCGCCTATGAATCTAGGTACCAGACTATTTACTTCTCTAAGTTTCCCCTATTATCTCATTTACGCCACAAGACTCTACTCAATATTCCATTTTATTTGTTTAAAGCCCTACATTACATGGTGGGGTTTGTAAGATCATCTTGACACCCGCTTGCTTCCCTTACCCATCATGGCCTAGTTAAACTGCTTATCTTAAGGGCCTTAGCACAACAAAACCGAACGTGGTCATAGTTTACTACTCAACCTCAGATAATTCGGGAACCTATGCAATTGGGTGGTGTTCCAATAGAGGAGGAAGATACAACATCTGCACAGTTGGGGGGCATGGAAGTAGAATAGGAGGACTAGAGTCCCTCCAATTTAGTTGGGGGGGGATGAGACAGTGTCAGATCATAACCAAAATAATCAAGAGGAAGGATTAGAGGAAACTGTAACAAAAGCAAACCTTGTGGAAGGGATAGCTATTATGGAAGCTCTAGCAGCAAAAACGGATACTGTAGCAGCACTAGATGCTACAACATTGGAGACTAAGGTGGTGGGAGCTACAATGGTATAAGGAGATGCGGAATTGTTTACCATTGAATCCTCCCCTGAGTGTGGGGGAACCCTTATTGAAGAAGAGATTGTGGTAGTAGAGATAAGGGAAGATAATGAAATGGAAGACATTCCTTCTATATCAGTCGAAGGTTTAGAAACCCTTGTACCACGCAGGAATAGGAGAGGATCAAAATAAGAAGGATAGACATCATGACCAGTAAAGAGAAGAAGAACCAGATTTGTCACAACGGCAAAAGCAGCGCAGCAAAGATGAGCGAACATTGAATCAAATATTTAATTTGTCATTCTAACACCTCAGACAAACGTTGCTCCACAAGCACCTGCTACAAAAGAACCTCAAATTGAGGGACCCTTGTACGAAAATGGTCTGCTAAAGGAAGAAGTGCAAATACTTCAAAGGGAATTGGATAATTGGAAGGAAGCATGCAAGAAATAGGTGGAGAGAAGGATGTACACATTGGTAGAGACTACAAACCAATTGGAAGGTGCACCTCCTGTTGAGGAAGGCGAGGAATTAGAAAAAGTGGTATGTCCTGTGTGTGGTGAAATTTTTAACTAGTAAGGATAAAAAGTTGCAATGCATGCATTTGTGGCACAAAAACATGCACAAGCAATTGAAGAAGAAAAAGAAGCACCTGCGGTGGAGCTTAAGGGTGAAGATGAACCAGAATTTGAGATGATCCCTAATATAGAATTAGGGGAAGATGAGAAAATGCAATCCCATCCATCAAGTGGGACAGAAGTATTCCTGGATCATTCTGATGCAGTGGATATTGAATTCACTCAAGAGAAACCTCAGCAGTTGGAAGAAGTTGGAAGACAGGGTGTTGTTACACAAGAACCAACACCCTCAAAAACTCTTGTTGAGGCTGCCACTCAAGTGGAAGAAATTGAGCCATAGGTTGATACAATTCCTTATCAGAACCTAGAGGACCTCGAGGAAACTCCAAAACAGTCTCAAGACACAGAACTAGTCCAGGAGGAAGTTCAACGGGAAGAGGATGTTGTTAGACGACAACCAGCATCCCAAAAATTCTTTGTCAAAGACATAGCACAGACTGAGGCATGTTGGGATGGGATTCAAAAGAGGGATGCTGCTACAAAACAACCAGCATTCCCAAAATTGTTTGTTGAAGCATCCACATAGTCATAGGTTTCTACAATATTGATGGAAGAAGATGTTGCTACATAAGAACCAGAATTTTCAATTACTTTTGCTGAAGCAGCAACATAGATAGAGGTTGTTGCAACACCAATGGAGAAGGAAGCTGCTATACTCCCAATTCAAAGTGAGAAGGATGAAACATCGGGTGATAAGGTAGGAATGAAAATTCCTTAAGAAATTGTTTCATATTTTGATGATGAGAAGAATGCAGACCTCTCACTATTGAAGGTGGAAGTAAAGAAGTGGAAAGAGCATGTGGATCGATGTCAAGTAAGAATGGTTCCTCTTGTTGAGCACAGAAAAACTATTAAGGAATTGAGGGAGAAATGGGCAGAGGATCTAATTTTTCAAAGATTTCATTGGGAGGAGGTACAAAAAGAGTTGAAGGAATTTAAGAAATTCAAGTCCATGCAGAAGGATAAAGATCAATTGTATTCCCTCTCCCAGTAATTAATGAGTTTCAGAGCTCCATCTTCCTCCTATCCGGTAATCTTGTATGAGCAATTGACTTTGTTTAAATTAGAATCCTTAAAGGAGGGGAGACCTTATCAATTAACACCCTCTGCCCAATTTTTGGGGACCTTTATGGAAAACAGCTTCATTGAACATAACATGCTATGTGAATTTTATTTGCATGAGATGGATTACCGTGTGGACCTTCACTCTAACCCTGCTCCTTACTTAGGAGATTTCCAATTGAGGGCCTTTGCCTCTTTTCTCAACAATCATGTGCAGTGAGAAAGTGCCTTTCAGAAAATCTCTCAGAATGAGCCTAACTCCAATCTCTGGATTTAGAGTGAACCTCAATCTCCTCGGGTCCTTTTTAATTTCTAGGGAAAGAGGCTGGAATCTCCCATGAAAACCCAATAGCTGATTGAACTACAAGAAAATGTCATCTCCACCTGTGTTGACCATATTTCCAAACAACAACATCTGGATCTAGAAGGCAGTAAGCATAGATGGCAAACTTCTTCTTCATCCTTAAAGAAAAGGGACCCTTATGATTTTAAAAACTTTAAACAGACACTCCCTAGGGTTGAAGGATACGTTGACTACATGAGAAAGTGTGGATTTCACTGGATGGGACTTAAGTTTAAGTTTCCACTCATTTGGTGGCCAGAAAGGCCATACAAGGATGATTTTTCATTGACCAAGGCAGAGGAGTAGTGTTGGAAGTACTTCGTTTCCCGTAAACGATATCTGGATGAGGTTGAACCACTTGAACACTCCTACAATTTTTCCTCCCTCCATGAACGAGGACCAGACCCAGATTCATATTCATACTAGTGGAAGTTGTTGCATAAGCAAGTGCAATTGGATAGTTGGGGGGAGATGTTGGGTCCTGTAATGGCCCTTTTTTACCACACCCATTATACCTTTTTTCCTTGTCCCGCTTCATTTCTACACAAGAGACATATTTTTTTCCTTACATTGAGCTTAAATATTTACAGGTATGATTTATATTTTTTTATTCTATTAATGCCTAAGATTGTTATGGTTAGAACTCTGTCTCTTGAATTGTGCTAACATGTCTTGATTTTATAATTATAGTTCAATCTTGAGGAACACAAGTGTAGCAGCCCATGTGGTATGAAGACAAGATGAGCATTCAGTACCAACCATTACCCACCAATCCTAGCTCCACACGTTGGATGCAAACAGAGGTCATCATTCCACGTGGTAGCTGCAACAAACTTGGCTACAACAACGTGTCACTACGTAAGGCATAGATGCAATAGATAGGGTATCTCCTATTTAATTGGTTCTGTCTATCCACTAATGGCCAGAGAAACCGTATTCCCTATATTCTCTATTTCCATTTAATCTCACTCACAGCTATAATAGCTCGTTGTAACAAGGAAGCCTTAAGATCATAGATCTTCATGGCTTCCCGATATTAGTGGGTGAAGTTGATGTTGTTCATGTATAAATATTGGGAAGCATTTTGAGACAAAGATTGGTTGATTATTGATCAGGATGTGTAAGCTGTGACTAAGAGATGTACTTGTAATTTGCCATTTTTAATATAAGGAGCGGCATTCTTCATATTTATGCATCTTAATTTGTGTTAGTTTCGGCGTCTTTGTTCGAAGGCTGGGCCCTCCTTCGCACATAGACTGTTGAGTTAATTAGATGCTTTGATTATTTGGTTGTCTAGTGTGGAAATTACAGTAGATTCATTATTTACAGTTAGCTGCAACAGTAATGGTTAAGCATTGTGTTTCCTTTGATAGTCAATGATTGCATTCCTATTAAGATGCAACAGTGTGGTGTGACAGTCGACTGTGTAGATTAGTTTGTATTATGCGTGTGTGCCAATAGCTGTTACAGTCAAGCTCAGCTCTAGTCCCTTTCAATTACTTTTCTTTCTCAGGTTTGCTAATTTTGTCAGATTATAGTTTAGAGTTTGTTTGGTTCAATTACTGTTGTTTCCAATTCTTAGATTAGTTGGATTAAACTGGTTACGATCGATTCACATATAGTCTGATAATGTTAGGATTTAACTTCTTGCAAAAGTAATTCTAGTTATCTATTTCTATATTCGTTAATTGTTGGATTGATATTGTAGGAAGGTAATTTTCATTTCTGAATTATTAGGTGAGTAATTTAGATTAGTTTAGCCATGAGAAGAGTTTGAATGAGCATATAAGTAGGACAGTTAATCTTTCATTCATTCAATCAGCTACTTAATGTTTATGCACAAATAGTATTAATTATCTTTGAAATAAAAAGACTTACCTGGGTTTATAATTTATATTGAGCATTATGTATGTTAGTTGTATTTAACTAGCATATAGAGTGACCAACAACTGCCACTGATTGCACTTGCATGCATCGGTTTAGGCACCTCCTAGGCCAATCCCTACATTTTAGGATCCACTGGGAGTCCCGGCACCAATCTCCTTCAGTCAGTTGGAATTGGAACTATTTAAGCTTAGTTATTTTCCAATTATGTTCAGTTAGATCACAATCAACTCAATTATCTCCAGTTAGACATGACTACATGTGGATAAGGTGCTTTTCCTCACCTATCACTTCAGTTAGACTGAGTTAACTGATTATTACTGGTTGTGTGACTTGATTAGACATCTGGAGTTAACCATTTGGACTCTGATATTGATCGAGACATCCTTAGTTATCTAGTCAGTCAAATACAGTCATATCCAGTTGGTAGATTCGAATTCACCCTAATGAATTCAAATTCTTCCTTATGTAACACTATTGTAACATCGAATTAATTAATGAGCATGATACTGTAATTATCTGAGCTATACTCATCTATTTTCTGTGTGGTTTGATTTTTTTCAGTGTTTATCTTCATTCCTCTTTTACTGCATCAATAATATTGGACTCATTTCTTGATGATCTAAATGGCACGACAATTTTAATATTTTTTACATATATGTAAATTTTGATGACTTGAAAATTTTTGATCTCTTGCAAATGTTCCTTTCAACTTCAATCATTTATCATATTCATATCCTATCTTGAATACTTGCCTTTCAAAATACATCCTTACCTCAACTATCCCATCAAACATGTGGATTGAATGTACTTGTTGTCGAATGTGCACCAAGGACGCCAAGTTTTTTGAAACAATTGAAGATAGAGAACATTATGCAATAGACAGTCACACAAACTAGTTAATGTGAGAGTAATGGAGACAATTCCCTTGGGATTGACAATGGAATTATCTACAAAGTGCACTGCACCATTTGTACATTTTTATCCAATACTTCAAAAAAATGGAGCTCCTAAATGCCATGTCGAAGGTTTCACCAGTGTGGAGCAACCAAGTGTCTCTACATGGTGCAAATGAAGTATTGATTATGATTTCAAGATCATGTTCATTTTCACACACTCAAACATGCAATCATTTATTCCAACATTAAAATGAGGAACAATAAAGTGAGGATTTTATTAGTCGATGCAAGTCTTAGCCTCTGCCACCTTATAGAGTCTATTGAAATGTTGCAGAAAACAAATAGATAATTTCTAACTATGTACAATGTTTACAGAAAGATTGCGATACAATGTCTATCTTTTTTATAAAGCTAATCTCTACAATATAGTGATGTGTTTTTCAAGCCCTACAAATGTACCCTAAAAACCAAGGTCTTAATGTATCCTTACAATAGTTTAGCCAAGAATTTAATTGGTTGTCTTAGAGAATTTTCTCTAAGGTGATTTCTTTACTAAAGAAAAATGAACCTTCTCTAATCATCGATAAGGTATATACATATATGTAAACTTGTGTTGAATGGTAATCATAAATGCTTCAATTTTAAATCCTAACTAGATTTTTACCACACATTGTGAGTGTATAAATGAGTTGGTTAGTTATAACCAAATTTTACTATTCTATCCAATAAATATAGCAACATATTGCAATCTATCCCTGAGTTTAACTATGTATTTCAAGGTTTTTTATTGACTTTGAAAAGAAAGTGTGTCATGCTCACATGTTATCATGTAGTTTTCTCAAGACCCATGAAATATCTAAGGAATGATAAGACCTTCAAAGGTCGTACCCATTGAGCTCACAATACTTTCTACCCATGTTATGAGGAATGTGAATTGACGATATAGTTACCTTCACCCACATGTTGTCGCATGGGTAAAACTAGATTATGATAGGAACCATAATAGGATAGCCTAAATAGGATATACATAGGGAAGAAGGAGATATATATGCACGTCATGAAAAATTGTGGTCCAAAATGTAGGTAAATATCACCATATATCATATCACTTGTAGAGAAGTATAACGATAAACCATGTGATAATACACAAAAATAAACCAGATAACATGCAAGCAAAACATGTGATAATATGTAAGTAAATCATATGATACATTAGACAATACAAAGACAACAACAACCAAAGGTATACAAAAATGAAACCAATACATAAAAAACACACTTCAACTAAGTAGATAGAAACAAATGAAGACCAAATGTAGAGGTAGAAGAAATACACATGCACATATTTGTGAATTAGGTTTTCTAAGAATACATAGAAAAATGTGGGAAATTGCATCATTGAAAGAAATAGAAGACAATGTTGGTAGTGATTACCAAGAGATGATATGTTCCCAACTTTTGACAGGTCCTCAAAAAGATACTCTTGACAATGGTCTTCAAAAAGATACTTGGCAACTCTTGACTTTATTATGTTCCCAACAGGGAATATATATGAATCGGTTAGGTCGATTAATCCGAGAGGCATATTTAAATTTTTTAGTTTTCAAATGTTTTTAATATAGTTTGATTAATTTTTATTTTTTGAATTATTTAAATATTGATTTAACTTAATTTATATTGGTCTTTTGTAGGTGACGTTTGCTTGGGTATTTGTGCCCCAAGACCCAGCGGTGTGATAATGTAAGAAATGGCATTGAAAAATGCTTAGTTTGAGTTAGAACTAAATGATCCAGATACCTTTAAGTTGCACTTTTGCTGGGCGTTATTGCTGTTGGTAATCGTAAGAAATGATTCTAGACCATATCATGAAGTGATGGATGCAAATTTTAATATAATCAGCTCCATGGATCGATGCGGAGAGAGAATTGACGATCCAATTGAATTAGCGGAGCATAAATTCAGTTGGTCAGGCTGTGCAATCAATCAATATGAATTAGAACGATAGGAGCTGATTCTCAATAAATTCTGTATGGGATGCTATGGTGGTCGATTCATTGATTGGAATTAGTTGGAAGTGGTGATTGATATATTAATTCATTTAATTTGGCAGAGGCGGAGATAGAATTATTCATAGGTGTGGCAGCCAATTCCCAGCCATGCCATGAATGCAATGACGCATCCCATTTAATAAAATTTAAGGATACGGATCCATATATGTTTCTCTTAAATTCCTACTGCAGCAACCATTCATCACAATTTATAGTAAAACCCAGACAGAAGCACGAGGGGATTAAAGCAAGAGTTGGAACTTGGAGGCCCTATGACACAAATAGTAGCATGCATTCAAGGAGATATATAATATATATGGATGGAAGTAGAACTTGGCATGCTTTGTGCTCAAGTCAATCCACTTTTTTTCTTGGGCTTTAAAGTCTCCAATGATCTTCCAATCTTCCAATCAGGGAAGCTTACCATTGCAATTCTATTTAATACCCTTCCGCCATTGTCTCCAACTAATCCAAATCCCTACAAATACACAGAGAAAATCAGTCTGCAATTTTCAATTTATCCTTCCACTTATGGATTTGTAATTTCTTCATCATTAAATAGGTATCAATGAAGTTTCAAAGTACGGATATATGCGCTCCAAATTTCGACGAAAGATGGAGGTCATTAGTAAGCCTTAAAGAACCATGCCAAGAATATTTATGGGTTCATTGATTTTCCAGTACTGGTAACCTGATGAGCATCCATTACACATTATGGATTCTATTATTGTAAATTTGGACTATTTCTTGAATTCTCCATGTTATTATATATTCTCTTTAATGGAAACTGCACAGTTTGACATTTGTATAGAAAATCCAAAGCTCTTTGAACTATGATCTTTCATTCATTCATTCACGCATTTATCCTTTATACTTTCATTGCAATATTTTATATACAACACAGCTACAGCTACAATCTAAAAATGGCCAAAAAAAATATGCCAAGACTGCTAATTCGATTGCAACGCCACCCACAACACGCTTCAAGCCACGTGCATATCAACTGCCACATGGCAACCAACTCTCTTGTTTGTCACACACAATCTTCATTTTCTTTTTCGGTTCCGCTGGCTTCATTGTTTGGTTGCTTGCTTTTCACCTACAAACTTAGAAGACTAGGAATACCAATTTTGCTTGCTTGCTTACTCACACGATGTTACTGGAATACCATTGAGTGAAGAAGTCAATCATTTCATTTACTGGCAAAATGGAAGAAGCCGCTTGGTTTCCACAGCGGCTTTGACATGCTTCTAGTTTGGCCTTGCATCATCCAGGGAAATTGTAAGTGGATGCACGAAATAGAGAAGAATAATGGGAAATCGGGTTCTTGTTTACTGCAATTCTTAGGCAAATAATGTATGTTATATTTTAACTCGATTAAAACTCATTTTCATGCCAATTTAGTTGGAAACCACCTTTGAAGTCTAAATTTGTATGTTAAACAAAATATAGCACTTCTTTATGTTTTTTGGTTGGGAGTACACTTTTAACCATTATCAGCCTTCACGACTCTCTCATCCTTGGTCATGAGCTTATAGTTTTCTTGTTATGAGTAGTGAAAAATCTCAACAAAACCTGAGGTGGGGTTTGGCTCGGGTGGAGTCATGGGTGGGATGAAGAGGGTTTAATAAAATTGTTTGAGTAATTATGAACTAAATTGTTTTCCTGGGAAAGGTACCACCCAAAGGCTAAATAATTGACATTGTACAGGAAAGGGCAATTATGAACTAAAGTGTTTTCCTGGGAAAGGTATCGCCCAAAGGCTAAAAAATTGACATTTTATAGGAAAGGGATCTTAATTTGTTGAAGATAAATAATTGACATTGTATAGGAAAGGGCTCTAAATTTGTTGAAAGACAGAAACCAGCCATGACCCATGATCCAAGGTCATTTCCGCCAAAATAACATCATGCAGAGAATTGCTAATTCCAAAGAATTACCACTTGCATTGTAACTCTGAAAATCACGGTTATTGTAACTTCTCATGAAGTTTCCTAAAAATTCTATTATATATTAGATTGTTTGTTTCACAAAAACATTACACTAAACCAAAAATGTTTCACAAATTCAAACCCCTATACAGGGATGCAACTATTCAAGCTTTGATCCGAAAGTTGGACTCACCATCGCTATCCTGTACCATGACAACAATATCATGTAATTTAGTATTTTATGTAGCTTTGTATTTTAGAAAATGACGGGCATTAAGTGCGCTTTGCAACCTATTCTTGCAGCATAATTATAAATGATGTATTTAATATGGTTGTATAGAAATGAAAGAAAACCCAGCGTTTTTTAAATTCATTTTACAAAATGACATACTAGTTGAGTGCCTTCCGTGAGCGAAGAAAACAAAAACAAAATGGAAAATAGAGGGATCGTTAATTCTCATTTGTATCACATTAAATTTGGTTGTTTGGTTGATGGATGAGCAACTATTTTAAATTGTTTTGAATGATCTGCAATTATTTTAAATTGTCTTGAATGATCTGCAATACAATTAGGATTTTCAAAGTAGTTTTTTTTTCATAAAGCAGCTAATTCTGTTAGGATATTTAGACACTTAGGAGTTAGTTAATATCAACTTGTGTAATATATCCGTTAGGTTAAAGGGTGTGTGCAAGAAGTTGAGGGTCTCTTTTGGCACGTTAGATGCAATACAAAACTGAAAAAACAGGCATCCATCAACTTGCATGGATATTTTGAGACACTTACACAATGAATCTTGCGATCAGTAAAAAACAAGAAATGTAGGAAATTGAATGACCTTTCCAAATATTTTTTTTTTTCTATTGAAAATGTTGTTAACTATCTAAAGTTAGCTAAATTTTAACGGGCACTTTTTATTTTTTGGACAAATTATAAGGTATATGTTTTTGTGGGTGCAGCGTTTGAGTGTCTAAATGATGGAATAAACTTACGAAAACCGGTATACATATAGAGAACATATAGGAATAGTGCACGACTATTTTTCCAATAATAAAAATAATTTTTTTATTTTTATTTTTAATTATCTAAGAGATCAAACCTTGAAAACGGTATGTCAATTGTGGGTGCAGCATTTGAATGTCTTAATGCAATTATTTGGAAATGGGTTTTTTATAG
>LPNX010045198.1:167795-223524 GCA_001517045.1 Pseudotsuga menziesii
CCCATCCTGACTTTTCCTTTGTCGTTGGTCGTGTTGCCCGTTATATGCAAACTCCTCATGAAAGTCGCTAGAAAGTAGCAAAAAGAATTCTTCGATATATTCGAGGTACAATTCAGTTTGGGATTCATTACAGTACATGGGGGGGAACCTTTGTTGGTCGGTTTCACTGATTCAAATTGGGTCGGTGATCCTGATGGTCGAAAGTCTACTGCAGGTTATGTTTTTAGTTTGGGATCTGGACTTGTCACTCGGGCTTGTAAGAAACAACAAGCTCTTGCTCTTTCTCTAGCAGAAGCAGAATATCGAGCCACAGTTAATGCCAATCAAGAAGCTTTATGGCTTCAACAGATCCTTTCAGAGTTTGGATTCGAGCAGCAATAGCCTACTCCACTTTGGTGCGACAATCAAAGTGCCATCAAGCTTGCCAAAGATCCAGTTCTACATCAGCGCAGCAAACACATTGAGATACACATGCACTTCATCAGAAATCTTGTTCATGATAATGTTATTGAAGTTCTCTATTGCCCTACCGATGATCAAGTTGTAGACATCTTCACCAAGTCTCTTACAAAAGTGAAGTTTTCTAAACTTCGGTCTATGTTAGGAGTTCAGGAATGTGTCCTTAAGGGGGGATAGGCTCTAATGCCTCCTTCCTTCTCCTAATAGTGTCACTTTTGTAAATCCTTCAATCCTATCCCAAGTTGTTCTTAAGGGGGGATGTTAGGATATTTAGACACTTAAGAGTTAGTTAAGATCAACTTGTGTAATATATCCGTTAGGTAAAAGTGTGTTTCTTTAGTATGCATTAGTATGCATTTGTAAATATTCTAATCCGATGGTTACAATATGTTCTAGACATAGAGTAATCCGATGGTTCAACTTCTCTTAGATCATACCTACCATTGATCCGTAGCTTAACACCCGATTGGTCTATGATCTCTATTTAAAGAGCATAGAGGGTCGTTGGCTAGTTGATCGATTATGAGAAGCTCATGTAACTTTCTTTCTTTTGCATAATAAATTGCTCCAAGTAGCTATTTGGCTGGGGCCATGGACTGTTTCCCTCTCGAGGGTTTTAACCACATGACAAACATCGATGTGTTGATCTGTGATCTATTTGTGTGAAGAGATTGCTAAAGGTCTTCGGTCTTTTGGGAGTACCCTGTGTACCCGAACAAATTCCAATAGCTGGTACTAAGTTATAATTTGGTTCGTGAATTCCAATAGATTATTATGTCATTTAAAAGGGTTTGTTCTTAAAATTGTAATTGCAATTGAATTTCTGGTTTTTGAATTCCTTAAAAGTTGACTGATAGATGGGTTTTTTTTTGTAGGACACATTGATGCACAACTGAAACCAAAAATCCCTATGATAGTGGCAAACAATTGCCAACTTCCTAGACAAGTCCTTCTATTAGCACTGCCAATATAGAGAGCATTCCAACAACTCCCAGGCTAGAGGAGCAATTAAGAATATCATCCCAATTGTTGAAATTTACAGCATTCCAACTACTCCCAGGCTAGAGGATCAATTAAGAATATCATCCCAGTTGTTGAAATTCACATTCAATGAGATGAAATCTGCTAGGAGGAACTTTAGGCCAGAGAGTGTTCTCCGTGGAGGTGGGTTCGGCTATGTTTTCAAATGCTGGATAGAAGAGAATGGTACTGCTACTATCAAGCCGGGAACAGGCCTCATTGTTGTTGTCAAGACACTTCAGGTTTGTTTGATATGCAGGTTGTTGTTTTTTTGTTCTCCTTGATATTTGCAATATAGGGTTGTTTCCCCTAAGTTTGTTTCCAAGTTCTTATTGCTTTGCATTGAAATTGGGTGATGGGATTTCATGTTGGCGGAGGATTTGGATTTTTAAGAAGCTTTAAGAATGGGCTATTTTGAGGGCCAACTATGTGCCAAAACAAAAATTGTTAAATACAGGGGAAAAGCCCCCCTCCAGGCCAAATCGTCAAATATTTAGGTGTCTCCATCTTTTCAAGGCATATAAATATGATGAAAAATACTTTTTTTTAAATACATTTTTAAAGCTTTGTTAGACCATTGACCTAACAAGCCCATATGAACTTTTTATACTTTATTGTTAAATTAACATGATAATGTATTAAATAAAAAATAATGAAAAAAATAAAATATATACTGGTGTTATAATGATAATGGCAATATTTTAATAACTAAGAGAGATTTCACATATAATAATCAAACATGCTGAACTATGAAAATGGAAATTTACAAATAAAGAGGGATAAAAAAATTCTAAACACTAAACATGGATATCAAATATGTCCCTAATAATGAATAAAATGAAATGAAAGAGAATCCATTCACATTCTTCACAATGAATTTGTACATATATGGATTTATTTTGACAAGCACAATTCAAACATAGTACAAATTGTGCACTGTAATATACCTCTTCCGATACCCCTCCATCGTGAAACCTCTTCCAACATTCCTCAATTGTGGGAGAAAGTTATGAACAGGTCTTATACAAAATACATAGTTTTTAATCACACCCTCATCTCATCTCTATTTCCTTACTCCTCATCCGTCCACTGCATGTTTGCTTCTGTTTATATAGCCCGCATACTCACAAATTTCAAGGTTACAGAAATCGCTCTTCAACTAAGACAATGGACCATATAAGGTTGCATAACTCACTCTTCAAAGAACTCGCCCTTCAACCATTAAGTGAACTTGCCCTTGAACTCTCCCTTAGAAGCCATTCAATGCTTGAACTCTATCTTCAATAACAAAATGAATGGATTTTTAGTAGGATTGTTTGTGAGATTTTTTTGTATCGTGATGACCTAAATGTTGTGGGTAGTTTTTCTGCCTATGCCTAGAAGCCTTAGACAACTTTGATAGTAGAATCCCTACAGACATGTGCCAAACCTATTTACATGTTAAATTTTAAATAAAACCTATATATATATATATATATATAACCATTTTTGTTTATTTGTTGTTGATCATGGAAGGATTCGATACAGATACGGATGCTAAACAACATGTGACAATGTCGGAAACATTACCACCACATGACTCTTGTTAAATAACTAAACAAATATTTATATAAAAAATAATAATCCTATAAAATTAGATTTCCAACACTACCTTATTGATGTATATTGTGTAAGGAATACACCAAATTGTATTTCTAATAGTGTCCTATGATTTCATGAGGTTTAATAACGTAATGATCTTTGATGTCGGTGCAAGCCATATTCAAGATTCGGGATAACTAGTATTTTTTATTATGTTGCTATCACAATGTTGACCTTGACCGTTTTGAAACCTAATTACAAGTTCCAAAAAGTACATGGATAAATATTATATTTTCTATAATTCTCGAAGTGGTTTCCTTTTGTGTTTTTGGTTTTGGAAAAACTAGTTTATGGTTTTTCAAAACAACACATGGTTTTTGTATCACGAGCTTAACTACGATGAGTCCAAAGATTACCTCTAATTTTACTAGATATTGAAAATTATCTAAAAAAATCTTTTTGATAATCCCACCTCCTAATACATATTCTCAATTTAAAAAAACCTTGTTTTTAGGATATATTGCCCAATGGATAGCTCATGTTGTTTTATGAAATGTTTGTTGAAGGTAGTTGTCATGGAACATTTTCTTAACCTTTATTTTTTTGGTATAGTAAAACTTTTATTTCATTTATACTTATATTTAGTAGATATTTATATTATTTTATTATATTTAATAGATATTTATATTATTTTATTATTGTATATTCAAAATTTTATTTCATTTATATTTAGTAGATATTTATATTTTATGGGAGGTTGTTGTTACAAGGATAAATAGTTATTTGAGTGAGGAGGACTACACACAACATTTTTATTTATTTGTTTGGCTTATTTTATGGAGATGTTTAGTTGATTTTTTTTTACTTATTCGATGGAGATTCTTAGTTCGAAAACATTATTTTATTGTATTTATTATGCATGCATCTTGGAATGAGTAATTAGTGAATTCTTTTAGGTGAACCTTGGACTCTAATATGTCAAAGATTATTATATTATATTGCACCTATCTTGGAGAGCGTACTTAATATTTTATGGAAATGCTTAGTTGAAAAACATTATTTTATTATGTTCATTATGTATGCATCTTGGAGAGAGGTCTTAGTGAATGATTCTAGGTGGTCCTTGGAGCATTGTTACATGTGAAAGATTATCATATTATATTGCACTTATCTTGGAAATTGTACTTATTGCACATATCTTCAAAAGTGTACTTATTATGGAGACCTTATTTTGTGGACTTCTCTGCAACACATATTTTAAAATTTAGTGGTGTGTTGTAGGATATATTTCATAGTAATGGAGGGACCTCTTTACCAGAGATGAAATTAGTTCACACCATCTATTTAATTTATCAACTATAATGGACTATATTTAACTACCTTTAATATTTTATTATATCTCTGAATTGCTATAGATTTAATTCATTAATAATGTATTTTATGGTAAAAAACAGTGAGAGGCTCATTCTATATAAAGGAGCTTTCTCTCCATTTTCAAGTGGTAATGGGAGAACTTGGTGAAAGGATTAGAGAAGTGTTTTGAAGTAATGGAGCTTACCAGTTGAAGCATTGAAGTCTTAGCTTATTGTGTTTATTTTCAAGGTTAGTTTTATAGTCTTTATTTTGTTGTAAGATCTTTTTTAGAAACTTCATTTTAATATTTAGTTAATTTGAGAAGGTTTCTTTTTTATTTACTGGCTATTTTGTTATCCATTTTGCCGTAAATAAATTATTGATTAAAATTGTTATCCATAAATTGTTTAAAAAATTGCTTGTATTAATATTTATAGTTTAGTTTTTTTTTTTTCAAGAGGAAAAAATCTGCCTTTGTTATTCATTGAATCAAAAGACATTTTTACAAGTTCAGCAAGTACATACCATGACAACCACCCTGAAAACTTAGGAGGAATGGCACAAATATCAAGAAGTAAACCCGTCAGAAATATGACTCATCATGGAAATGGGACTGTCAGTTCAGTCACATCGATCGAGAGCCAATAACTCATCTGAACAGCGTTCTAAAGAGAAGCACTTCTATGGGTGAGACATAAACAGAAACAGGGAAAGCCCTGTATCACCGAAGATATCATGCAAAGCATGTACAAAGAGGCACCATACTACTTCAGAAAAACTGGAAGAATCCAGAATAAACCAACTGGTTCTCAACATGTTCCATAATACAGCCCTTTCCTTGAGAAAGAGAAAGTGCCTTTTTAGAAAGACGGTCAGCCGCATTGTTGTGCTCTCGATAAATGTGATTGAATGACAGACCCTGAAAGCTAGTAGCTAGCCTCTTCGTCTCCCTACACCAATGAACAAGTTCAGGTGGGGAGAGAGTAGATGATCCCTTTGCCCAATTGATGATTATCAGAGAATCACCATATACTTGAGCAAGAGGAATCCCCATCATTTGGGATATATGCAGGAGTGCCCAAAGACTGAGCAACTCCGCCTTGATATTAGTGCCATGTCTGACTCCTAAAGAGATTTCCAGATAGTGGATGTCACTAATGAATATGATTATACCTGCACCAGCAATCCCTTTTTGTGATGCTCCATCCATAAAGCCACAGGGAAAGAGTTTTCCAGGCGGCGGGCCAATGATTCTGCAATTCTTCCTTTTCGTAACAGTCCCCTTCATTGATGAAGTTGCTGATCTCATAATATTCTGAATGATACTATGAATATCCCTGTGTTTTCCTTCAAAGATCAGCTGGTTGCGAGCTTTCCAAATCATCCAAATAGCTTTAAACAACAAAGTGAAATAAGGAGAGGACTGAGGGATGATTTCGTTCCAGCCAGTAATTAAATCCACAAAAGAAATATCAGAAATGCAGACATTGATGTTAAAATAGTCCATGATACTGCCTGCCACCAATTTCCATACCCAACAGCAAGTGAATAAGTGATCAACTGTTTCCAGATTCGAATAACAAAGCGAACATATGCCTGGGCCCGAGAGACCTCGACGCTGGAGATTATCCCAAGTTAATATTCTGTTATTATATGCCAGCCAAATGAAACAGGAGATTTTAAGAGGCAGAGACTTGTTCCATACAGGAGGGCTGACAGCCATACAGTCCCCAACCATCGAGGACTGAAAAATGCAATTATATGCCTCCTTTGCTGTGATATCAACACCACTCCTGTTGAAAGACCATGCTAACTTATCAGGGCTGTCATTCAGCCGAATGCCAAGAGCCGATAATCCACTAATATAATCATCCCAGATCGAAGAGAAAGAGCCTGCAAGATCAAGATCAGAAGAAGAGTACCAATATAAAGGCTCTGAAGAGCAAGGGTTGCGAGCTTGGGCCAGTGTACAAATATCCAAATCAGCAAGGTAAGAACGCAGGTCTTTCGGGAGGATAAATGTAGAACCCAAACCCACAATAGGATCGACGCCTAAGAGAATGCACTCACCATTTCCAATCTGCCAGGACAAGAACCTACCCATCCATGGTAAGGTTTGAAGAAAACCACGCCAAAAGAGAGAGATATTTCTCGAGCAGAAATCTTTTGATCTAATCCAGTCTACCACTGTTTTACCATTCAAATATTTAGCCTGTATAACCCGAAACCAGAGGCCTTTGGAGTGCAGAGCTTTCCAGAATACATTCATCCGAAGAGCCAAGTTAAAACAGGTGAGGTCTTTAACACCCCATCCTCCAAGAGCTTTAGGCCGTGAGATATCATTCCACTTAGTTAGATGGAACTTGAAGGAAGTTTCAGTAGTTCCCCATAAGAAATTACATATCATTTTCCGGAGCTTCTGGAGGATGGTACAAGGGATGGGAGCTAGTCCCATCCAATACACAGGAATACTGGCAAGAACCGAGTTTACCAAGACCAACCTCCCACCAAGTGACAGGTATCGAAAGGCCCAATGGTTAATTTTCCTTTCAAGTTTTTTCAAAAGCCAGGACCAATCAGCAACACGGTAGTTCAAAGGCTTCAGTTGATATCCGAGATAAGAGATACCCGACTGCAGAGGTTGAATTTTGTAGGGCAAGACCGCTTTGAAATCTGCCAGACAAGCATCACTGAAGTTGTGATAAAGTAAACAAGATTTATCAGCATTAATGTGCATACCGGAGGCTTTGCAGAAGCAATCAAGGAGGGATTCAAACGCCAGCCAATCCTGAATGGTACCCATACCCATAAGTATAACATCATCTACAAATAGGAGATGGGTAAGAGTAAGTGCTGAAGAGAACTTGATACCCCGGATGAGTCCATTATCCCTAGCATCCTTAATCATCAGACTAAGTCCTTCAATAACAAGAATAAATAACAGCGGTGATAAAGGGCAGCCTTGCCTGATACCTCTGGAAGCTGTGAAAAAGCTCGAGGGCGTACCATTGACCAGAACAGCAAAGTTGACCGTGGAAATACAACTCATAATCCAATTGACTGTGAGAAGGGGAACACCAATTTGGATCAAAATAAGTCTAATATAAGTCCAGTCCACACGGTCAAAAGCCTTCGAGAGATCAAGTTTAAGTACAAAGGAGCACGCATTCTTGATTTTGACTGAGTGGAGAACTTCCTGAACTATACCAATAGGCTCAGTGATCTGTCTATCTTTAAGGAAGCCAAACTGCTCTTTGGAAATGCCCTTATCCAGAAAAGGTTTGAGCCTATTTGCAATGACTTTAGCGATGAGCTTATAAAGCAGGTTGCAAAGAGAAATGGGTCTAAAGTCTGCAAATGTACGAGGCTTATCAACCTTAGGAATGAGAGAGATGAATGTAGAGTTCAGAGATGAGGGAATGTAGCCAGAGGTCCTTGTAAAATCCACACATTGGACAAGTAAGGGACCAAGGAGACTGAGGAAGTGCAGGAAGAATTCCACTGGCCATCCATCGGGACCCGGGCTACGGTCTTTCTTAAAAGAATGCAGAGCAGACTCAATTTCATTAAAGGTGACCTGGGAAGTAAGACTAGAGGAGAGATCAGGATTAATCATACAGGGAAAGAGTGAGATGACCTTTAGTTGATGGGCCAAGCAGGTCTTACCCTCATCTTTAAAAATCTTTGCAAAGAATGTTTTGCCCAGCTCTTTTAAGGGACCTGCATCTTCAAAAACCTGACCAGATTCATCTTCCAGGGACCATATCATATTATGAGTTCTTCTACCAGAGGCGAAGGAATGAAAAAATTTGGTATTAGAGTCCCCCTGTAGATCCCATTTCAATCTGCTTTTGAGCTTCCATGAAAGCTGATGATGTTCCAAAATACTTAATCTTTCAGCATTGAGTCGGGTAAGACAGTCAACCTGCTCCTTAGACATAATACCAATGGATAGAAGAGATTCAATGTCCCTATCCAGACGTACAAGGGAAAGAGAAAGACAATCAGACTGCTTTTTGGTCCAGAGTTTGACATCCAATTTAAGGTTCCTGAGAATAATACAGAGATCCTCAATATCCGAGGGGGGAATATTTATAGTTTAGTTTAATTGTTCCATTACTTCATAATACAATTAGCAAATTTCATTAATAAATAGCAAATTATTGTTGTTATTTAGTAATAAGATCCCTACCGTGTTGCTCAGATCCGTCGTGTTTATATGACTGTACACAGTCAGTTTATAACTTTATTTGTCTGTTTATTAAATAAATACATATAACATATACAGTTTAACCAATTAGGTTAATAACTCGAGTTTTATAATAAACATAAATATTTTGTAATAGACTTGAACATATAACCCATATGTAACGGAATATTTGGTTTTTTTTGTTGAATATAAAAAATCTTTATATATTCCAATGGAAGGTTTTTGGCTTTATATTTCAACGGAAGATTTTTGGTTTTTTTTTAATATTAAAAATCTTTATATTTCAACGAAAAATTTCTGGTTTTTGGTGTATATTAAAAATTTATATTCCAACAGAAGATTTCTGGTTTTTTTTTAATATAAAAATGCATTGATGAGCAATTCGAGAGTGGTTTTTTTTTTTTTTAAATAAATTCTGGGAAGTATATTTCAGTTGTTTAAAATAAAAGTACTGCTGGTTTTTGTTTATAAAATAATGTTTTATGACTTGGTAAATAAATATGTAATGGTTTCTTTTTACTTGGTAAACTTTATTTAAAGTTTGGTCTGTGTTAGGAAATCTACTAGTAGTAAAAAATTATATTATTTGTTTTGAAGAGTGCTAATAATATATTATATTGCTTTATCATAATAATTAAAAGTATAATTAATAAGCTTGTTATGGTTGTAAAAAAAAATTGACTGGGGTTTTTTTATACTTATTATGTCTCTCACAAAGGGATATATATATAGGAGTTTACTAGTGAACCGACGATATGCACCGATCGGACGACCGGCCGCGCGTGACCTGTCACGTCCGATGCGGCCGATCGTCCGATCGGTGCATATCGTCGGGCAAATAGGTCCCGGCTATATATATATATAGTCAAGATGAATTAGTTTGTGTCTACATGATTGATTTTTTTATTGAAGTTAAAGTTAAAATTAAACCTTAAAATTATTTATTTTAATTGAATTTTTTTATTAAATGCTATGTTGATGTCCAACACCCATAGCATGTTGAAGTCATCTCACATTTACTGCTTTTTAATGTGGTGGTTGGATAGTATAATTGTAGCTTCATGCTGCAAACCATACTATGGGTTTCATGAATATAACAACACTACCTAATCACTCTTCGTTACATAAATACTTTCTACATTCAAATATGCCTTTCTAAAATGCTAAATTACAAGCTTGGTCCCCACTTATCATGGTGCCAAATGTCACTTTGAAAATAGAGACTGAACTATCCCAATTAAATGTCACTTTGTCCTGAAACCTAAAGCCTTGTTTATTCTCATAGGTTATGTTTCAAATCTTGTTTTGTTATATTTTCTTCTTATTATTGATAACGGTTGTTTTCAGTATCCATTGTAACACATTGTAGCAGGCTTATTAATGTAGTTCTAAGGTATTCTCATGTTGTTTCAGGTTTGTTTGATATGTAGGCCAAATTGTTGGTGGCAGTGTTCTTTTTCTGGGTGTTTGTAATAAAGAGTTGTTTTTGTTAAGTTGTGTTGTAGTAGCTGAATGTATAGTGTAAAAAAATGGTAAAAAAACTTCCTCTGTAGTAGTTGGTGTGATTAAAAAACAAAGGTTTTACAGAAGCAGAAGCAGTGGAGAATAAGAGGTTAGAAAAAATGAAGTAAGCTTTATAAATTATAATGTTTTGAAGATAAATGTGTATTTTTCTTTGGTTTTTTTAGTGTGTATTTTATAATCCAAATAATGTAAAGTATCTTTTATTTAATTTGTTCTTATCAAAGTAAGCTCAATCATATTACAGTATATTCTTATTATTTGTTCTGAATTGCTGTAAAATTTGATTATGAGGTATTTTCATAAGCTAAAAAAACTTTTATCTCTTGTTGTTCTTAGTTGTAACAAACAACAACAAGGCAGATTTCTGAACATATAGAATCGGAAGTGGTTCAAGTTTTGAACATCAAAACCCTGGAATCATTTTTCTTTCAGTTTGTTTATGTGTTTTTCAACCGAACAACTGTTACTTTCATTACACAAATTCAAAGCTAAAAGCTGAAAATAAGATAGATGAAAACAGGACGAAAAATAGCCCTTTTCTCAATGCCCCATCCAACGTTAAATAACCAAATATTTGGTTATTATCGCTAAACACAAACCTATTCAAATTTTAAAATCTGATCTTATACATGTAAAATTATATAATAATGTAAATGTTCTTAGGTAATATCACTACCCATACCTGTCATGCTTTACATCAATTTTCAGAATTCCAACTTTCTTTTTAACTCCAACAATTTATTACAATCCATGATATTGAGGAAAAATAAAAATTAAGAATGGTTCCACATGAATCCATAAAGGGATCTGTGTCTCTGTTTGTCATGTTAATGAGTTGTTCCAGTTTTAATTGTTAATTGTTAGATAAAACTTTGTTAATAATAATAATTATTTTGAACATTTTGCATAATTAAACTCTTAAATTGAAACTAAACATATAAATAGCAACTCAAACCACTAATAACCCACTGTCAAATATATGCAAGATAATTTATTTTTTGTTTTAAAATCATTAAAATGATGATATAAATTACATAAGTAGACCAAAAATTAACAACTAAATTAAGAATTCGAAGGATTAAATTTCCAAAAAATGGTTTGAGTTTATAAGATTACATTGAGGATTAATGACAGCTAGTAATTGATGTTATTTGTATGGAACTTCCATATATTGTATGGAATCTGTAAAATTAAACCAGAGTTGTTTTAGAAGAGTGAACATGCACGCACTTAAGAATGTTATCAAAATTAAACCAGAGTTGTTTTAGAATAGTGAATATGCACGCACTTAGGGATGTTATCAGAGGATTTTCCAGCATATCCTTCTGCTCAAAAAGACAATTTTAATGCTTAAATAGTAAATACAAAAGGGGTTTATGAGTGTTTTCACAGTCAGCTAAAAAATTTAGTAATTTACCTGTTGAACTTTTTCTTAATATGCCATATTTTCGTGTGTTTTTTTGAGTTTCTCACATTTACATTTAAGAATATATTATTTCTGTGGTAACTAAAAATAAGATTATCATGATTTTATTTGCTTTATTACATATGTTCAAAAGTGACCAAGTGATAATGTAGGGCATGCTTATGGTTCTTGATTTCACTTCCCCTTAAACATTATTGTACAATTCTCTTGTGAAAATATATTGACAAGTGCATCTCCATTTCATGATATATATAGCTATATGAGAAAGAATATATTTTTATTCAGTGGATGGGACATCGATGAGCTTGCTGGTCATGTTTATATGTTTTTAAAGGAGCAGCTTGAACTATTAGTTACACCATTGTCTTATGGTTTACTTCACGGAACTATAATTGTTACATATGCAGCTATGTTATTCTTAACACATTTACATGATTCAATAACCTCAAATAATTTGATAATTGCTTTTGTTATTGTATGGCATTATTTAAATGTGTAAATATCTAAAAGTATTAGATATTAGATGTTACTAATTTATTTAATATAACTTCATACATATTAATGTGACTTGTAGGTTACTTTGTGATGTGCATTGCTTGTAATGTCACGTCCCCGTCCCTCAACCGGCGAAGAGGACACGACAAACATCAACAAATCAATCGGGCAAACCGCCCCATGAACATAGACAAAAAACAAATGTTGAAATTGGGAGCTTTAACAGGCATCATAACAGGAATGCCAAGCATACAAGAATGCACAGATGCATAATCCTTTAATTATACAGCGGAAATAAACATACATTCCAGCATTGAACATGTTCATCTTTTCACATAATACAGTATCTAAATTGCAGAGGTGAAGTAAACAGCAACACTTATCTCTTGATGAAGAATTCACCCGCAACCAGCTACGTCGCTGCAACGTTCCACCCAACCATAGGCCAGCTTGCTCATCAATCTCTCAGCAATGCTGCCACCCCCGAGCTGGGCATGATTCCTCCGGAATAAGGGTCAATTGCAGGCTTATACATAGCCAAGGGGACATAAACAACAAACCAACATAGCTGGGTTTCACAGGCTTTCAACAACCAAGCCAAGCCAGCACAGTCCGAAGACTATCCATTGCACTCAGGAAACCAATCAGCTGTCACAACCTAAAATAGGACAAACGAATTCTGAAGCGACATACAACAAATTCCTAAACGTAGCAGCAAACACACTTACAACAGGGAAAAATCAACAGTTCGTCCAAGGCAATTGAGCCACGGGAAACTCACACAGTCCACGCTGGAAAACAAATTTATAGACTCCCAGCCTGGGCATGGGTAATAATCAAAGCAGAACCCACAATTCGACCCATGGGGAAAGGATTCAGCCACTCCATTCACCAATCCGCAGAGGAAAACAACGTGGGTAAAACCCTGGAAATTCCTGTGCGCGAAAATGAGAAACGGGAGGGAAATTCTCTGCGTGAGAATGCACAGCAGTCGGGAGGACGCGAATTGCAAGTGCCAGAGCATTTAGCAACTCGTGAAGAGGAATAAAATGCCTGCGTGAGACCAAAATCGCCCAGAGCCTGTGCGTGAGAAGGGTCCAAAAACAAAATCGTGGTGAGAGTGAACTGACCAGGGATGAGTGCGTGAGGGAGAAGAATGGAAAACGTGGGTGGAGTGGGCAGGTGGGAAAAGGACTGACAGTCCTGCCACCCCACTCCCAAAGGCATTAACTGCCTCAACCATCACCATCCATTACTCCTCAGCTGCCCAACAAAACATTAAAGAGGTTGACAAGGGAAGATGGAAAATCAACAAGGTGACAAACATGGGTTTTTCCCCCATAACCAAGGTTTGAAACCCCCCCCCCACCCCTTATCCTTTGGAACCATGCCCTTTTCATTCAACATTGCACTGCCGTAGCTGGTTGTGGTTTATTTTAATTGATGTGAGTGTTTACATGATGCCATATTAAAATGTGTTGGATAGCACAACATACCATCGGCAATTATCCCCATTGCCGAAACATACACAGCCAAATCTATGGTGGGGCTTTTTCCTTGAGCTCCTCACCACGATTAATTACAATATATACATCATGCAAACGGGGTCAAAACCGGGGACATTACATGTAAATCTTTTTTTTGCCTTTTTTTCTTTTTTTCTTTTTTTTGGTTAGATTTTGGGTACAGAGCATTTTAATATAAGGTTTGTTCTATAATGCATGTGATGTTATCTTATGTTAGATGATTTTGGTTTGGTTTATTTTATCTTATAGTAATTGCTAATTAGAGGTCTTGATTTGAAGATACTTTGATTATTTCACTTGCATTGTTATTAGTCCATAACACCAAAGGTTGATGCACCGGATCTTGGTGAACAAGAGCCTCCAACATCTTTGGGGTCTTGATATTTTGGGGCTTGAGCTTACTGTGATTACATTTATCTTACCTTTCTATAGTTTATGCCTATCCAATGACATCGTTTTTGGACTTCGTTCAGAATTGAAAATGAAGGAATTTGAAATGCATTCTAAAATCTACAAATTAACAATAGCCATTTTCGCAAGATCAGTACAATTTTAGATTGAGTTTCTTCAACGTCATTTGTTATTTGAACTGCTATAGCAAGGCATCGTCTCCACAAGTTTGTGATCTCTTAGACAAGCCTCAGTTGTTCTGATAATGTATTTTGCATGTTTTCCTACTCTGAATTGTATGCATGCCCTGTGAATCAGCCTTATGATTGACTGGTAAAAAATGCTTCAATCTTGTAATCAACTGAAGAAGAAACCTTTGCTCATTTTTTCCTCGTCCTTTCATCCATTAAAATCCCTTATTATCTCACATTTACACTAATTTTTTTCCAAAATATCAATGCCTTAGCTATTTAGTTTTGTATATCAAAATTAATTGTAATTAACGTGTGATGAGCCCTAGATTTTCCTAATTTGCTCACTTTTTCCTCGTCCTTTCATCCATTAAAATCCCTTATTATCTCACACTTACACTAAATTTTTTCCAAAATATAAATTCCTTAGCCATTTCGGTTTGTATATCAAAATTAATTGTAATTGATGTGTTTTGGCAGTTTTCTATGGAAACTTGTGATGAATTATCTGAGTTGCATGTGTACTAGATTAAATTTGTTGAGTCACTAGGCTTGATGATTATTTATGATTGTTTTCTATTACTTTTATGAAATCCTATGCTTGTTGCATATTCCTTGTAACAACTTTATTCATTTTACAACCCATTAAAAAGAGAAAATAACTCAATAACCTCACAAATGAGGCTTAAGTTTTAACAAATCATTTAGAACATAACAGAATTAACAAATCATTTAGAACATAACATAAGTGGAACCTATCTACCAATTAAGTTGATAAATAAGGGTGATGGACCTTGTTGTCTCTATGGTTTTCTTGCTCTCATATGGATGAACCTATCCACCAGTTAAGCTGAGAAAGAAGGGTGATGGAACTTGTTGCCCCTAAGGTTTTTCTTGCTCTCACATGGACGAATGCCAGGGAATAAGGTGCCAAAAACCTTCCAATGCCACTTTATACCTTCGAGACAACTCTTGGGTTATAGGTGGGGTACCTTCAAATATCTAAGATATATTCTAATAAGTGCATACTGGTTTTGTTTTAGAAGATGCATTGTGATTACCTCAAAAAAATATAGAGATGCGTACCTTCAAATATCTAAGATATATTCTAATAAGTGCAGACTCATTTTTTTGTAGAAAGATGCATTGTTATCACCTCAAAAAAATACAAAAAAGGTGGTGTGTATATTGCTTTGTATTGATTGGGTTTAGCTATTGAATACCGTTGGACATAGAATCATTTGGTTTATTTTATAAGGACACCATAATCGTGATTTCTTCCTTAGAAGAAAATATGATAAAAGGAATGAACACAAATTCAATAGGAGGCTAAAAACTACTTTCTCATATTGATTGGAAAAAATTAAATGTGTATGCACGAAGACATAGATCCATTAATCCATTCAACAAATCTGAAATAGAAAACGAAAGGGAAACCTGCATAACTTGTTTGAGATTTATTCATTCATCTATGGCAAATGGCTTTGGTCATATTTACAACAACTCAACAATTCATTTAAAACAATAATGGCACCATAGGGGACTATAAAACGTTAGTCCCGGGCCTTAATGACTCCCTTTTTATTTTTTTATTATTTATATTCATGCTTACAAAAAAAGACGGGGACTAAGAGAAGAGGAAAGAAAGACATGACCGATGTGATAGATCCCTCTTAGAAAAAGCCAAATGAAACTATTACAATATGGGGTTCTGATCTCTCAAAATTCCAACAACTTAACAATTTAAAAAAAAATTGATCCTTTGTGCTCTTAATGCATCCTCTATTTATAGATTCCACTTACCTCAAAACACATATTAGCTGATCTTAAACTCTTAGGAGATTACTTGGGATATTAGACTAATCCCTTATCCATGTCTCAAAATAAGGTTGGCCACAATTTGAGGTAATGAAAAACAAGAACCCTTCTATTTCTTCCCTTTCCTAAATTTAGAACTACCTCCTTTTGGATGTTGGGATGGTGACAACTTGTCATCCCAGGGAGAACATAGGCCATAAATTCTCATCCAAGAATCCATTGATGCTGGTATGAGAAGTTGTGTCCTTTTGATTGGTGACATTCCAACTAATTGACTCCGTGTTACAATTATCAACATCTATGCTAACTAATGTTCTATCTTTCACCCCTAGGCGATCTTGTTCCGAGGAAGGCACCTTATTGATTATTCTTGCTAATATCATAACGTAAGATGACATGAACTTGGAGATCTATATTTAAGCATCTCCCAATGCATATGTCGTGTGTAAGCATAACCGAGATACTGATATTTGGCATGTTCAATGCTCTTAAAAAGTGGAGTGTGGAGTAATATAGTTAGGAGTTGTAGATTGAGTTTGGAGTTTGGGATCCAAAGCATGTTTTTAAAAGGATCATTTTTTCATCAAGCATAAGTGAAGCACCTTTGCGAATTTGCATCTATAATAGTTTTTTTGTGGCATTTGTTGTTTATGTATTGTGATGGGAAAAAAATCCCAATGTTGCAGGTGGTCTGTCTACCTATGCTTAGAAGCCTTATAAGGCTTTCATTCTTGAGTTAATGCAGAATATGTACAAGGAATTTGAATGTTGAGAAGAAAAAAATTGATGGGATGTGACTTAATTAGTGTTTCGTACTAGAATTTTTTTTATGACCATGATCGAATCCTGTCGACACCACCACCAATGATGCATTTCACAGTTTTTAGTACCTTGCGGCTGAAGAAAGTAGGATTTTTTCACTGGGCAATCTTAATTAATTCCAATTCCTGTATTTTTAATCTTTGGCTCCTTGTACAAAGGGAGATGATCAAAATAGGTGAATTAATTATGAAATGCATAATATTTGGTGATTTTTTATACCTGTTTCTAAAAATCACGTCACTAGTGTTTGCATAAACTTCAAAATATTTGCAGAAACTCCAAGATATATACTTCACAATGAAGTTTTAAAGTTAGGATTCAAGCCAAATGTATTTCAGTTTTATGGAGATACTAGGTAATGCATATTTATTCATGTTATTGTAGAATATTGATATAGGATGTAAGTGTTAGAAATAGACTGAAAGGGCATTCACTATCATCTACCTTAGCTAATATTCAAGACATCTATATCCCAGCACGAAGTTGTTAGCAACAATCGAGACAGCTAAACATGAGTTACCGCTCAGCTATAAAATTTTCACGTCGACTTCCTTTTTCTTTTTACTTGTCGGGTAAACCTTGTCTAACTCCGACTAGACAAGTCTACCAAAATATTTCAATAAGGTTTTTTGTAAAGACTAAATTTGGTCGGAATTTTCGACTCGACTCTTTTTACCTCGACTAGTTCTTACTTTTCGATTTTACCAGCTCACTTCACTTCGATAGGTTTTACTTCAACTCAACTTAACTGACCGGTTTACGGACTTACTCGACAAGTCTACTTCAATCGGTTTACTTCGACTTAAACACTTTTAGTCGAATTTCATAAAGGAAGTTTTCTTAGTCTAAAGACTTATGAAATCAATAATATTTTTCACCGACCGGTAACATGAAGTAAAACTCGACACAACAACAATTCGACAGAATTACAAAATCGTATAACCAAACATTTAGGAAGACTTGAGTCGAACACTCTGTTGGAACTTTTACTGGTTGAAATATTTATGGATTCTTTGATCTTTCACTCAAACTGTAAATGTTAAAAACATTTACTCAAGTAATTCTGGAGAGAATGTGCAACTAAATAAACATGTATTCAACCATAAACTATTTGATTTATATAACTTATCGGGACATAACAGAGAACTATTTTCCGTAAATGCAAACTTGGAAATTTACAGAGATATTTCACCTTTTACAGAGCTTCGTCTCTTGACATTTTAAAACCCACGCAAGCTTGAGCTTTGACACTATCCTCTTCACTCTCTACTCATAATTTTCTCAAAGTTCTCTCTATGTTGTGTCTCTTGTGTCTAACTTAATTTACAATCTTCTTCTTCTATTTATACGAAAACTAAAATTGCTTCTCTATGAATCTACTAACTTACCATTAAAGACTGTAATAACTATCTACCTAACAACTTAGATTCGGAATTTTAATTCGACTGGATTACATTGCAGATCATGGACTCTTCATTCTTGTCAGACTGTTTGACAAAGACTGAACTGATACGGACTCTAATAAAGTCGGCTGAGCTCTGATACGAATCTATGATTAATTAATATTTCCAACACTCACCCTTAATTATGAGTAGATGGGGATCTTAAAAAAAAAATTACAAAATGTTTCAGCGCTTAAACTTCCTCTGTGTATGATAGAGTTCACTGTGCAGAACTTGTCATTCCAAGATAACTACGTAGATACTAAAATGTATCCCTTGCCAAAGGTTTTGTAAAGATGCCTGCAAGTTGATATTCATACCTGCAAAATTCTAAACAAATTTCTTTGTTGTTCACCAATTCTCTTATGAAATGAAACCTTCTGTCGATGTGCTTGGTTTTCTTGTGGAACGCATGATTCTTAGACAATGCAATGGATGAATTGTTATCGCAGAAAATGGTTGTTGGTTCTTGTTGCTTCTGCGACGGGTCTTTTAACATTCTCTGCATCCAAACAAATTGACATGCAGTGCTTGTAGCTACTAAATAGTCTGCTTCTGCTGAAGATAGAGTTACTATGGGTTGTTTCTTTAAATCCCATAAAATAAAACCTATACCAAAATGAAATGTGTACCCAGATGTGCTCTTCTTGTCATCTATGCTGCCTCCATTGTCACTGTCAGTGTATCCAATGAGTTTAAAGTTTTCTGAGGTTGAATACATAATGCCAAGGTATTTTGTGCCACTTACACACCTCAGAATTCTTTTACATCCTTGCCAATGTGGGTATTTTGGTGACTCCGTGAATCTTCAGATCAGGCTTACTCCATACATGATGTCTGGTCTTGTCGTTGTTAAATTCATAAGGCTGCCAACCAGCGTTTTAAATAGCATAGGATATACTGTTGATCCATCATCATCCTTTCTCAATTTTAAACTTGTTATTACTAGTGTTGGGGCTGTCTTGAAATTAGACATATTAAATATTTTTAAAACTGCACTTGCATATTTAGAATGTGATATAAATATACCACTTTCGGGCTGCTGGAATTCAATGCTCAGAAAAAACTTCATAATCCCCAAATCAGTCATTTCAAATTCACTTTCCATGACTGCTTTAAAATATTCTATGCCAAAGTCACCAGTAAATATTAAATCATCTACATACAGGAATACAATTAACATCTTACCTTGCTCATCAACTTTGGTTTACAAAGTGGGTTCACTTTCACTTCTGTGAAATCCATTTTCAGTGAGATATGAATCAATCTAACTGTACCAATCTCTAGGAGCTTGCTTAAAACCATAGAGTGCCTTCTTCATCCTGTACACTTTATGCTCTTGACCTGGAACTTCATAGCCTTGTGGTTGTTCCACATATACTTCCTCTTCTAGATATCCATTCAAAAATGCCGATTTAACATACATTTGATAAACAAGCCATTTTTTTGTGCAACAATGGCCAAGACTATTCTCACTGTATCCATGTGTGTGACAAGTGCAAAAGTTTCATTGAAGTCTATGTCAGGTTGTTGTGTGAACCCTCTTGCGACCATTATTTCTTTGTGATTCTACACATTCCCATCAGCATCTTGCTTGGTCTTGTAAATCCATTTGACGTTGATTACATATTTTTCTTTTGGTACATCTACCTACTCCCATGTTTGATTCTTTTCAATGCATTCTATTTCTTCATCCATGGCTTGTGCCCATACTTCTTCTTCAACAGACTACTCAAATGTTAGTGGATCATATATTAGAGAAAATAATGCAAAGAGAGAGAATGAATTTGGTGTACCAGCTTCATATATTTCACGTAGACTTCTTGTCTTCACTGGTTATGTTAATGTCGAACTCGACGAAAATCTTGATGGAGTATTTTGTCCTCTTGGTGTGCTTGATGGTGTAGCTTGAGATGCAACTTGCATCGATGTTCCTTGTGATTAACCATATCGCGGTGTCATGGGAGTCAACGGTGCTGCAACCGATTGACTTACATGTGGTGTTTGAACCACTTTCTCTGCCATGTCATTATGGTCAACATTCGACACAATATTGACATTTATGTTGACAGTTCCATCCCATGATTCATTCTCGACAAATTGAACATCTCGACTGATTATTAATTTTCTGCGACAGGATCATACAACTTGTATGCTTTTGTGTCTTCATAATAGCCAACAAAAATACATTTATGTCCCTTCTTATCTAATCTCTTTCTCATCTCATCTAGAACATGATCATATGCAACACAACCAAAAACTTTTAAATGAGAAAAATTGTGATTCATACCAGTCCATGCTTCTTGAGGAACTGTGTTCTTCACACTCTTTGTCGGACATTGGTTCATGATATATATAGTAGTTGCAACTGCTTCATCCCAATATTCATTTGACAAATGCTTGGTTTCCATCATGTTGCGCACCATCTCCATAATGGTTATGTTATTTCTTTTGGAAACATCATTCTGTTGAGGTGTATATCATGTAGTTAATTGCTTTTGTATGCCATGGGTCTTGCAAAAATTTAGAAATTCACTCAAGACATATTCACCTCCTCTGTCGGTCCTTAATATTTTGATGCGATGTCCACTCTGGTTCTCCACAAGTGCCTTGAACTGCTAAAAATAACTAAATGCATCAGATTTATGTTTCAGAAAATATACCCATGTTTTTCTTGAGTAATCATCAATAAAGGTAATAAACAAATTGTAGCCACCAATAGATGATGCCTGCATTGGACCATAAATATCAGAGTGCAGAATTTCAAGTGGTGTGTGTGCTCTATCACGAATTTCTGAATGGAAAATTATCTCTATGTTGCTTGCCAAAAATGCAGCCTTCACAAACTCTCTATGGTTTGTCGATCAATGGAAATCCCTTCACCATATTCTTTGTGTGAAGTAGCTTCAGCCCACCAAAATTCAGATGTCCAAATCTGAAATGCCACAACTAGGATTCATCCTGAACTTCTATTTGAAATGCAACATGAAAATCAGCATTGTCCTTTTCTTTCTTGTTGAAGTGCTTGACTGCTTCTTTACTTTCTGCCTTGAATGCAACCCCTTTATTTGGATTTCCTTTCATGTTTCGAATTATCCTCAATGGAAACAATCGATTGCTTTTCATTGGCACTTTTTTTATCAGGTGGTTGCTTGGACGCTTGTCTTTAATCACACAGTGATTATCTTCTATGTAGCCTCTGTTGCCTTTTTGTATCATATGTCCAATGTTGAACAAATTATGTTTCAGACCTTCGACATGATAGACATCAGGAATAAACTTACTCTCAACCTGTTTGGTTAGAATACCAAAAATACCTTTTCCCAAAACATTTTCTTGGACATTATTTCCAAGTGTAACATCAGTTTGAACTGAATTATCTAGACTGGAAAACAAATTTAAATGACCAGTCATATGATTGATGCATCTTGAATCTAAGTACCATATGTCATGTGGACTTTCTTGGACATCATTTCATTCTATTGGAGATGCATATGCCATTAATATTTCACTTGACGGAGTGCAGGTGTTGGTCGACTGATTTGGGCTTTGCCTTCCTTGGTCATATTGTTTCTTCCTACATTCATATGCAGAAAGACCAAATTTCTTACAATAATGACATTGAATTTTTTATTTATCAAACCTCTGACCACTTCTCTGACTTGGATTATGATTCTCTCCTCTACCAGCAGCATTGGCAGGACTTATGTTGCATCCTCCTTCAGAAGAAATTCTTCCTTTTCCTATGGATTTGTTTCTCCCCTTGCCTCTACCACAGCTTATGGATGACTGTGCTGCAAATGCACCTTCCAATGATGTATTTTTTGTGCTAATTATGTGTTCATGTTTATGATTGATGAGTGAAGCTTGATAGGAACCAATGGCCTAGCCTGATCGTGGCACACAGGGTTATTCATAAGTTTCAAAAGTTCTAGCAAGTTTAACGTTGCTAGAAAAGGTAATCTAGGCCTAGCCAGAGATTGATATTGGGGAGTTTGGTGTGAGGATGTTCTCACACCATTATTCCCAAAATATTGGTTGGGGTTTCCCCCAACCACCAGCTGTTAAGAAGTATCAAAGTTCTGAAAAGCGTTATATCCAAAGGCTAAAGGATTGCTGACTTGAGGTGTGTTATACTGTGTTCAACTAATTCCCTCTGAAGCTGGAGTCATAGATATGTTATTTTTTCTATATCTTATTATCTTAATTAGTATCTTTGTCTGAAAGAATAAAAAGTACAATAATATGCATAAGATATAGCAGATACACAAGACACCAAGATTTTCACCGGGGAAACCATAAAGGAGAAAACCCTGCAAACTTCCTCAGAATAGTAAGATGATCAAAACTAGTAATAAGAAGTATACAAAAGCTATCTATATCTCCTCCTTTTTCTCTTTTTCTCTTTTTCTCTCTCATGCAAACTTGAGAGTGTGAGGCGTGTATAAATGAGGGAGGGTGCCTCCCTATTTATACTAATCAATTGACTAACCAAACACATGACTGGGGCTGACTTGTCTCCCTAAACAAGCTGAATTCTCCTAGAGAGATTCCAAATACACATTAAATGATGTTACATTGGTGACTATTTCCCTAACTTACAATAGAGGTTGTACCTCAAGGTCTAGACAGAATTAAGACATCCTGCAAAGAGGTAAACACATCTCCAATGGGGGTAAAACAACATACAATCATAATATACATCAGAATATCTTCTAAAATTACAAATACATCAACACTGCCTCTTTTAGGAAGATATTCTCTCTCTTTCACAGTCATCAACACATCCGATCAAGTCTTCATCCCGGAGTCATCATCACAGATTCATAGATTCATCATCATAGTTGTTGCCATCTTCTTCTTATTATTGATCATCGAATAGTACTATATGTCATCGGAAGTTTCTAAAGAGCCAGCCCTTTTTCATGTTGGATGTAGGCCTAGTCCTCAACCAGTTCTTCGTCACATCTCGAGCAACCCATCTTGTAGGGACTTTCCATGACCTTCTTAATATTTCCACGAAAATAACTTGTGTCTTATACCTTCATCTCGTCGTATCCATATCATTTTTTTTTCCTGCACAAAACAAAAAAGAGCACAAAGAGTATCCACCATCAACCTGTGTTCTACAAGTAAAGGAGAACCTCCTAGGTGCACCTCACGTGCTCCATGACCTAATCATATCAACATGGGAACACACACATATATAGATATATTTGTAAGTAACGATTACGACCAAACAACCTGCTACATCAGGACTTTTACATTCTAGGTCAACCTCAAGGACTTATTACATCTGTAAAAAAATGTGTCCATAATATTTTCCGTTCAGACAAACTTTGGGGCATATTACATTCGAGTAATGTGTGTACCATGCTAGGACTCCTTTTATACTCGGAAAACCCACAGGACTTATTACATTTGAGTAACCTACGTACCACACCAAGGCTCATTTTTACACTCAAATAACATGTCTCAAGACTGATTACGTCCAAGGATAACCTACAAGCTTCACCAGGACTGATTACATCCAACGAAAACCTACAAGATTGATTATGTATGAGCATCCCACTTCACCTGGATTTTTCCCTCTCGAAAAACCTGTCTTGTTTCCCATGTGAGATATTATGCATTCGTAATTTCTATCATAGAAACATATCAAAAATGATTACATCCAAGGATAACCTACGAGCTTCATTGGGACTTATTACATCCAAGGCTAACATATAGGAATGATTACGTCTGAGCAACCTACGATCTTCGCTAGGATTTTATGATCAGACATCATGTCTCTCCATCTATTCTAAAACACGTCACTCCCTCTTTCGAGAGGTATCGCTCTGGATCACACCAAGTATTTATCTAAACTACTCAAACTTCACTCTTATTATGGGCTTGGTCAACAAATCAGCTATTTTCTCATCTGTTGCCATGTACTAGAGCTTCACTGCTCCTCTTTGCACCATATCTTTGATATAGTGGAAATTGATCTCGATGTGCTTCGGCTTGTCATGGAACACATGGTTTTTCGATAGCTTCACGCAACTCTTATTGTCGCATACGATACAAGTGACATCCACTTGGAGATCAAACAAGTCAGACAGTAGCTTTTGAAGCCACACTTCCTCGCAACTAGCCAAGAAAGCGGCAACATACTCTACCTCATATGTACTCAACGCCACGCATGATTTATTCCTACTGAACTAGGAGATCATGCCAAATCCCAAACTTAAGCAGCAACATGAGGTGCTCTTCCTATCAGTGGCGCTACCTTCCCAATCTGAATCAACATAACCATGTAGGTTAATCTTCTTATTCACATCATATTTGATTCCATAATCCACTATACCTTTTAGGTACCTCAGTACATGCTTTGCAGCTATTAGGTGAACATGTCTCGGATCAGTCAGGAACTGGCTCAGGGTTTTCACCGCAAAGAATATGTCTAGTCTTGTATTCATCAAATATATCAATGATCCAATCATTTGAAGATACATTGTGGCATCAACAAACTCAGATGAAGCATCACCCAGAAGCTTCAAGTTAGATTCCATAGGTGTGGTTATTCCCTTGCATTCCAACATTTTGAATCTCTTCAAAATCTCCACTACATACTTTCCTTGACTAATGAAGATTCCATCTACACTCTTCCACACCTCCATGTGTAAGAAGTAGTGCATAATACCTAGGTATTTCATCTTGAACTCTATAGCAAGTCTCCTCCTTTCATATTTAATGAGTTCCTCTTCGCTTTTCATAAACAAGTCATCGACATATAGAGAAGCATCATTGGTATTTCGTCTTCAACCTTGAAGTAAACGTTGGAATCCGCTTTACTCTTGTTAAATCCTAAGCTCATCATGAAGCTATCCATCCTAATGTACCATGTCTTCAGTTCCTATTTCATACATACAATGCCTTCTTCAATTTGCACACATGGGTCTTCATGCCATGTGTCTCGAATCCCAGTGGTTTTTCCACGTACACTTCCTCCTCGACTACACTATTCAAGAAAGTTGTCTTGACATCCATCTGGTGTATTTTCCACTTCATGAATACTTCCAATGCATGTACGGTCCTAATGGAAGTGTACCTCACCACAGGTGCAAATGTCTCTTCGTAGTCTATGCCTTCTTTCTGTGAGAATACTCTTGCTACGAACCTTGCCTTTTATTTCTCCATGTTTCCATCTGTAGCATGCTTGATATTGTAGATCCATTTTGAAGTCATGATAGACTTCTTCTCCAGTGTCGGAACTATCTCCCAAAAATCATTCTTCATGATCTACTAATATTCCTCGATCCTAGCATCCTTCCATTATTTATTTTATGTATCATCTTCATAGGTGGAAGGTTCTTTGTCAATGATGTCACACAACAGACTACATAGCTACTGTAGGTATTTTCCATTTTTCTCTCTCTATGTATTCCTTCTGGAGCATCATACCTTTCAAATTCTTGTATGAGCTCCCATGCCATGTTGGTTTCCTCTTGTGGGATTCCTTCTCAAGTAATGTCTCTATCGGATCATGTGGTTCTATCATGTCATCATCTTCATGGTCCTATGGAATTTCTTCTCCAATTTCCATATCTCAGACTCTCATCTCTTCAGATTCCTTGACCTCCTGAATAGGTGTCCTCCTGGATCTGAAGTATGTCAAGTCATCATCAAAGGTTACATCTCTACTGAAGTCGATATTGTTGAATCCTAGGAAGTATATATAGTAGGATTTTTATTTATCATTGTATCCTACAAATATACCCTTCTTTCCAGAAGGATCGAGCTTGGTCCTTTTCCTCGTTGGGATATGTATGTACACGGGGCAGCCAAATATTATCAGGTGATTGACTTCTGGTTTTTCTCCTGAGAAATCCTCTTTGGGAGTCTTATTGGCAAGTACTCGATGAGGAGTATGGTTCTATACATACATAGTTATTATTGCTTCCTTCACCCAAAGGTGCATAGGAAAATCTTGGTCATGCAGCATAGCTTTTACTGCTTCCATGATGGTTCGGTTCTTTCGTTATACAACCCCATTGTGTTGAGGATTGTGCAGAGTGCTCAACTCACTCTTAATAACATATTCTCTATAGAGTTCCTTGAATTATTCAGAGGTGAATTATCCTCCATTATCTGACCATAGAGTCTTGATCTTCCTATCGGTTTGGCTCTTGACCAAGGATTTATATTCCTTGAACTTAATGAAAACTTCACTTTTCCCTTTCAAGAAATATATCCAAGTCTTACGTGAGAAATAATCTATAAATGAAACATAGTAGACATACCCTCTTACTGAGATAGAAGACATGGGTCCATATACATCTGAGTTTACTATCTCCAGTATTCCTTTATCCTTGTTCTCACTATTGGGAAATGTCTTCTTTGCATTCTTTCCTTGTTCACATCCTTTGCAAATGAATTCATGCTTTGCTTGGATCTCTGGAAGTTGAGACTGATTTTTCTTTTCATTGGTATTGCTCTATAGTGCACATTTGCAAGCCTTCTGTGCCATGGTTCACTTGGTTCAATTGACTCATGAACCAGTGCTTGTTCAGGTTGTACCTTTAGCTTGTACAAGCTTCCATATTCTTATCCAATCACTATTGCATCCTCTATTGTCTTTCCTTTGGGCCACATCATAACTTGGTCATCAACAAAAGAAACCCTAATCCATTTTTTCATCTATTACAGAAATGGAGAGAAGATTCTTCTTCAATCCTGGAACATATAACACATCCTTCATATTTAAATGTTTGTATGAAGCTTCTCCACTCTCTTTTATGGGGTATTGATAATCATCCCCAAGTTTCACCTTGTGAGGTGACTCTTGTTCATACATATTAATAAATGATTCCTTATATCTCGTCATATGTTTAGAAGCTCCCCTATTCAATAGCCAATCATTGCTTCTATGTGAGATAGTGTCAGTAAGTGTTGATATTAGCACATACGCTTCATCTGAATCATCCTTCTCCTGTATGAATCTTTTGTTTGTATGTTCATAATCTTCGAAAATATGAGCATGGTGTTTCTATTTCCTGATGGGTAAATATCTTGCAAAGTATCCCTTTTCATCACAAGTATAACAACAAAAATTGGAAGTATCTCTCTTACTATTATTTTGTTTATTGTCCTTCTTCTTGTTGTGATGAAAGTTTTCCTTCTTCTCCTTCTTCTTGAATTTCTTCCTGGTGTGAACCGTGAGATCTTGATCTTCAGTTTCTCCCATCTTCTCTTCTCTTATAATGAGTCTATCTTCTTCTTGTGCAAAATCTTCTCGGAGTATGTTGAAAGAGATCAACTTCCTTCTCGCATAAATTCCTTGAATGAATGTGTCCCATGATCTAGGGAGACCATTCAAGGTAGTCATTACAATTTATCCTTCTTTAAAATTTTCTTCAACCGCTTCAAGTTGTTCTTTGATTTGAGAAACCCTTGTGAAGTAATATTGGATAGTCTAGGAGTTATGTATATTCACATTCTTCGATTGGTTCCTCAAAGACATCTTTCGGTTGATGTTCTTTCCTTTGGACATATTTCTCAAAGCATCATACACTTGCTTCATTGTTATGAATGAAGACGAATGGGGGATGAGGTGTTCCTTAATAGAATCTGCAATTATTCTCTTAGCCTTAGCCATGCTTCTTTTATAAGCATCCTTAACCTCATATCCCTCTGATTCTTGAAATTCTCCATTGATGTACTAATCCAAATCATTCTCTTCAAGGATAAGGGAGATTATGTACTTCCATGCTCGGAAGTTATCATCCCCTCCAATAGTGTCCTCAAGTTGAGTATGGTGAGTTATCTTTTCAAATGAGAACATCAAATGGAAATAGAAAAGATTTGGATCTTACTGATTTGAGGTGCCTAACCTAGTTCTAGAGCTAGCTGACTTAGGGTTTGTCAAAGAAACCCAAATTTTCCAAACTTGTAGTTTGGGAATTCTGTTTGGACTGAAATATGCGCCTCCGTGAGGCACGTTTCTCAACAAGTTCATTTTCTGAAAACTGAGGTGGGAATCCTCTGAAACTTGATGCCCTAGTTTCTCCTGGCACTAGTGACAGGGTCAAAAATGAAACTTCTTCAATTCTAAAACTACTTCCACCAAAACATGCGCCCTACTAAGGAAATTTATTATAGACCTCTTTTCTTGATGATCTGTAGCGAGAACACCTTGAACTAGGAATCTCTAGTTTCCACAAATGCACAGTGCCTTCTTTCAGAGAGGCTCTAATACCATGTTAGTTTTTCTGGATATTATTATCTTAATTAGTACCTTTGTCTAAAATAATAACATGTACAACAAGATGCATAAGATATAGCAAATACATTAGACACCAATATTTTCACCAGGGAAACCATAAAGGAGAAAATATTGCAAACCTTCATACATTACTGTTCTTCCAATGGTTTTTCTGCCATGGACTACATAAATCGAGAAGGCCACATGGTAAGGTAGGCAAGGTTTAACATCAGATAAATTAAACTTAGCCATGAGGCTCACAAACTCCATACTACCAATAGCCTTCAAAAGTGCATCACATTGCGAAGGACAACTTTGTAGCACTTCTAAGGCTGACATAGAACAAGGAGTTTGAGCCAAGTCCTCCTCAACCAAGTAGTTGGAAGCAGGCCTCGTTTTAGGATTGTGAAATTTATTTTTGAAAACACCTTATAATATCTTTGGCATAGTATCAGTCGGTTTGTTGATTGAAAGTGGGTCCAATGTTTCGACAGTCTGTTTATATTTATGTGGAGCCTCAGATTCATAGTTCTTGGCTCTGGTCTACTATAAGGTTTGAGATCGAACCATGTTGATATATGACTGATTAGTAGAGGGAGCATTCTATGTTCCCCCAGTATTCTTCGGATCACTAGAAGTCACATTTTGTCCTTGCGGGAACAGGTCCTTCAGGATGGCAGGTTGTTGTTGTTTCAACAACTTCTGAGCTTGATCCATTAGGGGACACTGGTAAGTCAAATGATCTTCCTAGAAAAGCTTGCAAGGAAAATTGAATTTTTTCTTTCCTCCCCCCCACCCCTCAGCACTATTTGTGGGTTTTTGTTTAATTTGACCTCCCTCTCCCTTTTTACCCTCATTCTTCTTCCCATCGGGCTGCTGAGTTCCCTTATGGGTGGATTGTGCACTATAAACATTCGTGTTCTAGGGTAATGGAGTGACATCCTTGGATGCCTCCATTGCAGTTTGTCTTCACTAACAATTCATGTATCTGTTTGGCTAGTGATTCTACAATCAATGACTCAACTGAACCCACCACACCATCCACATGTGGTCTAGGATTTTTTTTGCAATGTTCGTATTGGACCTTGGCACCTTAGGAATAATCTCATAGATAATCCCAGACTACGAATAGATCAATTCCAGTTGTTGGGCCCTAAGTATGGATTCCTCCTCCGAGGTGACTTCAGAAGTTGAAATGTCCTTTGAAATGTATGGCAACAGATATTTCAAGAACCTTTACAACAGAAATTTGGGAGGAATACTAGCTTTAATGATCTTAGTCCTTCTTCTCCACTCCTGAATATGGTCAGAGATGTGGGTGGCCTTATTTTTTTGGAAAGTCGTCAAAAAGTATGTACCGAAATTATACCATATAGGAATTTGGAATCGGTTCAGAAAAACAGTCACAAGATCAAGAAAACTATCATAGGTGGTAGACGGAAGTTCAATATACCATTTATCTGCAACAGTAGTCGGAGTTCTTTGAAAAATACTCAGTAGAATCAAATCATCATTCAATGAGTTACAAGTGAAACTTTTTGACATGGTCGCCCAAATCCTCTCCAGTGTTTCCTTCAAACTTGGGAATGTCAAAAGGTAGCTTGATAGGAACCAATGGCCTAGCCTAATCATGGCACACGGGGTTATTCATAAGTTTCAAAAGGTCTGGCAAGTTTAACGTCGCTAGAAAAGGTAATCTAGGCCTAATCAGAGATTGATATTAAGGAGTTTGGTGTGAGGATGTTCTCACACCATTATTCCCAAACGATTGGTTGGGGTTTCCCCCAGCCACCGGTTGTGAAGAAGTATCAAATTTTTGAGAAGGGTTCTATCCAAAGGCTAAAGGATTGCTGACTTGAGGTGTGTTATACTATGTTCAACTGATTCCCTCTGAAGCTGGAGTCACAGATATGTTATTTTTTCTATATCATATTATCTTAATTAGTATCTTTGTCTGAAAGAATAACAAGTACAATAAAATGCATAAGATATAGCAGATACACAAGACACCAAGATTTTCACCGGGGAAACCGTAAAGGAGAAAACCCTACAAACTTCCTCAAAATAGTAAGATGATCAAAACTAGTAATAAGAAGTATACAAAAGCTATCTATCTCTCCTCCCTTTTTCTCTTTTTCTCTTTTTCTCTCTCATGCAAACTTGAGAGTGTGAGGCGTGTATAAATGAGGGAGGGTGCCTCCCTATTTATACTAATCAATTGACTAACCAAGCACATGACTGGGGCTTACCTGTCTTCCTAACAAGGCTGAATTCTCCTAGAGAGATTCCAAATACACATTACATGATGTTACATTGGTGACTATTTCCCTGACCTACAACAAAGGTTGTACCTTAAGGTCTATACACAATTAAGACATCCTGTAAAGAGGTAAACACGTCTCCAATGGGGGTAAAACAACATACAATGATAATATACATCAGAATATCTTCTGAAATTACAACTACATCAACACTGCCTCTTTTAGGAAGATATTCTCTCTCTTTCACAGTCATCAACACATCTGATCAAGTATTCATCCTAGATTCATCATCACAGATTCATAGATTCATCATCATAGTTGTTGCCATCATCTGCTTATTATTGATCATCGAATAGTACTATCTTTCATTGGAAGTTTCTAAAGAGCCAACCCTTTTTCATGTTGGATGTAGGCCTAGTCCTCAACCAGTTCTTCATGACATCTCAAGCAAGCCATCTTGTAGGGACTTTCCAAGACCTTCTTAATATTTCGACGAAAATAACTTGTGTCTTCTACCTTCATCTCGTCATATCCATATCATCTCTTTTTTCCTGCACAAAACAAAAAATAGCACAAAGAGCATCCACCATCAACCTGTGTTCTACAAGTAGAGGAGAACTTCCTAGGTGCACCTCACGTGCTCCATGACCTAATCATATCAACATGGGAACACACACATATATATCTACATGGGAATTCATTAGGACCATTGATTACGACCAAACAACCTGCTACATCAGGACATTTACATTCTAGGTCAAACTCAAGGACTTATTACATCTGTAAAAAAATGTGTCCAGAATATTTTCCATTTAGACAATCTTTGGGGCATATTACATCCGAGTAATGTGTGTACCATGCCAGGACTCCTTTTACACTCGGACAACCCACGAGACTTATTACATTTTACTAACCTGCATACCACACAAGGGCTCATTTTTACACTCAAATAACATGTCTTGGGACTGATTACGTCCAAGGATAACCTACGAGCTTCACCAAGACTAATTACATCCGACGAAAACCTACAAGACTGATTACACTGAGCATCCTACTTCACCGGGATTTTCCCTCTCGGATAGCCTGTCTCATTTCCCATGTGAGATATTATGCATTCATAATTTATATCATAGAAACATATAAAAAATAATTACATCCAAGGATAACCTACGAGCTTCGTCGAGACTTATTACATCTGAGCATAACTTATAGGAATGATTACGTTTGAGCAACCTATGTTCTTCACTAGGATTTTATGATCAGACAATATGTCTGTCCAGCTACTCTAGAACATGTCACTCCCTCTTTTGAGAGGTCTCGTTCTGGATCACACCAAGTATTTATCTAAACTACTCGAACTTCACTCTTGTTATGGACTTGGTCAATGCATCGACTATTTGCTCGTCTGTTGCCATGTACTAGAGCTTCACTGCTCCTCTTTGCACCATAACTTTGATATAGTGGAAATTGATCTCTATGCGCTTCGACTTGTCATGCAACACAGGGTTTTTCGACAGCTTCATGCAATTCTGATTGTCACAGAAGATACAAGTGACATCCAACTAGAGATCAAACAAGTCAGACAGTAGCTTCTGAAGCCACACTTACTCACAACTATCCAAGAAAGCGGCAACATACTCTGCCTCAGATGTACTCAACACCATGCATGATTTATTCCTATTGAACTAGGAGATCATGGTAGATACCAAAATTAAGCAGCAACCTGAGGTGCTCTTCCTATCAGTGGCACTAACTACCCAATCTAAATCAACATAACCATGTAGGTTAATCTTCTTATTCGTATCATATTTGAGCCCATAATCCACTATACCTTTTAGGTACCTCAGTACATGATTTGCAGCTATCATGTGAACATGTCTTGGATACGTTAGGAACTGGCCCAAGGTGTTCACCACAAAGAATATGTCTCGTCTTGTATTCGTCAAATACATCAATGATCCAATCATTTGAAGATACATTGTGGCATCAACTGACTCAGATGAAGCATCACCCAGAAGCTTCAAGTTAGATTCCATAGGTGTGGTTGTTCCCTTGCATTCCAACATTCTAAACCTCTTCAAAATCTCCACTGCATACTTTCCTTGACCAACGAAGATTCCATCTACACTCTGCCACACCTCCATGTGTAATAAGTAGTCCATCATACCTAGGTATTTCATCTCAAACTCTGTAGCAAGTCTCCTCCTTTCATCTTTAATGAGTTCCTCTTCGCTTTTCGTAAACAAGTCATCGACATATAGCAAGAGCATCATTGGTATTCCGTCTTCAACCTTGAAGTAAACGTTGGAATCCGCTTTACTCTTGGTAAATCCCAAGCTCGTCAGGAATCTATCCATCCTAATGTACCATTTCCTTAGTTCTTGTTTCAATACGTACAAGGCCTTCTTCAATTTGCACACATGGGTCTTCATGTCATGTGTCTCGAATCCCAGTGGTTTTTCCACATACACTTCCTCCTCAAATACACCATTCAAGAAAGTTGTATTGACATCCATCTAGTGTATTTTCCACTTCATGACTACTTCCAATGAAAGTATGGTCCTAATGGAAGTGTACCTCACCACAGGTGCAAATTTCTATCTGTATTCTATGCCTTCTTTCTGTGAGAATCCTCATGCTACGAACCTTGACTTTTATTTCTCCATGTTTCCATTTGCAACATGCTTGATCTTGTAGATCCATTTTGAATTCACGACAAACTTCTTCTCAGGTCTCAGAACTATCTCCCAAAAATCATTCTTCATGATCAACTAATATCCTCGATCATAGCATCCTTCCATTATTTATTTTATATATCATCTTCATAGGTGGAAGGTTCTCTGTCAATGATGTCACACAATAGAGCCACATAGATACTATAGGTATTTTCCATTTTTCTCTCTCTATGTATTCCTTCTAGAGCATCATATCTTTCAACTTCGTGTATGAGCTCCCATTCCCATGTTGGTTTCCTATTGTGGGAGTCCTTCTCAATGAATGTCTCTACCAGATCATGTGGTTCTATCATGTCATCATCTTCATGGTCCTATGGAATTTCTTCTCCAATTTCCATATCTCAGACTCTCGTCTCTTCAGATTCCTCGACCTCCTGAATAGGTGTCCTCCTAGATCTGAAGTATGTCGATTCATCATCAAAGGTTACATCTCTACTGATGTCGATATTCTTGAATCCTGGGAATTATATACAGTAGGCCTTTTATTTATCATTGTATCCTACTAATATACCCTTCTTTCCAAAAGGATCGAGCTTGGTCCTTTTCCTCGTTGGGATATGTATGTACACGGGGCAGCCAAATATTATCAGGTGACTGACTTCCGGTTTTTCTCTTGAGAAATCCTCTTTGAGAGTCTTATTGTCAAGTACTCGATTACTTGAGAATAAGACTCCCGAAGAGGATTTCTCAGGAGAATCCTAGTCATGCAACATAGCTTTTGCTAATTCCATGATGGTTCGGTTATTTCATTCTGCAACCCCATTCTATTGAGGATTGTGCGTAGTGCTCAACTCCCTCTTAATACCATAGTCTCTACAGAGTTCCTTGAATTCTTCAGAGGTGAATTATCCTCCATTATCTGGCCATAGAGTCTTGACCTTACTATCAGTTTGGTTCTCGACCAAGGATTTATATTCCTTGAACTCAATGAAAACTTCCCTTTTCCCTTTGTTGAGGCCCCGAAATTCGCAGGCAACAACAGTAAGGGATTCTCCCCAGTCAACGTTCCCAACTAGCCCGTTGACTGTTTGGTATAGGGAATCCGTCCGGTTTGTGGTCCGGCTACCGTAGGTCAAGTACAAAACAAAGGCTTTACCGGTTATGGCCCGGTCCACCGAGTTTTTTGGTATTATTGACTTAAGTTATGAAATGTAAGTGCCTAATTAACAATGCAGGGTGATAAGATGCGAGGAACGGTCACAATGTGATGTGCAGGTTCTTACCTCTCGTCTTAGACTCACTGACATCCCAATCACAAACAACAAGAAAAAGAAACTAACTACCTAAACTATCCCTAGGGAGCAGGATTATCATTCATAAGTGAGTAATACATTTTGTACATGCATTATGAAGAATTACAGTTAGCTGACACTTCTTTCAAGACACACGAACAATTACAGATATTTAAACAACCAGATAGCCGATTATTTTATAAACAACACTTATTACTCACAGTGGAAAACATCCTAAAAGATACTGAAGAACATTCAACAAGAACATAGGTTCAGGAAGTTAAATACTCTCACAGTAAACGAAACACAGCTGAAAACGAAATAGTTCCTCTTCAACATTATTCATTTAGTTGCATTGATACATTCCACATTTCGCTCTCTCCAGCAGGCAAATGTTGCACTTTCTGACTGTAAAACGAAGTAGTTCCTCTTACAAGCCAAAATATTTTACAATTTTTTTCGGGAAAAAAGCCCTTTCTAAGTCCTACTTTCAAATATTTAACTACAATTACAAAGCGCTTCATTTTTCCCCAGACGCATGATCTTTCAGTGTCCCAAACGTTTCACATTCCTCTATCTTGTCTGTATGCAATCATGAACCACTGGGTAACTAATTATTTTTTTGGGTCCACACATTTATAGCTCCGGATTTCGTCTTTTACTCCCATGGCCCTTCTGGCGATCCCCTTAGTTTCAGTTATACTTCTGCCAAAACGGTCCGTCTTTCTCCGCACCACGGTAGATTGACCGATCTCCTCAAAACCGCCTGCAATCAAATCGACAAGCATTATTCAAAAACAGAAAATATTACCAATTGAAATGACTATCCCACAAGGAAATGGCAAGGCGCACCACCTGTGGGCTTGACAAACCTAGCCTACGACGGTCAACAGGAAAGTCATTGGCGGGAAAACTTAAAGTTGGCAGTCGGAAGGAAATAACATCGGAGGCCAAAAGGCTTTCCCAGCCGCAACGGCGGAAAAGGCACAATTTACGGACAAGCGAAATGCGGGCAAGAGAGGCTTTAATCGAAAGTCGGACGGATTTGTACTTCAAAAGCCAAAAGACTTTGAGAGCCGCAACGGCGGAAAAGAGAAGGCTAAAGCCATGCGATGCAAGTCAGAAGTCGAACGGATTTACGTTTTGGAAGACAAATGGCTTTCCCATCCACAGCGATGGAAGAGAAACGACTTCGGTTCTGCGGCTAAACAGGTAAACGCTAATCGGCAGTCAGAACGATTTGAACTTCGGGTGCTAAATTGCTTTAGGAGCCGCAACGGCGGACGGGAAAAAGGTTAAGGCTTCCAATCAAAACAATAAAGACTCCCAATCCAATGGAAAAACTAAGTGTTTCAGTCAGCTTTAAACATTCAACAATGGACAGCAACTTGTCATACCTCCGCAACGGCAACCCACAGCAAAGAACAACTGGTTCGATCAACAAGCAAAATCAAACTAAAAATCTGCCATCCACCATAAACTCTAACGCAATAAAAATCCGAATCTTGGTCAAGAGTTAAGCTTTTGTAGCCATTAAAAATTAAAACACAGAACAACAACTCAAAGGATTCAACGATCAAAGCAAAATCATGAGGAGGGGTCCAAAATTTAAGAAATTTGGGGAGAATTGTTGCAGCTGGAACAATTGGCGATTACCTGGTGAACCTAGATCTCTGGGTGATTTACCTTTGAGTGACAGACTGTTTTAACAACAAAAGCATCCTATTGAATTCTTCCAGCTATCTGGATTTCTCGAATGCCAGAAGCGTGTACCTTCAATCATTGATAATAGTCCAATTTGGGAGAGTGGAAACCAAGAATTTCAAGTCTAGATAACTCTGTTGAGGCCAGAAGATGATTTTCATTATTACCTTTGTCTTCACGTAGCCGACAGCTTGGACACCACAGGATTGCAGCACATGGTAAACAAAAATATTCGTTTGTTCCTCATTCCCATGCCATTTTAGCACTTTTTTGTGCTTTTGGACTTTTGTCCCTTTTCTTATGAGTCCTCCTGAATGCCCTGTCTTACTGAATTTTATTTGAGGATCCTCTATCCCATAGTGTCCTTTTGTGTGAGTGGTATACTTTAAGTTTCAGCTCACGGACGGAGAGGATCTTTAGGCAACTTAGTACTCATGATTCAGCACCTGCTTTGATTTATGATGCTTTCATAGGAGTTTTTTTACTCTTTATTTGCCTTTTGGCATTCGTTTCTTGGCATGGGATCGTTTATATTTAATATACTGTTCACCTTGCTCCTTTCCATGGGTCCTCTGCTGTCACTCCTTAGGACACTTTAAGTGTGACATGGATGGAGCCCCAACATAGTATTCCAGACTCTTTGAATCCGGTTTATTTCACAGGGATTAAGCAGGACTTCAATGCGCACAGAATTATTCGAGAAAGCGACTAAGCTGGAAGAAAATATTTAATATAAATAGAAACCCACAGTCTGATCACTAAATTGTTTATCACTCCCAAAAATTCTGATGTTCCCCATGCAACCGCAGGTTCGTCCCCTTTATTGAAAACAAGAAAAATCAAACTAAATCAAAATGAAAAACATAACTCAAAATACATCCAGATGGATTATTTATACACAAGATAGAAGAAATAAAACAACTCAGGAAAAATAAGGCTTAAGAACCAAACCATTTACTGGTAGGTTCTCCTCCCACCCCTACAGATCTTGCAACTTGTAAGTAGAAGGACCAAGCTTGGCTGCAATCTGAAAGGGGCCTACCCACAACTACTAAAATTTGGTATGCTTTCCCTTCTCATCATGGGGGTGGTCCCATTTGAGGACTAAGTCTCCTACTTCAAAGTCTTTTGTCCCAGCTTTATGCTTGTCAAACCATCTCTTAATTGACTCTTGTTGTTGCTTAAAGTGTCCTTTGGCTTTAGATCTAGCCTCTTCTGCTTTCAGGAGATTATATATTCTTATCTGTAAAAATTCATCATCATACCCTCTAGAATCTTGAGCTAGTATGGAAGATGGTAGCATGATATTGGGAGGAAGAATGGCTTCTTTTCCATAGACAAGGGTATAAGGAGACACTCCAATTGCAGACTTGGGGGTGACTCTATCAGCCCAAAGGGCATTTGGTAATGCTGAGTGCCAACTCCTCTGGTTTTCTACCACAGTCTTTTTTAAAATTCTAATCAAATTTTTGTTAGAGGATTCAGCCAGGCCATTTCCTTGTGGATAGTAATTAGCAGAATAATGCAATTTTATCCCTTTATCATGAGAAAATGTAGTCAACTTAATTGATGAAAAGTATTTATCATTATCAAAGACTAACGAAACTGTAACTCCAAACCTAGTCATGATATGATCCTGCAGGAAGCTGATGACTTCGTCTTCGTTTATCTTGCGCAGTGGGATAGCTTTGACCCAGCGAGTGAAATAATCAGTCGCGGTCATAATGTAATTGTGCTGCAGAGAGGAATTTGGTTTTATTTCTCCAATAATATCCATCCCCCATTGCTCGAAGGGTTCCGTGATCATCACAGGATTTAGGGGTGCCGCTGCTTTAGGCTGTCTCCCACCACACCTTTGGAAAATATCACATTTCCTGACATGTGCGTGTGCGTCTCTAAAGAGCGTAGGCCAGTAGTAACCTGCCCTGAGGATTTTGTGAGCTGTGGTATCCCCTGAATAATGTCCTCCAGTAGGACCGTCATACAATTCTGCCATCACTTTCTTTGCATCTTCCTTTTCTAAGCATTTGAGAAGAACCTCATCATAATTCTTTCTGAACAATACCCCTTCCACAATTTGATAAGATGATGACTTAAGATGTAGCGCTCTTCTTTGCTTGGAATTCCAATGTTCAGGTAACATCCCTGCCTGCAAGTAATGCACAAGGTCTCTATACCAAGACTCGGGAGCTGTAAATAAAGGACATACATCCATTACATGTAATTCGGCCTCATCCCCCCAGGCTTGTTCTTCATTGTTCCCACTTTTAGTCATCAATTTACACAACCCTTGACCTTTAACTATAGAGGCTGGCTTGAATTCAAGGTCGTATTCTTGAATTGCTGTTACCCATTTTCCTCTTCTTTCTCCTAATTCCTTCTGTATAAGAAGAGATCTTATGACTGGGTAGGGAACTATTACCTTGGTTCGATTCTTTGATATATAAGGCCTGAATTGCTTTACTGCTTTGAATATTGTGTAAGCTTGTTTATCAACAGCTGGGTAGTTCAATTCGGCTCCTTGTAGGCTAGTACTCATAAAGGAGATTGGGAATTCATCCCCCCCTTCTTCTTTTTGGGTGAGCACGGCTGCCAGTGAATCATCGGATGCAAATGTATACAGAATAAAGTCTTTGTCAAAGTCTAGGCTTTTCAAGGAGGGTGTGTGTGCAACAGTAGTTTTAATTTTGTTGAAAGCATTCTTCTCAAGTTCAGTCCACTTGAATTATGCATTTTGCTTGACCATCTGCTGCAGCGGCTTAACAGTCTGGGGGAAATCAGGCACAAACCTTTGTACGAAATTTATGGTTCCCATGAAGGATTGCATCCCCTTTTTATTATGGGGCAAGGGGATTTTTTCAATAGCCTTAATTATTTCTGGATCAATGGAGATCCCTTGCTTTGAAACTATGTGGCCCAACAACTTTCCTTCCGTGACAGCGAATACACACTTTTTAGGATTGAGTGAAATGCCATACTTACGACAGCCTTTGAAAATTTTCCTTAAGTGAAATGCGTGCTCACCCCTTCTCTTCGAGAATATTGTAATATCATCAAGGTATACTACAGCGCTTCGGCCAATCAGCCCGCGGAAAGCTATGTCCATAGCCCTCTGAAATGTTGCTCCATCATTTATAAGCCCAAAGGGCATCCTTCTGTAGGCAAAGGTTCCCCACTTGGTTCTGAACGTTGTCTTCAACCTGTCTTCCTCAGCTACTAATACTTGATTGTAGCCATAGAAACTGTCTAATAATGAAAACAGTTCAGAACCAGAGACCATTTGCAGCAATTGCTCCATGGGTGGCACAGGGTAGTTATCTTTATCAGAAGCGCGGTTTAGATTCCTGAAATCCACAGAGAGTCTGATTTCTCCAGACTTTTTTCTAACTGGTACCAGATTTGACACCCACTCAGAGTATCTGACTTTAAAAATGATTCTAGCATCCAATAATTTCTTCACTTCACTCTGAATCAGTGGTTCCAACTTTGGATGCATTTTTCTCAACAACTGCTGATATGGCTTGACGCTTGCTCTAATGGGGATGATGTGTTTGATGATGCTAGTATCGTATGTCTTCAAGTCTTCGTATGTCCATGCGAAAACATCTTTATATTGTTTGAACAAGCTGACAAACTTGTCTCTTTCCGTTGGTGAACAGCCTTTTCCGAGATTCACAAATTTAGGATTCGTTTCAGTCCCTAAATTAATCAACTCAAACTGCAGAGATGAGCTGTGGGTCTTCACATTATGTGGTCTTCTGAATTTTTCATTTAAATCGAACATTTTTTCCAATGTTCTGACTCCTTTAGGAATGAAATTATCGTATTTCATCTCAGCCTAATTCTCTTCATCGTCTATGATCGCTCCTTTAAACACTTCATCATTCGTTAAACATTCTATTATCTCTTGGTCATCATCGAACACTCGTAGGTTCGTAATCATATCAGGCACAGAGGGCCTGAAAAGCAGTTCAACAGAGCATCGATTATTAGTGGGTACGAGTCCAGCGGATGATGTGGCCAATAGATCAACAGCTGCGTTTTTAATTCTTGGAATTGAAATAATGTTAAATGCATTAAAATATTTCAGCAAATCCCATACCTCATTCTAGTAAGCCTTTAAGTGAGGAGAAATACAATGTATCTAATTCCGGATTTGTTTCACAATAATTTCAGAATCCCCAAAAACTTTTAGATTACTTACCTTTAATTCAATTGCCTTCTTTAGTCCCTGCACCAGTGCTTCGTACTCAGCTATATTATTAGTACACTCAAACTCTAATCTACATGAAAGGAAATGTTTATTCTTATGTGGGTCAATCAGGACACAGCCATCCCCTGACTCTTCTAATGTCTTAGAGCCATCGAAAAATAAAGTCCAAAAATCATTAACTACTGAAAACGAATCTACTCCTACTGCTAAGCCTACTATTTTACAGTCAATCTCATCATCCTGTGAGAATCGAAGGAGATCAAGCTGGGTATCAGATGTGTTGCTGGCTTCTTCTGCTTGGTAATTACCTGGTTCCAACTCAATAAAATAGTTTCCCAATACAGAATCCACTGGCACATTCCTCTCCTCCAATTGAGTAACATTGTACTTCATGTGAGGCTCTCTTAAAATCTTGATCTGGTTCGGACTTCCTTTGTATGGCAACCACAGATGCGACCAATCTGAGGCGAAATATCCATTTAATTTGGTCGACCAATCTCTGCTCGGGACGAGACCGTAAGCATCTGGTATATTAGCCACCATGATGTTAATAACTTGGCAAACTTTGTCATTAGATGCCAGACGGACTAGGACATCTCTAGCTCACCAATTACCTTTACATCCATTCTGTCCAATTGAACCACCCTCCATGTGGATGGCTTAGGCTGCCCATTGATCTTTTTACAGACTGATATGGGCATAACATTTACTGACACCCCTGAGTCTACCAAGCAATTATGTACATTATGATTGAAAATTTCAAACGTGAGGAGGAAAGGTGGATGTTTGGTTTTAGACTTAACTCCCACGCTGGTTTCCCCAATTTCTTCCTCTTCTTGAGGTTGATTGTTAGCAGGCAACTTCTCATCCGATGCTTCAAGTGCTTTCAACAGTCTTTCCTTTTGCTGCGGCATTTTACACATTTCAAATAGTGGAACAGTCGCTTTTATCTTCTTTAAATCCTCCACAATGTCATAATCCATCGGCTGCTCAATGAGATGGGGTTTTCAAGCATTTTCTTCACTGGGTTTCACCTACGCGTCACTCTGCCTAGGGTTTTGGCTAGTAATAGTGAACTCTGGAATTTTATCAGCCAAAGATTTGTCTTGAAATCTCTTCTTAACATTTCTCTACAGCCTCTTAATCTTTGGGAGTATAAGACTGTCTTCCTTAACCGTCCCTTGGCTCCTCATGGCTACGTTGGTTTCCATAACATCTTTACACCCCTGAGTCTTTTATTCTTCAGCATCAAATAGTGAGATAGAATTCCATAAAGCCATGGTTTCCTCTTCCTGTTCTTTAGTAGACATAGAAGCGAAATTTTCTTTTCTTTCTTCATTCCCCTCTTCTGTCAATCTAGAATCTAATAGCTGATTCATTACCAACGTCATCGAATTTATCCATTGCAGACAATTCTTCTCAGAGTGTGGCTGTTGGTGGAACATGCAAAAATTATCCAAGCCTACCTCTGTTAAATTCATAGATGCAGTATTGTGCGGAGGAGGTTGAGACTGGTGGTTATCCTCTCTTTTCTTATAATATGGCTTATAAAAATTTTGTGCTTCCTTTTCTTTCTCCATATCTATGATTTTATTGGAAAGCTTCTGCATCATTTTGACCATATTTTCCAAATCTGGAGACTTTTCTTCCTTAGGCTTAGTAAACAATAAGGATTTTCTTCCTGGACCTTTCTCTCCAGACTGTTCTAGATAGTCTTCAATGCTCTCTCTTTCAGCTTCCACCACTTCTGCTTCTTCATAAGTTTCCATCAAGGTAGGTTTGGCCCTACCTTTGGCAAACATGGCCAAATCAGGGCCTAAAGCTGAAGTATAGTATTCAATAAGAACTTTGTCTGAAGGCTTATCTGTTTCAAAGAAGTTCTTGAGATATGCTGCAAACCTTTGAGTGAAACTATGCACTTTTTCTTTTCTTTATTTCTTCAACGCGCACAGCCCTTTCATGAGAGTTGCATGAGTTTTCTGAGTTGCATACTTACTTGTGAAAATTCTTTCGAAGGTATCCCAATCAGGGATAGAGTTAGTAGGAAATCCAAAGTACCATGACGCTGCAGCTCCTTTAAGGGTATGCGGGAACAGTCTGCATACCACGTCTTCATGTTCCCCGTCCCTTAATCCCTCAATTTCCAAGTAAAATCTTTGTAGGTGATCATCTACTAGTATTTTCTCATTGGGATCAAACTTGCGCAACATCTTGTGAAAGGCTTGAGGTAGGTCATGTAAGGGAGTTGTAAGGTTTAATGGTGATCTGGCTCTCCATGCAGGTGGTAGATTTGGTGGGTTAAGTGGTTGATTAGCATTTACTCCTGCCATGAGTCTGGGTGAGGAGTGAGGAGGTGAACCAACTGGAGTATGAGAAGGAGAACTGTGAGGGGTTTTTGGGCCTTCTTGGTTCAAAGGTAGTACAGCTTCCTGTAAGGTTGTTTCTACAAGTTCTTCCTAGTCTCCAACCAACACTGAGTCTTCTGCTACAGGGCGGTCTTTCCTTTTATACTCTCTCCTGGGCAGTTCAGGGATGATTGGTAATCCTCCAATATTCTTTACGTATGCTCTGGTGTGTCTTCTTAGATCATTAACAATTTTGTTACCAACAGAATATAGATGCTATTTTTCTTCCGGAATTGGATTATGAAACCCACTGCTTTAAGAACTGTTACCGGTAGAAAAGTCTCGGGAAAACGGGTTTCCTCGGCCAGCCATACACTGGCGGCCCTCCTTCTAGTGCCAAAAACTGTTGAGGCCCCAAAATTCACAGGGAGCAACAGTAAGGGATTCTCCCCAATCAACGTTCCTAACTAGCCCGTTGACTGTTTGGTATAGGGAATCCATCCGGTTTGCGGTCCGGCTACCGTAGGTCAAGTACAAAACAAAGGCTTTACCGGTTACGGCCCGGTCCACCGAGTTTTTTGGTATTATTGACTTAAGTTATGAAATTCAAGTGCCTAATTAACAATGCAGGGTGATAAGATGCGAGGAGCGGTCACAATGTGATGCGCAGGTTCTTACCTCTCGTCTTAGACTCACTGACATCCCAATCACAGACAACAAGAAAAAGAAACTAACTACCTAAACTATCCCTAGGGAGCAGGATTGTCATTCATAAGTGAGTAATACATTTTGTACATGCATTATGAAGAGTTACAGTTAGCTGACACTTCTTTCAAGACACACGAACAATTACAGATATTTAAACAACCAGATAGCCGATTATTTTATAAACAACACTTATTACTCACAGTGGAAAACATCCTAAAAGATACTGAAGAACATTCAACAAGAACATAGGTTCAAGAAGTTAAATACTCTCACAGTAAACGAAACACAGCTGAAAACAAAATAGTTCCTCTTCAACATTATTCATTTAGTCGCATTGATACATTCCACATTTCGCTCACTCCAGCAGGAAAATGTTGCACTTTCTGACTATAAAATGAAGTAGTTCCTCTTACAAGCCAAAATAGTTTACAAATTTTTTCAGGAAAAAATCCCTTTCTAAGTCCTACTTTCAAATATTTAACTACAATTACAAAGCGCTTCAGTTTTCCCCAGACGCATGATCTTTCAGTGTCCCAAACGTTTCACATTCCTCTATCTTGTCTGTATGCAATCATGAACCACTGGGTAACTGATCAGTTTTTTGGGTCCACGCATTTATAGCTCCGGATTTCGTCTTTTACTCCCCTGGCCCTCCTGGCGATCCCCCTGGTTTCAGTTATACTTCTGCCAAAACGGTCCGTCTTTCTCCCCACCATGGTAGATTGACCGATCTCCTCAAAACCGCCTGCAATCAAATCGACAAGCATTATTAAAAAACAGAAAATATTACCAATTGAAATGACTATCCCACAAGGAAATGTCAAGGTGCACCACCTGTGGGCTTGACAAACCTAGCCTACGACAGTCAACAGGAAACTCATTGGCGGGAAAACTTAAAGTCGGCAGTCGGAAGGAAATAACATCGGAGGCCAAAAGGCTTTCCCAACCGCAAAGACGGAAAAGGCACAATTTACGGACAAGCGAAATGCGGGCAAGAGAGGCTTTAATCAGAAGTCGGACGGATTTGTACTTCAGAAGCCAAAAGACTTTGAGATCCGCAACGATGGAAAAGAGAAGGCTAGAGCCATGAGATGCAAGTCGGAAGTTGGACGGATTTACGTTTCGGAAGACAAATGGCTTTCCCATCCGCAGTGACGGAAGAGAAACGGCATCGGTTCCGCGGCTAAACAGGCAAACGCTAATCGGCAGTCGAAACGATTTGAACTTCGGGTGCTAAATTGATTTAGTAGCCGCAACGGAGGACGGGAAAAAGGTTAAGGATTCTGATCAAAACAAGAAAGACTCCCGATCCAATGGAAAAACTAAGTGTTTCAGTCAGCTTTAAACATTCAACAATGGACAGCGACCTGTCATACCTCCACAACGGCGACCCACAGCAAAGAAAAACTGGTTCGATCAACAAGCAAAATCAAACTAAACATCTTCCATCCACCATAAACTCTAATGCAATCAAAATCCGAATCTTGGTCAAGAGTTAAACTTTTGTAGCCATTAAAAATTAAAACACAGACCAACAACTCAAAGGATTCAACGATCAAAGCAAAATCATGAGGAGGGGTCCAAAATTTAAGAAATTTGGGGAGAATTGTTGCAGCTACAACACCCTTTTAAGAAATATATACAAGTGTTAAGTGAGAAATAATCTATAAAGGAAACATAGTAGACATACCCTCTTACTGAGATAGAAGACATGGATCCATATACATATGAGTTTACTATCTCCAGTATTCCTCTATCATTTCTCTCACTTTTGGGAAATGTCTTCTTTGCATTCGTTCCTTGTGCACATCCTTTGCAAATGAATCCATGCTTTGCTTGGATCTCTGGAAGTTGAGACTGCTTTGCTTGTAATTGGTAGTGCTCTATAGTGCACATGTGTAAGCCGTATGTGCCATGGTTCACTTGGTTCAGTTGACTCATGAACTAGTGCTTGTTCAAGTTGTCCATTAAGCTTGTACAAGCCTCCATATTCTTATCCAGTCACTATTGCATCCTCTATTGTATTTCCTCTAGGCCACATTAGAACTTGGTTATCGACAAAAGAAACCCTAATCCCTTTTTCATCTAGTACAGAAATGGAGAGAATATTCTTTTTCAATCTTGGAACATAAAGCACATCCTTCATATTTAAATGTTTCCCATATTTAAGCTTGTATGAAGCTTCTCCACTCTCTTTTATGGGGTATTGATAATCATCCCCGAGTTTCACCTTGTGAGGTGGCTCATGTTCATACATATTAACAAATGATTCCTTGTATCCCGTCATATGTTTAGAAGCTCCACTATCCACAAGCCAATCGTTGCTTCTATGTGAGATAGTGTCAGTAAGTGTTGATATTAGCACATACTCTTCATCTAAATCATCATTCTCCCATCTCAATCTTTTGTTTGTTGGTTCATAATCTTTGAAAATATGAGCATGGTGTTTCTTTTTCCTGATGGGGCAATCTCTTGCAAAGTGTCCCTTTACATCACAAGTATAACAACAAAAATTGGAAGTATCTCTCTTAGTATTATTTTGTTTATTTTCCTTCTTCTTGTTGTGATGAAAGTTTTCCTTCTTCTCCTTCTTCTTGAAGTTCTTCCTGGTGTGAACCATGAGATATTGATCTTCAGTTTATCCCGTCATCTCTTCTCTTATAATGAGTCTAGCTTCTTCTTGTGCAAATTCCTCTTGGAGTATGTTGAAAGAGATCAACTTCCTCCTTGCATAAATTCCTTGAATGACTGAGTCCCGTGATCTAGGGAGACTATTCAAGGTAGTCATTACAATTTATCCTTCTTAAAAAATTTCTTCAACCGCTTCAAGTTGTTCTTTGATTTGAGAAACCCTTGTGAAGTAAGACTGTATAGTCTAAGAGTTATGTATATTCACATACTTCAATTGGTTCCTCAAAGAAATCTTTCGGTTGATGTTCTTTGCTTTGAACATATTTCTCAAAGCATCATACACTTGCTTCATTGTTATGAATGAAGACGAATGGGGTATGAGGTGTTCCTTAATAGAATCTGCAATTATTCTCTTAGCCGTATCCATGCTTCTCTTATGAGCATCCTTTACCTCATGTCCCTCTGATTCTCGAAAATCTCCAATGATGTACTGATCCAAATCATTCTCTTCAAGGATCAGAAAGATTATGTACTTCCATGCTCGAAAGTTATCAGCCCCTCCAATATTGTCCTCAAGTTGAGTATGGTGAGTCATCTTTTCAAATGAAAACATCAAATGGAAATAGCATGTTAGGATATTTAGACCCTTAGCAGTTAATTAAGATAAACTTTTGTAAAATATCCATTAGGTAAAAGTGTGTTTCTTTAATATGCATTAGTATGCATTTGTAAATATTGTAATCCGATGGTCACGATATGTTCTAGATATAGAGTGATCCGACGGTTCAAATTCTCTTAGATCATACCTACCATTGATCCGTGGCTTAAAACCCGATTGGTTTATGATCTCTATTTAAAGAGCATAGAGGGTCATTGGCTAGTTGATTGATTATGAGAAGCTCATGTAACTTTCTTTCTTTTGCATAATAAATTGCTCCAAGTAGCTATTTGGCTGGGGCCGTGGACTGTTTTCCTCTCAAGGGTTTTAACTATGTGACAAACATCGGTGTGTTGATCTGTGATCTATTTGTATGAAGTGGTTTTTCAATGTGTTCATTCTTTTGGGAGTACCCTGTGTACCCAAACATGGTATCAGAGCGTTTATGAAGAGTCGTTTTCGGTTTTGATCAAGATTTGGAATGGGTGTTGCCGAAACTTTGAAATGGTTTCTGGTTCTGGATTTTCTATGCATTTGTTGCCTATGGGAGCTGTTCTATTGTGTCTGAAACATCGTTTCCATTTGGAAATAGTTTTTGTTTCACCGAAAATCATTTCCGTTTGTTCTAGAAACACCCACTTCGGCAAATCTGAAGGTATAATGTTATAATGACGGATTTTTTTTTTTAAATCTCTCATATTTTATCAGTTTTATTACTAGATCTTTACTATTTTAGCCTCAGACTGTTGCCTTCCCTGGCTGTGTATGCTCTTTGCTTTGCACCTTGCACAATCGCGGCGAATCAGAAAAAGAAAGGGAAAGTTGCTTTTATTGTCTTCTCGGCTACGTATGCTCTTTGTCGTGCACCTTGTGTGATCACGGCAAATCAGAAAAAGCGAGAAAACTTGAAAACATAGACTTTTCGGGTAAGCTAACCAAGATCTAACCCCTTTGGGTGGAAAAAGTTTTTTTTGTTTTTGTTTTTCGTTTTTTTTTTCTGATTTGCAAAAGAAGAAAAAAAGGCAAGCACGAAGAACGAGAGAGAAGAGTAAAAAAAAAAAAAAACCCTTCCTTTTTCCATTATTTTACATACCTTTTAACCTTAGCTCACTTGGTCCAAAGTTGCGTTATTCCTTAATAGGTCTTGAATTCAAGTCTTATTAAGCTACTTTTTAGTGTATGCAATTTTTATTTTCAAGTTACTTTATTGTAAAAGTGCATCTCACATAAATAAAATAAAATAAAAAGTGAGTCACTTAAGTCTTTTAATTTATTACCGCACTATTTAAAAGTAACATTATTGTAAAAGTGAACCTCACTTATTCTACAAAAGTGATTCACTTCAAAGCAACTTTATTGTAAAGTGATTGTCAAAGGTTGATCTTGGAAAGAGGGGGATTCTTTTTTTTAGTTGGTCACGTTAATATCTACCACGTCACTATTGGGGACATCTTCAACATTTTCTTTGATCAAGCATAATTTCATCATCTAGAATCATTTTTCAGTGCCGTTTTTTTTAAAATCGCATATTTTTTCAAGCTCTTTGCATCCCTATAGTTATTTTTTGTTCTTTAAACCAATATTTTATAGTATTTCCACCCCTTTTGATATTATACTTACAAGTTCTAACTATTTCTCATGGAAATCTCGTATAGAGGATGTTCTGCGAAGTAGGGTACTTTTCTGGATAACCTCAGCGAAAGAAACAGAACCCACTGATCATGATAAGAAAATTAAATGGGAAAATAGATGTGATGAAGCTCGTAGATTGATTGGGATGTCAATCTCTACTGATTTACGATTCCACATATCTGAAATTGATGAACCTGATTTAGCTTGGGAAAAGTTGGAATCTGTGTTTGGTAAACACAATGAAATTCGAGGTCATCAACTTGAGAATGAGTTGATTTCCTTGAATCCAAATGATTTTTCATGCATTCAAGACTATTTATCTAAGTATAAAACTCTTATATTTTTATGTGCAGAATGAAAGATTAAGAAAGAAGACAAACAATGTATTTATCATATTCTTTCCAAACTTGGACCTGCACATTCTGTTTTTGTATCTACATTCTAATCCATGAAAGAATCCTTGACTGCAGCTAGCTATCAAGAGCCTAGTCTTGAATCCTTTTGTGATTCCTTAATTAGAGAGCAAGATAAGCTCATTCACCTTGGAATAATTAACAATGCAGATACATCTGGGAAAGCCTTATTGTCCCAACAGAAAGACAAGTGAAGCCTCCCAAGAAATAGAATTTTCGCAATAATAATCCAAACAACAAGGGTCCCAAACCCTCTTAGACAACTCCTTCTTTAAAAAATGACAAAGAATCCAAGCCAAAAGCAAAGAAGACTGAGCGTCATTGCAATTTTTGTGGTAAAGATAATCATGATGAATCTAAGTGTTTTAAGAAGATGGCATCCTTGGAAGCAGCAATGAAGAAGCACCACATCATCCTAGATTCATCTTCAGAATCTAACTCTCATGGACATGCACTTTGTGCTTCTGGTTACTCTTATACTGCATCTTCTTCTTCTACTTCAAATGAATGGCTCATTGATTCTGGGGCATCTTATCATATGGCTAAGAATCAAACCATCTTTTCTACTATGCATGAATGTAACACCAAATAAATATTTGTTGGTGATGATAGATCCCTAAGTGTTGTAGGATCTGGAATAGTTCCAGTAGAAAATGGTCATTTCAGTGATATACTATGTGTTCCAAAAATTTCCTGCAATTTGTTATCAGTCTATCAAATTACTCATTCAGGTGAAGGTAAAATTGTGATGTTTACACCTCACCAAGTTGTAATCAAGGATTTTAAAAATCCTCCAAATGTCCTTGCTACAGGAACTATTGATGATATTACCAGGTTGTACAAATTTAACAACTTTGGGTCATCACCTTTTCCTTCAGTTTTTGTTGTTCATAGTGATAACTTGAGCAAACTTTGGCATCAGCGATTTGGTCACTTAAATTATCACTCATTACAACAACTATGGAAAGACAATATGGTGATTGGTCTTCCGATGGTATCTTGCAAGGATAGTGTTTGTTCCGGTTGTGTACTCGAAAAACATCATCGGCACGGTTTTGACAAACGTGCCTCTTGGCACGCCTCGGTTCCCTTGGAGCTTGTGCATAGTGACTTCTGTGGCCCTCTTCCATCTGCTTTCTTTTTTGGTTTCAAATATTTCTTAACTTTCATTGATGACTACTCTAGATGCACTTGGGTTTACTTCCTAAAACTTAAGAGCGAAGTATTTAACATGTTCTTGGCCTACAAGGCCCTTGTTGAAAAACAATCTAGTCATCCAATTATTAAGTTAAGATCTGACAATGGAGGAGAATATGTTAACAACAAGTTCACTACTTTTTGCACTGAACAAAGAATCCAACAATAGCACACTGTTCCATATACACCACAACAAAATGGTGTAGCTGAACGGAAGAACTGCACTTTAAAAGAAATGGCTAATTGTATGATCCAATCTAAGGGACTAAGTCTTCAATATTGGGCTGAGGCCATAAATTGTGCAAATTACATAGTTAATCGCAGACCCACTAAATTTTTACAAGGTATAACATCGGAAGAAGCATGGAGTAAAATTAAACCAGATGTAAGTCACTTTCGTGTGTTTGGTTATGAAGCATGGACTCACATTCCGGATGAAAAATGGAAAGCATTGCAGCCTAAAAGTGAAAAGTGCATATTTGTTGGATTTTCAGAAGATGTAAAAGGTTATAGACTTCTTCAACCCCATTCACATGATATAATCATTAGAAGAGATGTTAAATTTGATGAAAATCTCTTGGCCTGCGAGCCTAACTTGGCGAGTGTGTCATCTTTGGCTTGCGAGCCTGATTCGGCAATTATTCCTTCTTCTTCTTCTTCTTCCAACTTCCTTAACATGTTTCCAACTCCAGTTTCTGATGATGACAGTGAGGATGAAAATCCACCTCCACCTAGTCACGTTCCTCCAATTACACCAGCACCAATTCCTTCTCGATGGGTCTGTTCAACATGTGAAGCAGCTGGTGATCTTGTCGATGATCCTAGAGATAAACGTCGAACACGTTCTCAGTTTCAGTGAGCCTCTTCCCTTTTGTCTCAAGTTTTTGAGAATCATGATCCAGAAACTTTGCAGAAGCTTCAGGAAATCCGGATCAGGATGCAGCTATAGATGAAGAATATCGTTCCTTAATGACGAACGATACTTGGGATCTTGTTCCTCTTCCAAAAGGAATAAAACTTGTCTAATGTAAATGGGTCTATAGAACTAAGTATGCATCAGATGGAAGTGTTGAAAGACTTAAGGCAAGGTTAGTTGCCAAAGTTCTTTCCCAAGTTGAAGGGATTGACTACAATGAAACCTTGTCCCCTGTAGCAAAAATGAACTCCATCTGCCTTGTTCTTTCCCTTGTAGCCTTACATAACTAGGAAGTCCATCAAATGGTTATCAAGGATACCTTCTTACATGGTGATTTACATGAGGAAATTTACATGGAACATCCTCCTGGATATGTTCAGAATAACTCTAGCCTTGTTTGTCTCTATAAGAAATCCTTATATGGCCTTAAGCAAGCTCCTAGAGCTTGGTATGCCAAAATGGATAGCTTTCTCCTTGACACTGGTTTTTCTAGATGCCATTCTAACCCCAATGTCTATACCAAGAAAGTAGGAAACCATCTCATCATACTTGTTCTTTATGTTGATGATCTTATCCTTACTGGTAGTGACCCTAAACTTATAACCCATGTGAAATCCAGCCTTATGCAAAATTTTGAAATGTCAAACTTAGGACATTTGCATTATTTTCTTGGTCTCCAAGTCTTGCAAACCAAAGAAGGAATCTTTCTTTCCCAGTCTAAGTATGATTGTGACCTTCTTCTTCGCTTCCACATGGAAGACTGTAAACCAGCCCCTTCTCCCTTCCAGTCTGGAGTCAAACATTCTACCACTTGTACTTCCCCTAAAGTAGATGCCACCTTGTATCGTCAGCTTTTTGGTAGTATTTTATACTTGACTCATTCCCATCCTAACCTTTCCTTTGCCGTTGGTCGCGTTGCCCGTTATATGCAAACTCCTTGTGAAATTCACTGGAAAGCAGCAAAAAGAATACTTCGAGATATTCGAGGTATAATTCAGTTTGGGATTCATTACAGTACACAGGGGAAACCTTTGTTGATTGGTTTCACTGATTCATATTGGGCTAGCGATCCTGATGATCGAAATTCTACTGCAGGTTATGTTTTCAGTTTGGGATCTGGACCTGTCACTTGGGCTTGTAAGAAACAACAAGCTCTTACTCTTTCTTCAGCAAAAGCAGAATATCAAGCCACAGTTAATGCCAGTCAGGAATATTTATGGCTTCAATAGATCCTTTCAGAGTTTGGATTCAAGTAGTAGCAACCTAATCCACTTTGGTGCGATAATCAAAGTGCCATCAAGCTTGCCAAAGATCCAATTCTACATCAATGCAGCAAACACATTGAGCTACACATGCACTTCATCAGAAACCTTGTTCATGATCATGTTCTTGAAATGCTCTACTGCCCTACAGATGATCAAGTTGTAGATACAGAAGCGAAGTTTTCTAAACTTCAATCTATGTTAGGAGTTCAAGAATGTGTCCTTAAGGGGGTATAGGCTCTAATGCCTCCTTCCTTCTCCTAAGAGTGTCACTTTTGTAAATCCTTCAATCCTATCCCAAGTTGTTCTTAAGGGGGGATGTTAGGATATTTAGACACATTAGGAGTTAGTTAAGATCAACTTGTGTAATATATCCGTTAGGTAAAAGTGTGTTTCTTTAGTATGCATTAGTATGCATTTGTAAATATTCTAATCCGACGGTCACGATATGTTCTAGACATAGAGTCATCCGACGGTTCAACTTCTCTTAGATCATACCTACCATTGATCTGTGGCTTAACACCGAATTGGTTTATGATCTCTATTTAAAGAACGTAGAGGGTCCTCGGCTAGTTGGTCGATTATGAGAAGCTCATGTAAATTTATTTATTTTGCATAATAAATTGCTCCAAGTAGCTATTTGGCTAGGGCCATGGACTGTTTCCCTCTTAAGGGTTTTAACCACGTGACAAACATCAGTGTGTTGATCTATAATCTATTTGTGTGAAGCGGTTTCTCAAGGTGTTCAATCTTTTGGGAGTACCCTGTGTACCCGAACATAGCAATTATTTAGATCTTACCGATTTGAGGTGTCTGGCTTGGTTCTAGAGCTAGCTAACCTAGGGTTTGTCAAAGAAACCCAAATTTTCCAAACTTATGGTTTGGGAATTCTGTTTGGACTAAAATATGTGCCTCCTTGAGGCGAGTTTCTCAACAAAGTCATTTTCTGAAAACTGAGGTGGGAATCTTCCGAAACTTGATGCCCTAGTTTCTCTTGGCACTAGTGACAAGGTAAAAAATGAAATTTCTTCAATTCTGAAACTACTTCCACCAAAACATGCGCCCTACTAAGGCGAGTTATTCTAACCCTCTTTTCTTGATGATCTGTAGTGACACTACTACATTTTGACCAAAAATCCGACGGCCGTCATGTCGGATTTTTGACACTTCCCTGTCGCATGTACGACACTTTGATTTTTTTTTAAGCATCAGAAACTTGTCGTCGGTTATCCGACACCTAAGTAACCATCGGTTAAGCGACACCTAAACAACCGTCGGTTAAATTTAACGCGTCGGTTAAGCGACAGAATATTTTCAACGGTAGTAAAAAAAAATTTGAGAAAATAACCTTATACTGTCGGTTAAGCGACAGAAAGGCCGTCGATTAAGCGACGGTATAGTCAATTTTTTTTTTTAAATTACCTTTATTCCATCGGTTAAGTGATGGTTATAGCCATCATTTCGTTGGTAAAGCGACAGTTAGAGGCATCGCTTAAGCGACGCTTGTGTCTATTTTTTTTTTTTTAAATACAAAAGATTGTGTACAGGCCCTATAGAATTTGGTCTTTGGAGGCACCGAGCAACAACGGCGGCTTCTTGGATCTTGGTTCGTGAGATGGACAGGAATTGGAAGAGGTTTAATCCATTGGTTCTTGACGGGGAAACAGAAGGTTTCGTCGATTTTTGCCTCGTCATCAATGTTCTGGAAGAACAAAGAAGACAAGAGCGGGCAAATAAAGGGGTTTTCGACGGACAGTATTCTGGAAGATGTTCTTACAGAGATTACTCCTGATGCAGCCGATAGGGAAAAGCGAAGGAGGCGAACAGGCTTAAAAAGTGCAGCAGCTTTAGGGAATACATTTACCAATAGTATTCAGAGTTCTCCCCAAGATTTTTCTTCAAGCCTACCAGAATATCAAGTGAGTGAAGTCTCTTGGGAGTCGTGTATTAATTTGGAAAGCAGGTAGAAACTTCCCTTTGTTGAAACTGTACATGAATCTGCACCGTCTGAAACAACAGAATGCCAAAATTCTAAGTCAGCAATGGAGGACCAGTGTGCTTCTGTTCAATTTCCAATTGATCTTGCTGAAGATCCAAGCTGGAAGGAGGATGACTTAAAGCCCAAGGTTATGCTATCTGACAATGGCGAGGCAATTTCAGTTGATGGTGAGTTGGAAGTAAAGGTTGAGAAGGATGATAAGGAGAAATGTGTATTGAATGCTCTAATTGGCTGTGAAAATTCATCTACCAAAGCAACTGCCGACTGGAAAGCAGTGTGGCAGGGTGGAGATGAAAAAGTGGCAAAAGTTGGAGAGACTAATGACCATTTAACTTCTGAAGATGTGAATGATCTACCATTGGAGTCAGATGGAGCTTTGCTTTTTTACCTTATTGATGCATATGAGGAAGCTTATGGAGCTCATCCTGGTACAATATATCTATTTGGCAAGGTGAAATTTAGAAACTCATATGCTAGCTGTTGTGTGGTGGTACAAAACATGCAACAGTGTCTTTTTGTTGTACCAACTCCTTCAGTATTCCCAGATAAAGTGATTGCAGAGCTTAAGCAAGATGCAAAAGATGGTGTAGTTGAACAATCTATTTTGCGGAAAAAATTGCAGGAGATGGCATCAGGCCTAAAGCAAGAACTCTCACAAAAATTAATGGATCTGAATGTGACTAATTTCAGTATGGTACCAGTCAAGCGCAACTATGCATTTGAGCGATCTGATGTACCAACTGGAGAACGTCATGTCTTGAAATTGAGCTATCCTTTTAAGGACCCACCTCTTCCAACTGATTTGAAAGGAAATCATTTCTCTGTTCTGTTTGGTACCCATTCCAGTGCTCTAGAATTGTTTCTAATTAAAAGAAGAATACGAGGCCCGGCATGGCTTTCAATTTCCAACGCTGTCTGCTGCCCAAGTTCATCTCGAATTAGCTGGTGCAAGTTTGAAGCTATTGTAGGGTCTCCAAAGGGGATAAAAGTGGCAGTGTCTGTGAATATTCCTCAAGAGATTCCTCCACTAGTAGTTGCTGCCATCAATCTTAAAACCATAATTAATGACAAACACAATGTGAATGAAATTGCATCCGTGTCTGTTGTCTGTTTTCACAAAACAAAGATTGACTATCCAATGCCAAAGTCTGAGTGGAACAAGCCTGGCATGCTTGGTCACTTCTCTATTTTACGTAGACCTTAGATGCCCTGCTCTCAGTTTATGGGTGGGTGGGGTCTTCTTGCCCTTCTCTCTTTTGCTGCTGGAAATTATGTTAGTTCAACCGGCGATCTGTAAATTCTTATGATGCTGGTGCTGCC